>KQ999489.1:132424-178122 GCA_001598015.1 Dorcoceras hygrometricum | reverse complement strand
GCGTTGTCCTTGGTCGAGTTTTCGTATAATAACAGCTACCAAGTGACGATTGGCATGGCGCCTTTCGAGGCTTTGTATGGCCGCAAGTGCAGATCGCCAGTGTGTTGGGAAGAAGTGGGGGAGAAGCAGCTATCTGCCCCTGACTTTGTGTAGCAGATGAAAGATCACGTGGATCTTATTAGACAGCGGATGAAAGCTGCCCAGGATCGCCAAGCCAGTTATGCGAATAAGAGGCGTCGACCTCTTGAGTTTCAGGTTGGTGATCGTGTATTTCTCAAGGTTTCTCCGTTTCGTAGTGTGATGCGCTTTGGACGCAAGGGAAAGTTAGCCCCTCGTTATGTTGGTCCGTATGAGATTGTCGAGAGGATTGGCCCTTTAGCGTATCGGTTGTTGTTGCCGTCAGAGTTGTCCTCTCTTCACGATGTGTTTCATGTGTCGATGTTGAGGAAGTACGAGCCAGATCAGTCTCATGTGCTTGGAACTGACGAGGTGGAGCTAGATCAATCGTTGAGCTATCAGGAGTATCCTTTGCAGATCCTTGGCAGAAAAGAGAAACAGTTGAGGAATAAGACCATTCCGTTGGTAATGGTACAGTGGAGCAAGCATGGAAGAGAAGAAGCTACGTGGGAGCTGGAAGAAAAGATGCAGCGCGAGTGGCCGCATCTGTTTGAGTAGCTGTTGAGCCAAATTTCCAGTAGTTTGTAGATTTTGGTTATATTACCTTCCCTAGTTTATGTAAATTGTTTGCTAAGTTATCTTGAACTCTTGGCCGGTGTTGGGCGAGTTCTTGGTTTGTAACTTGCTACTTTGTTTTAGTAGTTGAAGTGTTGTTGATTTCGAGGACGAAATCCTTTTTAGTGGGGGAGAAATGTGAGACCGGAAATGTTGATTAAGGATTAATGGTTGAATTAATCGAGTTTTAGAGTTCATTTTGAATAAATGGGTTGCATTTTCGGGTTCGAGAATCACATTTGGACCAATTCTGGAAATTTCGAGATTTTCGAATTTACGGGTGAAATCTGGTGGCAGATTTCGTGACGTCAGCAGCGTGTGTTGTCGTCGTTTGGCTGACGTAAGCATTACCGTTGAGAGATCCTTCGGTGAATCTTTTGGCAGATTTGATGACGTCAGCATTGCGTGGTTTCTTAGCGTGGATGACGTAAGCATTGCTGGTATGAGTTGTGGGTGAAAACCTGTTGGTAGATCTTATGATGTCAGCATCGCGTGTTGGTGTAGTTGGGATGACGTAAGCGTTGCTGTTGAGAGATTTGGTAGTGGCGAGAAGTCCTTTACTTACATGACATGTTGTTGGTATTGTTGTCGTGCATATGTTGATATGCTTGTTATTGTCCAGCATGTGAATACACGTAATCTCATTCCGATGAATTGTAGTCGCTGGTATGTGGAATTGCCGTGCCTGCTGGTTGTGTTCTGTTGAGAATTGTGTATGCTATTTGTGTATTTGCTGCGTTGCATATGTTTATATGCTTGCATCCTCGCATGTTGCATACACGCATGGTATTCCTTTTTCCAGCTTTGGTAGTCTTTGTACCTTGTTGTATTGTTGTTGTTTCTTACCAGGATGTGAGGGCGAGCGGCTATACCGCACTCTCATCTCCCTGCTGGGTTATGTTAGCCCCTATGCGCCGAGTGGCTAACTACCACAGTTGATAGGTTGGGCAACAGCAGGCCGAGTTGTTGGATGCATCTGGTATTCAGGTGTTGTGTCCTGGCGAGTGGCTAGCTACCACACTTGGAACACACCCAGTGGCCACCATATGTTGCAGATTCAGTCGAGCTGTGCTTTGACTTCCTTTCCGGTTGGAGTCTTTGGGTTGTTGTCCAGCATCTCATGCATAGCATCTGCATTTTATTCTTGCTGCTTATTGCTGATTTATAGTTGCTCTCCGTACTGGGGTTTGACCCCATGTCCCTCCGGGGCTTGGTTTGTTTCTTTGTTGCGTTGTTTTCAGGAAACCCAGGTTCTACAGCTGGTCGTGGGTTTAACCCAGCTGGTGGTGCCCCAGGAGGTGGCTAGTGTGTCCCAGTAGCATATAGCATATATATATATATGTATCAGCTGGCCAGGGGGATGCCCTGCGCTTTGTTGTTGTACCCGTAGGGGAGTTTGATACATGTTGTACTTAGGTATGCTTTGTTGTTGGTTATTTTGAATTGGTAAACTTATTTTACGTATTGTCGTATTTTAAATTATATGTTTCAAACCGTCGGGCCTAAAAGCGAAAATTTTACCCACTTTTTGATAGCTTCCACATGTGTTTGTCTGTTGTGAGCACGAGGCCTGACAGATCGTCTCCCGGCTGTTTATTTATGTTCTTCCGCTGCCTTGCCGGGGGGCGGATCCGGATCCCCAACAGAATGAACAGTGCAACTACTGATTTTTTACTTGGTGTTATAACATCAAAACGACAACCACGCTATCAGTTATTGTTTATCAAACCAGACTTTATACTGATTCAACTAACAACTACCGAATACATAGCATCAAGTTCTGATATTATCATCCACCGGAAGAGAAGGGAGAACTTTGCAACTTTACGATGAAATAGAAACCTGAAATGCTCAGCGTTTTAAAATAACATCAACATCTTCAACATCCACTTCATAAAATACATTTTTGAGTTCCCAAACATAACCCACTGTGAACCCGAACATTAAACATTCATATCAATATCAGCAAAACATGAACAAAGGCTGATATTAAACATAACTTAGGCAATAATCATGAAACAAAACGAGAACAATACATATGCTTTCATGGCGTAGCAAGAATCAGATTTACTTGCCTCAATAAGAAGAAATCACGAGATACAGCAGGTCACGAACAGAGAGTCCTCCCGAGCGCGACGATAAGCTTCCTATTATCTTTGATGCAAAAATGAGTATTTGCTTGCAAAGGAATGAACTTATAGCTCACAAGGACAACGGCATGGGGGTCTGATTTGCAACAGGGAGAAATACTTGAGTAGGAATGGTAAACCATGCGTACTTCAGAAAATTTTACTTAAAATTCCCTGTCAATATTTTGATTTGTAAAAGTACTACCCAAAATTTGAAACTTAACCATTCCCTCATCCAACATCATTTTATTTGAAAAGTTTGAAAATTGCTTAGCCATGCTCGGGTGACAGCTGATCGGATCTCTGCACCTTATGAAATTTGAAAATTAGAAACCAGCTATTCGAACAAATTAACAATGCTGAAATCTGAAATTAGAAAGGGGTCCTCGAATTATAAGGATTTAGAATTTATGGTCTTATGGATTTTGGGGCGTTACATTTGATTTCATGATGAATTATTGGTTTGCTGGTTTTGTTCTTAGAATGTTTGTTGGAAAACATTTTGTGAAAGATAGAGTTAGTTTTCTTTCAAAATTTTTAGGATGTACAAAATCAGCTTAAAAGTGAAGTTCTCTGGATGTTTCCATTGAATATGTCGTGTTGGATGGCTAAGGATGAGGTTTTTTGCTAATAGGTAAAGCTGGTCTAGTGAACTCTGTTATGATCTGACAATCTGACCAGATCTATTCGAACTTCTCCAAGTTGTTATCAGTGCTATGTTGTTATTTTAATACGATATGTCGTTTGTTAAGATAAAATTATAAGTTTTGGTGATAACACAAACAAATAAAGAACTGAATATAAGACTATCAGAGTTGGACGATAAGTAATTGGGTTAAGGACTTAACAGTTTAGGCGTCTGTTTCAGATCAGACCAGAGGGTATAAGATCAGTTCAGAGACTTCTATAAGAGATCAGATCAGAGCGTATCAGTTCAGTTCAAAGAATATATAACAGATCAGATCAGAGCGTAACAATTCAGTTCAGAGGTTATATAACGGATCAGATCAGAGGCTTCTAAGGAACAGAACAGGGTTAGTTATCCTTTTGTTTGGTCTTATGTAGTTCAGATCGCATCAACAACGAAAACTGATATGATTCGTAGAGAGGGATTTCAGATCAGACGAAGATATGGATAAAGAGAGAAAAAGAGAGAAATTCGTAAACGAGAAAGATCTTGAAGCTTATATAGTCGAAACAGCTTAGAGCTAAATTCAGCTCAGAGCCAAAGAAGATTTCAGCTCGGAGCCGAAGAAGATTTAAGCTCAGAACAGATTTCAGATCACAGCTTCAGATCTTAACAGCTATTTATTACAAAGGATTAAACGATCAAGATTTAAGCGTATAAAGCCTTTAGACAAAGTGGATTAAAGTTATTCAATATCAGAGCTATTTAGTATATATCATACAGAACGCAGAGTTGGTACAGTCGATATTTGCCAATTCTAGTATAAATTCTACTAAGCTCTGACAACAGCCGAAAAACCTCTACACAACATTAATGGCGCAATTAATGCTCGGTAAAATGAAGATTTTTGTGTCTACTGACTCATTAATGACCGTTGAAGATGGATATCTATATATAGCTGAAGTAGCTCAAGCAGTGAGGACTCTTGGCTTTTGTTTCTGGTTCTTGAACTCTTGGTTTTGCGCTTATCCTTCCAACTTAATCCCATCTCTCAATCTCGAAGAACAATCCTTGAAGTTTTTCAGTTCTTAATCAAAAATAAACCTTCGATATTTCCTTCTGGTTTACATTATAAAACGAGTCACATTGTATAAGAAACCAGAAGTTTCACGAACTCTGTTTGTGTTGTATTCGTTGATATATTCAGATCAGAGTCTGTAAAGAACTTGCTATTTCAAGCAGTTCTAAAACTACTTTCGTTTGTAATCAGCAGAGGAGTCTGCGTGGTATTTGGTTGCTAGGAGTTCACTTTAAGCGAGGCTTAAGTGACTGAGTGTTTGCAGACGTTGTAACCATCAAAGTCTTATATTGGAACCTTCCTGAAAAGGAAGAAGCGGAGACGTAGGATTTTGAGATCCGAACTTCCAGAAACAAACTCTTGACTCTCTCTATTTTATTACATGCATCGTTATTTTATTACTGTTCACTGTTTAATCGGTTTATTTTTGTACTATTTAGTTAACCGAGAAAACAGATTAGAACTGAGAGCCTCTAAGCTGGTCACTCAGATTTGAGTTAAGCACATGCTTGTAAAATCGTTTTTAAAAGTTTTGAAATAGAAAAATCAAAGGAGTTCATTCAACCCCCCCATTCTGAACTCCTGGGCATATTTTTCTTTTATCTCCGAACCTATTGATCCTATCAATTGGTATCAGAGCCTTGTCATCTTAGTTATTGAACAGTCTGATCTTCTGTGCTTATATTCAAATATGTCTGCTTCTCACAATAAGATTCCTATGTTTTCTAAGGAGGAGTATGATGACTGTAAGATCAGGATGCAAGCCCATCTAGCAGCTCAGGATGATTATATGTGGTTCGTCATAACAGATGGACCCATGAAGATCATGAAGGCCAACACGACAATGGTCATTACTGCGGGTGCTCCACAATGGATAGAAAAGACCAGATTTGAGTACACAACGGAAGATAAGAAGAAAGCTAATCTGGACAACGTAGCAAAGGATATCCTCTACAAGACGTTGGAAAAAAATACGTTCAGCAAAATAAAGACCTGCGCTACTGCAAAAGAGATCTGGGAAAAGCTGACACAAATCTGCAAATGAGACGAAAGAAAATAAGCTGATTGTTGCCCAGCAGAAGTATGAGTCAATCAAGATGATAGAAGGAGAGACCATGATAGAATTCGACAAGAGATTCAGCTCTATTGTGATCGAGCTGACAAGTCTTGGGAAGGAGTACAACAATAGAGAACTGGATCTTAAAGTGATGAGAGAACTGCCAAGGGAATGAGACGTGAAGACGATGGCAATGCGAGAATCAAAAGATCTGAACAAGCTAGAACTCCATGATCTGTTCGCCAATCTTAAAGCTTATGAGTTCGAGCTGGAAACCAGATCAGAGGCTTGAGCCATCAACCTCACAACCCACGAAGGCTCTTGCTGCTACAACTTCATAACAGAGCTCACCAAGAAAGTCAGCAGAGCAAATCAGCAACGACGTCATGTCCCTCTTCGTAAAGAAGTTTGGGAAATTTATGAGAAGATCTCAAAACCCCTCTTTTAATTATAAAAATGCACATAAATCTGACAATATTTCTACTGATCAAAATTGTTATAAATTTCCTGTGGCAGACCAGGGCATTTTACAGCTGATTGCAACAGGCCCAAGAAAGATGATAAGCTATCCACAGAAAGAAGAAAGAACAGATATGAGAAAAGGCCCCACATAAAGAATTATCAAAAGGTACTTGTTGCTGAGGAGAACAACAACAAATGGGCGGACTCAGACTCTGATACAACATCAAGCAGCTCATCAAGTGAGATTGAGAAGAAAGAAGTCCACTACTTGATGGTGAACCAAACTACAGATGTGAGGTATTTGATTTCTCAAATAGTGAATTTACACGTGAGGACCTCATCACCGCACTAAATGAGATGGTCCATGAGTACAGAAAACTATCTCAAACATTCGAGGAAATTAAGACTGAAAACGGATGTTTGAAAAACAGTTCAGCTGAACCAAGCACTACTCAGCTTGGGGAAACTGACAATTTACAAACTGAGTTGAGTAAGCTGAAAATTGAGAATGATTCCATGAGAACAAAGTCCTGTGAGCTCTCATCTGAAAATTAAAGATTAAATCAAGTGATGAGTTCCTGGACTAAGTCTTCGATTTCCTTGAGTATGCTGCATGAAACCCAGAAGCCATTAGATGACAAAACTGGCTTAGGTTTCAACTTTGTTGAAAGCAGCTCAGAGGAAATATGTACTCAGTCAGATCTGGCTGATGACAATTCAAGAAAATGAATTTTGTCAAAGCCAGTGTGATACATAATGTTTATGAGTCGGTCAAGTATAACGACCAGATCACAGGACAACTGAACCAAAAGGGCAAAAATGGTATTGCTGACATCAAGCCTGAGAACTGTTGTTAGAGTAGGTGTCCAACTAGCCAACTTGTGGCATGTGGGTTCTTGTATGTAAAATGATCTTTTTTTATGAAATTCGTATTCTTTTATGGCATTCTTTATCTTCATTATTATGATTACAATTGTTGAATAAAGACCTTGAATGCACTATAGTGTATGTTTGATGTGATAGTGGATTTGATGGCTATCATGAAACACATATAATAGTCACTGTGTATTCTAAACATGTTCCTAGTCGATTGGACCATCCAAAAGAGGATAAGGATCGCCCGAGCATGAGTCTAGCATCTGCGATTCGAAGTACCACGTTTCATTGGTAGGGAACATAGTGATATTCTGAGCATGCAGATGGATAGTGACCTGGTGATCTATCGAACTACCCTCGTTCGGAATTTCAAAGTGGTTACCATTTGTTGAGTGGATTTAGTCCGAGGTCTTGGTTGTACATATTAGTCCTCATTACTCGAAAAATCATTGAGACTCTACATGATAGGTGCCTCACTTTGACCCTTTTACCGACTCAGTTGTGGTCATCAGGTGGTGGGGTTGGGTGAGGTCCCGATGGATGTAGGAGTCGATGCTTCTTTGTCGAGGATTCACCGTTCGCCCTTGTGCGTGGATATCCTATGCTATCTGAGGAGATAATAGTGTGACAAATCTCTGGCCAGAGTACTAGATGTGTTTTAGGTAAATGGGTTTACGTAGTAACACATGCGATGTCACTATTTGATCTCCAATATGTATGCATGGTTATTGGATCTCTAGCGACTCTCGATTTACCAATGGTCGTTGATCTAATTGGGATATTTGAGTTGAAAGGACCGTACTGTATGCTAACCATGATCGACTGGTTCTTGCAGGTACTATCAGTGATACCTAGGGGATCATGGGGCGATGTTGCTAGACGCTTTACCATGATTCGATGGGTAAGTCCAAAATGTGTTTTCGGAGTCACAAATGTTGTGAGCCCACGGTTAGTTGTATCCCTGAACCATCGAGGGTCACACAAGTACTGGTTTCCCAATTCTCTTACGGATATGGTACTCAAAGTGTTGAGTATAGCAGGAGGAAGGTTGGGAGTATGACTTCCTAAAAGTAGCTAAGGGAGTAGGACTTCCATATTTAGCTAATGAGAGTAAACATGTCATACATAGATTTAGTGGTCCGAAAATTTTATTTTGCATCATAATGATCAGTTTTGTAAACTGAGCACATCGGTGATATCTGATCATCTATCGGGATTATGATGAGAGCACAATCGAGGGATTCGAAACAAATGTTCACTGTTTGAGTAGAACCGAATGTTCACAAGTTGAACCGAATGTTCATAGTTTAAGTTGAAACTAATGCTCACTGTTTTGTTCAAATCAAACTCTATCCCTCAATCTATAAATATGGCAATGAGGAGACACTTTCAATAGTGAGAAAGAAAAACACCAAAAGCTATTCAGTAAACTCCTCCCCTCCCCCTTCTTCACTCGCCGTCGCCGCCGCCGTCGGAATTTATTCCGACCATCTTGGTGAGGAGATTCCGTCCATGAAATTTTCGTCGATTTTCTAGTGCAAACCAGCGAAGGAGTTGAGATTCTGGTCGTGAACGGGATTAGGTGTCGATCCAGCCGTTCAGCCATTGAAGTGCCAATTCCCTCGTGGAATTGGTTGGAGCCAGGCGCCTAGACGCCATCAAGGTACCTTCTGAACATTCTATGAATGTTTTGATTATTGTATAGGTGTATTGACCGTTCCTGGGCTCCAATTTTTGAATTCTTCCGCTGCACCCCCGGAGCGAGATCCGGATCCATCGCTGCGCCAACAATTGTAAGCCTTGCTGGCTAACGAACAGATTAGAAAAGGATAAGGCAAAAGCTGTACCTAAGTCGTCTGTTCCGAACCAGCAAAGGCGTGGTTCAACGAAGGCTAAATTGATAATGGTTCAGCCTAAGTATGATCTGAATGGTCAAAGTATGAAACCAAAGCTCTACAGGTCGCACAAAATTCAGCACGAACCCTTGTGGACATTCATACTGGGAAAAATGTTAAGGTAATTCAAGTATGGGTCCCGAAAGGGGTAATCCGATCTGGACCCAAGTGAAATTGAGTATCAAAATTTTGTTTTTGTGATTGTAGGATAACAGGTACACAATTTTGGAGGACTCAATCAAACGGTATCTGGATAGTGGTTGTGCGAGGCACATGACTAGCAATACACAGCTGTTATCAGAGTGAAGCCATACAAAGGACCCAGAATTGTCTTTGGTGACAACTCACACGGTAACATGTGGGTAAGGGTAAGCTTACACATGGTAACCTTTGAATTCATGATGTTCTTCTCATTGAGAACCTGTGCTATAATCTTATTAGCATAAGTCAGCTGTGTGACAATGGTTACATAGTTAACTTTCAATCAAACGGTATCTGGATAGTGGTTGTGCGAGGCACATGACTAGCAATACACAGCTGTTATCAGAGTGAAGCCATACAAAGGACCCAGAATTGTCTTTGGTGACAACTCACACGGTAACATGTGGGTAAGGGTAAGCTTACACATGGTAACCTTTGAATTCATGATGTTCTTCTCATTGAGAACCTGTGCTATAATCTTATTAGCATAAGTCAGCTGTGTGACAATGGTTACATAGTTAACTTTCAAAAGTACACGTGCACAGTTCAGAATCCAGATGGTCTGACAGTATTAGTAGGAAACATATCAGGGAATATCTACAATGTAAACTGGTCAGAGCATCTGGGGTCTGAACAAGTTTGCTTAGCAGCTGACTCTTCCAAGAGCTGGCTATGGCACAGAGAATGAATCATCTAAATTTCAAAACACTTGCCAATCTGAGTAAGCTTGATTTGGTTTCTGATTTGCCCAAAATAAAATTTTCCAATGACAAGATTTGTTCAGCATGTCAGATGGGAAAACATATTCGTTCTACTTTTAAAAGAAAAAGCGGCAATAGTTCTGCCCAAAGGCTTGGAGTTTTACATATGGATCTTTTGGTCCAATACCCGTAACCAGCTTAGGGGGAACAAAATACACCCTTGTTGTTGTTGATGATTTTTCAAAATTTACATGGGTGGTGTTTTTAAAATCAAAGGATCAGACCGCTGACCAGCTGATAAAACTTTTAAAATGTAGCGCCCCAAAATCCATAAGACTACAAATCGATTAGCCTTCCTTTTCTAAGGGCTAATTTGAGATTCGAGTATTCAGATATCAGTTCAAATCTGATTTTTATTTCCCAGCTTTTAAGCAACAATCAGAAGGTTCCGGAAGGATTTTGCCCAAGCACAAATCTAAAATGGTCCAGATCTGATTTTCCTTTAAAAAAATAAAATGATTTCGGTTGGGAGATATGTTTTTATAAAATATGGTAGTAAGTTTACAAATCAAAATAGTAGTAGGGAGTTTTTAGCAAATCTTTTAAAAAGGACAAGAGTTGGAACGACAACCATGCCTACTCAAGTGCTTTTACCTACTAACCAATCATTACCCCTTGTATAAAATATTTTACGTGAGGTTTGGATTCATTTTTGGGTTGCAAGAAAACGTTAAGTTCTTTCAAACTACTTAGAAGTTCTCAGAAGTTTGCTTGAGGAGACTTCCAACCGCAGCCATATGCACGTCGCGATCTTTATTCAGGCAAGTAAATCTGATTCTTGCTGCATTTGGAAAACATATATTGCTTCGTTGTTTCCTGTGTATGCTTGCCTGTTCAGTTCCAGTTAATGTTTGAGTTGAGCTATGGATTCACTGCTTTGATGCTCTCATTTTGAGGAAACTCACCAGAAGGTTTAGCAAACAACTATGTTTTAAAATATACTGAGTTGTACAGGTTCCAGTTAAGATAAAGCCAAGAGAAGTTTCCCCTTGTTCTTACGTATTGCAAAGATTCTGGACATTGAATTTAAACGGATAAGCAACGCTGGTCCGATCGGGAGCAAGTTTTGATTGGATACACGAAGCTAGTTTGTTTAGAGACTGTCTGAGTCGAAGCAGTATTTCGCGTTTTGTAGCCAAGTCTGTTTTTATGCGTAACGTTATTCTTAGCCAAATCTGTTTTCGGGTTTCTCACAGCTGAGTAACCTACAAAATCTGAAATACTTGCTCCATAGCTCTTGTTATTGTTTTCTCAATCAGATCTGTTTGCTCAGACCAAATCTGTTTCTCTATGTCAAATCTATTTTCGAAGAACCAGATCTGTTTTCCCATTCACTAGTTATTCTCTTTAGTCAAAGCTATTATTTACACCTAAGATCTGTTTATACAACCAAAGCTGGCCTTTGCGCATAAGATCTATTAAACCACATCTGCTTGCACGCTCGAGTCGTTCCTTCAGAGCTGATCCTTGCTAACATCAGCTCCGAGTCCAACTGTACACTCAGTAGTGTTTTTAAAGATAAAAATGAGTTCATGGCAGTGAATCTACAGATTTCAGTGACCGAACTTCGATCAAGAGCCAGTATATATCTATTTCAGTTAAAGGATAAAGTTTCAGATTTAAGGATCTATGGTATAGAGGACCCGGTCACTCAAGAAGGGACGCGATTACAGTAGGACCATAATCCCTTCATGGAAGGGACAACATTATGGAAATATTGTAATCCCTTCACAGAGAACTGATCAGTTAACATGCGTCATCCACAAGGACCACCAGAGAGCCTCTAGACCATAAGTCATCCAGTATAAGAAATTCAGACTGAGTTCTGAGTTGTTTTCAGTAGCGAGATTTCAGATTCAGATGTCTTCCTTTAATTTATGTATTTCGATTCATATTTCAGTTATGCATGAATTTATGAGATCTTTGTTATCCTTAGTTTTACTTTTTGAGACCCTAGACTCACTAGTTTTCCTGATGCAGGTGAGGCAGCTCAGGGGCAGGTGGGTGACGCAAGTTGAACCGGACTCGGGGCTGTGTGTGTGTTTGTCAACGGCTGGCGTTCCGCGTAGTCTTAGCTGTTGTTGTTTTTGATCTTTTGACAACTGTATTAAGATCCATTACAACAATGGAGAATTCATATAGAGTTCCAGTAGTTGTAATTTCTCATATCTGAATTTTTTTGAAATCTGAAGCCTTGTATTTCAAGTCTGCTTCGATTGTGTATTTTGGCGCCATCAACTTTAATTCAGCTTTGTGCAAGGAAATACAGCTTGAATTATTTCGAATTTAGTCCTCCTATTTCTTTCGACTTTTATTTATTTCAATTATGTTGATTCCCATGGGTTTGGGCGTCAAAACTTGGTATCAGAGCATGGTTCTGAGATAAACACACCCTTCCCAGTCTGGAGCAGCTTTCGTCATCCGCATCTCCTGAATTGTGAGTTTTATTGTTATGTTAAGAGTTCTTTCTCTTTCGAGTTCTGATATTCTTTTGTGGTGGATTGTGGGCTATAGATTAAGATGTCAGGGAGAGGGAGAGGTAGAAGAACCACCCCAGTAGATGAAACCAATCCAGATAGTAACGCTCGTATTGCCCAACTCTTAGAACTGTTGGTAGAGCAATCCGGCAGAGGCAATGGTCAATCTTCGAGCAGCAGGGGACCACCTTTTGATGATTCCCAGGAGAGGTTTCGAAGATAGAAATCGAAGGAGTTCAGTGGTACAACAGATCCGCTTGTTGCTGAGAGCTGGATTAAGTCCATGGAAGTGATTTTTGAGTAACTTCAGATTCCAGATCTGGATAGGCCAAGGTGTGCTATCTATATGCTAAGAGATGATGCAATGATATGGTGGGAGGGAGAAAAGCTGTCAGTGGAGTTGGCGAATCTTTCGTGGGATGAGTTCAAACGAGTGTTCTTTGAGCAGTACTTCACAGCAGACAAGAGGTCTGAGTTGAAGCGAGAATTCTTGACCCTGAAGCAAGGGAGTCTGACTATACAAGAGTATATTCAGAAGTTTGAGAGAGGCTGTTACTTTGTACCTCTTATTGGAAGGGACACTGAGGAGAAGCTGAGTCACTTTGTGGAAGGATTGAGACCTACATTTAAGTTGAATGTCAGGTTAGCCGGACCCAGATATTATAGGGAAGCTGTAGATAAGGCCCTGCGAGTGGAAAGGGACTGGAAGGATGTGGAGCAGGAGAGACAGCAAATGAGGCAATATTTTCAGCAGGAAGATCCGAGGCCATTTAAGAAGCAGAATAAGAGCCAGCAGCGACCCCAAGAACCAAAACCTATTCCATCCCAACCTATCAGTGCAGTACCAGTCGGATTTAGTAAACGTGTTTGTCCCAAGTGCCATAAGAACCACCCGGGTCAATGCAAATCTGGCCATAGCGGATGTTACAAGTGTGGTGCTCAAGGCCACATCTCCAAGTTCTGTACTCATTCGAAACAACTGGTGCCCAGTAGAGTTTAAGTCATGACAGCTGAACAAGCTAACCTCAATTCTACGATGATTACAGGTAAGATTTTGGTTGATGGTTTGTCCTCCTTTGCCTTGTTAGATTCGGGTGCGACCCATTCCTTCATAGATGAGGATTTTGCTAAGAAGTTACCACATAAGCCAGAAAGATTGTCTATAGGCTATCGCGTGACTGTACCATCAGGAGAAGAGTTAATATCTGGTAGTATATATCGTAACTTTGAGCTTGAACTTCAAGGACAAGTAGTTACCGCCAATTTAATTGTTTTGCCCATGCCATAATTTGATTTGATTTTGGGAATATACTGGTTATCCAGATACGGAGTAGTGATTGACCTTAAGCTCAGGGAAGTAGTTGTAAATCTTTCCACGGGATTTCAGATTTCGTTCAAATCTGACCAGCTTCAGAGAGTTCCTCGCCTTGTATCCGCTTTGAAGGCCCAAAATTGTTTGAGGAAAGGTGGAGTAGGGTTTCTAGCAAGTTTATACTCCCTAGCCATTTCTAGTAAACACCAACTTTCAGATGTGGAGGTGGTGAACGAGTTCCCAGAAGTGTTTCCATAAGACATCAGTGGTTTGCCTCTAGATAGAGAGATAGAGTTTGCTATCGACTTAGTGCCTGGAGCAGCTCCGATTTCCAGACCTCCCTATAGGCTCGCTCCTACAGAGATGAAAGAGCTGAAGGAACAAATTCAAGATATGTTGGATATGGGATTTATTCGACCTAGTACATCCCCGTGGGGAGCCCCAGTTTTGTTCGTTAAGAAAAAGGATGGGAGTTTCAGATTGTGTATAGACTACCGTGAGTTGAATAAGCTTACCATTAAGAATAAGTACCCTTTGCCTAGGATTGAGGAGTTGTTTGATCAGTTGAAGGGAGCATCAGTGTTATCTAAGATAGATTTAAGATCTGGATACCATCAGCTGAAGATTAAAAAGGCCGATGTATATAAGACAGCTTTCAGGACAAGATATGGCCATTATGAGTTTTTAGTGATGCCTTTTGGACTAACTAATGCTCCATCTGTTTTTATGGACCTGATGAATAGTGCCCAGATCTGTTTCAGAAGTGAGGAGCTTTTTGGGACTAGCTGGATATTACAGACGATATATTCAAGGATTTTCAAGGACAGCAGTTCCATTGACTTCGTTGACTAGGAAACAAGTTAAATTTAAATGGACCCCCAGTTGTCAGTAGAGTTTCGAGAAGTTGAAGCAAGCGTTGATAGAAGCTCCAATTTTGATCATGCCTTCTGAAGAAGGGAATTTTGTGATCTACACCGATGCTTCTAAGTTAGGTTTAGGAGCTGTTTTGATGCAGGATCGTAGAGTAATAGCGTATGCTTCTAGACAACTGAAGAACTATGAGAAGAATTGTGAGACCCGAAAGCTGATAAGATTAATTGAGTTAATTAATCGGGTTTTAGTGAGACCAGATTTGAGCGTGATCGAATCTGGGAGATCAGTTTTGCGTTGTTGGGCTTGGAGAAGCTATCGGGTTTTGTTTTAGTCCTTAGAACAGTTCTGGAGAGTTAGAGTTGGCACGGAATCTGTTCAGTAGTGAGTACTGGGTCATCACTGAATGTTAGCGCTCAGCAGTGGTGACGTCGCAGTTGTCGCTGCGTGGTTGTGTTAAGAAATCGTAGCGAGATCTGTTATCTCTGAGCAGTAGAGAGTGCGCTAGCGTGTTTTCAGTAGCGAGTGCTAGTACGTCGTCGTTTGGATTAGTTGGTACGTCGTCGTTTGGATTAGTTGGAACGACAGCGTTTTGGATTAGTGAAGAAGACTCAGCAGTGAATTGTGTTAGCTCTCTGCTGTGTGAGAGATCTGTTATTGCGTTGCAAATAGATGTTGGTTAGTTGTTCAGCAGTGAGTAGCGGGTGACATGTTCAGTTGCGACAGTCTCTGCGACGTCGTTTGATTTTAGTGATCGCTGTTTTGGCGTAGAGTGAGATCTGTTGCAAGATCTGTTTGAGAGCGGGGATATCAGTTGTGATAGCTTAAGTTGTCAATGGATCTGTTCCCAGTTGCTGTCAGCAGTGAGATTTAATAGAGAGATTGGCCTTGTTCTCTATTATTGCTTCCCGACACTTAGAATATTTCTCGATAGCAAGCTTTGTCGCGATACCCTAGCTACAGTTCGCCGAACCTTATCTTTTTCGATTGCCGACGGAAGACAGCTTCGATTGAAGTAAGAGTGGTAGCGTTGGACTCCTCTTGCTGAGACGCTTCGTTTGGATATTGCTTTCGGACGTTTGCTTGAAGCTGGTGAGGTGTGCGAAGACATCTCCCTTGTGTAGTCTGTTATCATAAGCGTCGGGTTCCATCCTAGGTTTTTGGGGTAAGTGTTCAGACCCTATCTTGTGTTGTTTAGAGCTCTCTATTGAGTAAGATGGGGTAGGATAGCGTTGTTAGAGTAGATTCCCAACTAGCCAACTTGTGGCGTGTGGGTTTTATAGACTCTTGTACAAACAGTCTTTATATATGATATTCGCATTTTCTTATATGGCGTTCTTTACTTTCATTATGTGTGTAATGATTTACAATTACGTTGAGTAAAGACCTAGAATGCACTAAAGCGTATGTTAGATGTGATAGTGGGTATGACGGCTATCATGAAACATATCTAATAGTCGCTGTGTATTCTGAACATGTTCCTAGTCGATTGGGCCGTCAAAAATGAGGATAAGGCCGCCCGAGTTCGAGACTAGTATCTGCGATGCGAAGTACCATGTTTCATTGGTAGGGAACATTGTGATGTTCTGAGCATGCAGATAGATAGTGACCTGGTGATCTATCGGAGTTGTTTGATCAGTTGAAGGGAGCATCAGTGTTATCTAAGATAGATTTAAGATCTGGATACCATCAGCTGAAGATTAAAAAGGCCGATGTATATAAGACAGCTTTCAGGACAAGATATGGCCATTATGAGTTTTTAGTGATGCCTTTTGGACTAACTAATGCTCCATCTGTTTTTATGGACCTGATGAATAGAGTTTTCCAGCCATTTTTTGATCAATTTGTAATAGTATTTATAGATGATATCTTAGGATATTCCAAGACCAGCTCCGAGCATGCCACTCAGCTTCGAATAGTGTTACAAGTTTTAAAAGACAAGAGATTGTTTGCTAAGTTTAGCAAATGTGAGTTTTTGCAGGAGAAATTTGTGTTTCTAGGTCACATCTTTTCTAAGGATGGTTTATAAGTCGACCCATCTAAGGTAAAAGCTGTGCGAGACTGGCCTATGCCCAGATCTGTTTCAGAAGTGAGGAGCTTTTTGGGACTAGCTGGATATTACAGACGATATATTCAAGGATTTTCAAGGACAGCAGTTCCATTGACTTCGTTGACTAGGAAACAAGTTAAATTTAAATGGACCCCCAGTTGTCAGTAGAGTTTCGAGAAGTTGAAGCAAGCGTTGATAGAAGCTCCAATTTTGATCATGCCTTCTGAAGAAGGGAATTTTGTGATCTACACCGATGCTTCTAAGTTAGGTTTAGGAGCTGTTTTGATGCAGGATCGTAGAGTAATAGCGTATGCTTCTAGACAACTGAAGAACTATGAGAAGAATTGTGAGACCCGAAAGCTGATAAGATTAATTGAGTTAATTAATCGGGTTTTAGTGAGACCAGATTTGAGCGTGATCGAATCTGGGAGATCAGTTTTGCGTTGTTGGGCTTGGAGAAGCTATCGGGTTTTGTTTTAGTCCTTAGAACAGTTCTGGAGAGTTAGAGTTGGCACGGAATCTGTTCAGTAGTGAGTACTGGGTCATCACTGAATGTTAGCGCTCAGCAGTGGTGACGTCGCAGTTGTCGCTGCGTGGTTGTGTTAAGAAATCGTAGCGAGATCTGTTATCTCTGAGCAGTAGAGAGTGCGCTAGCGTGTTTTCAGTAGCGAGTGCTAGTACGTCGTCGTTTGGATTAGTTGGAACGACAGCGTTTTGGATTAGTGAAGAAGACTCAGCAGTGAATTGTGTTAGCTCTCTGCTGTGTGAGAGATCTGTTATTGCGTTGCAAATAGATGTTGGTTAGTTGTTCAGCAGTGAGTAGCGGGTGACATGTTCAGTTGCGACAGTCTCTGCGACGTCGTTTGATTTTAGTGATCGCTGTTTTGGCGTAGAGTGAGATCTGTTGCAAGATCTGTTTGAGAGCGGGGATATCAGTTGTGATAGCTTAAGTTGTCAATGGATCTGTTCCCAGTTGCTGTCAGCAGTGAGATTTAATAGAGAGATTGGCCTTGTTCTCTATTATTGCTTCCCGACACTTAGAATATTTCTCGATAGCAAGCTTTGTCGCGATACCCTAGCTACAGTTCGCCGAACCTTATCTTTTTCGATTGCCGACGGAAGACAGCTTCGATTGAAGTAAGAGTGGTAGCGTTGGACTCCTCTTGCTGAGACGCTTCGTTTGGATATTGCTTTCGGACGTTTGCTTGAAGCTGGTGAGGTGTGCGAAGACATCTCCCTTGTGTAGTCTGTTATCATAAGCGTCGGGTTCCATCCTAGGTTTTTGGGGTAAGTGTTCAGACCCTATCTTGTGTTGTTTAGAGCTCTCTATTGAGTAAGATGGGGTAGGATAGCGTTGTTAGAGTAGATTCCCAACTAGCCAACTTGTGGCGTGTGGGTTTTATAGACTCTTGTACAAACAGTCTTTATATATGATATTCGCATTTTCTTATATGGCGTTCTTTACTTTCATTATGTGTGTAATGATTTACAATTGCGTTGAGTAAAGACCTAGAATGCACTGGAAAGCTGTCCACGTCATTGACAATTGTTGTGAGTCTATTGGAACTCCTTTTAACTTTGGCTCATATTATTGGGGACGTTAAGGGGACCGTCCTTCACGACTCAACATTGATGGGTCAATCTTGACACGTGATAGTAAACGGCGTCATATTATTGGGCCCTTACTGGACGTGAGGTGAATACATGGAGGTTGCACCGGTTGCAATCGGAAACTACCTTTTGGGGGTCATGGATGGCTGATATTATTCGGGTCCATGATCGCTTGATTGGGCTCCGTGTACCCACTAAAGAAACTTGTTTTCTCGATTTCATTATAGGGTGGTGAAATCGTTAAAATAGTGGGAGGATGATTCATAAAACTAAATGACCATGTTTTATGTCTTAGTGTTTATTTTATATAGTCAGTAATGCATGTCTGTTTTCTTTTCAGTATAACTGCTATAAAAATGGTTTCGATGAAAAACCCGCTTGCTGCTATACTGGATAGCAACAGGTTCACTGGTCTTAACTATCAAGACTGGCTCCGCAACCTTAATCTTGTACTAGCTTCGGAGAAGCTTCTCTATACGATAGAGAAGTCGCCTCCGAGGAAACCCCTGCCAATATCAGCCGTGAGGAGCTGATTACGCTTAACCAATGGCGTGACGACGAGGTTAAAACTCGATGCTATGTGATGGCATCGATGTCCAATGAAATGCAACGGCGTTTTGAGAAGACGAATTATGCTGCTGACATACTTCATCATCTCAAAGAGCTGTACGGGGAGAACTCTCGACATGAGAGGTTCACGGCTGTCAAGGAGCTGATGACGAGCCGCATGATTGGGCTCGTTGAAAAGCTGTCGGGCCTTGATATCTCACTTCCACATGAGCTGTCTGTGGATGTACTTCTCCTCTCACTGCCCGCTACATTTGACCCCTTTGTGGTCAACTTCAACATGAACAAGCTGGAAGCCACTCTTGAAGAGGTGGTGAACATGCTTGTAGTGTTTGAGGGGACTATAAAGAAGGACAAACCCGTCCTCCTTCTGGGTTCTTCTTCCTCTGCAAAAAAAGGGACCCAGACGCAAGAGCAAGAAGCGTTCTGCTCCTGCGAAAGAGGAGAAGTCTGCCAAGAAGCCGAAGGCAAGGGCTTCTAAGCCTAGAAGCCCTTGCCTGGACCGTTGTTTGAAAAACATCGCGAAACAATGGGACTGCGTCTGATGAGCAGTTGGATTTAGGGCAAGTGGGAGATTGTTAGAGTAGATGCCCAACTAGCCAACTTGTGGCGTGTGGGTTTTATAGACTTTTGTACAAACAGTCTTTATATATGATATTCGCATTTTCTTATATGGCGTTCTTTACTTTCATTATGTGTGTAATGATTTACAATTGCGTTGAGTAAAGACCTAGAATGCACTAAAGCGTATGTTAGATGTGATAGTGGGTATGACGGCTATCATGAAACACATCTAATAGTCGCTGTGTATTCTGAACATGTTCCTAGTCGATTGGGCCGTCAAAATGAGGATAAGGCCGCCCGAGTTCGAGACTATTATCTGCGATGTGAAGTACCATGTTTCATTGGTAGGGAACATTGTGATGTTCTGAGCATGCAGATAGATAGTGACCTGGTGATCTATCGAACTACCCTCGTTCGGACTTTCCAAGTGGTTACCATTTGTCGAGTGGATAAGTCCGAGGTCTTGGTTGTACTGATTAGTCCTCACGACTCGAAACGTCATTGAGACTCTACGATGGGTCCGATCTGATCGGCGATCGGTCCGATCTGATCGGCGATCGGAGTTACGATGAAGTCGCAGCAATGAATATCGTCATTTGGACCCGGGCCCGATGGGCCGGTCCAAGTCCATTGTTAGTCTATTTAATTAGACTTGAGAGACTTCATAATTAACAAACTCTCACAACTTAACCTAACCCTATCAAAAGTAGCCGCCTCCCTCCCTTCTCCACTTACGCCGCCGCCGCCGCCCACGCGCCGCCGCCGCCGCCGCCGATCTTCGCCGGAAATTTGTTTCCGGCCGATTCGACGAGGAGAATCCGTTCGTGCAGAATTCGTCAGTGCTTCTAGTGCAGCCTGACGAAGGAGTCTCGGTTCTGGTCGTGGACCGGATTGGCGATTATCTACCGCAATCTACCGAGAAGAGCCGGGTTCTTGTATTTCCGGTTGGAGCCAGGCACAAGTGCCAGCAAGGTATTCGTTTTGAACGCCCTATGTATGACGATTATTGAATTTTTGTTCTTTCGTATTGTCGTCCTCCCGGCCTTTATTCTATGTTCTTCCGCTGCCTCGCCGGGGGCGGATCCGGATCCCCAACAAGCGCTGGTTGAATTCGTAGCTCCCAGCTATTGCTTTTCTGTGCTTCGGTCCTTGAGAAGTTGCTTGTGTTGGCTTAGCAGGTGGTGGATCTGCGTTGCTTGGACCCTGTTTGTAGTAATTGTTGCACAAATATTTGAGAGGTACGGATGTGAGCTTGTCTTACAGCGTGGATTTGGCATGGATATTATGTGTAATGCTGTGTTCTGTTCTGTATTGTTGTTGCTTGCATATGTTTCGTGATTTATATGGCAAGCTGTTGCATTGCATACACATCTGTCATATCCAGTTCAGATCTTGTAGCCTTGCGTTGTTGTCTATTGTTCTGTTGCGTGCCAGGATGCGAGGGCGAGCGGCAATACCGCACTCTCATCTCCCTGATGGGTTTAGTTAGCCACTATGAGCCAAGTGGTTAACTACCACAGTTCATGAGTTGGCAATGACTTGAGTATTTGTGAAGCACCTGGTATCGGGTGTGGTGTAAAGATGAGTGGGTAATTCCCATATGCTTGTACACACACCGTGGCCACTATCTTTGTAGAATCTGTTGTAAGCGGTTGACCTACGCCTGAGTTCTTTGGCTCCCTGCTGTGGTTGTAGCCTTCGGCTGTTGCCCTGTTCCTCATGCATAGCATCTGCATTTTATCTGTTGCTGTCTATTGCTGTTTTTCAGTTGCTCTCCGTACTGGGGTTTGACCCTGATGTCCCTCTGCGCCTTGTGTTTGTTTCCTGTGTGTAGTTCCAGGTTTCCAAGGTTTCTCTGCTGGTCGTGGCTTTGACCCAGCTGGTGGTGCCTCAGGAGGTGGATAGAGTGTCCCAGTTAGCGTATAGCATATATGTACTAGTACTGTTGCCGGGGAATGCCCTGTGCTTGTGGGGTTCAGTTGTATGCCGTAGTACTTGTATTTGTTTAAATTTTGTACTCTTGTACTGAGTGTTTGTAAACTTGGATATTTTAAGTATGGTTGTATTTTAAATTATCTATTTTAAACAGTAAGGCCTAAAGAGAAAAATTTGCCACTATTTTATTGCTTCCGTGTTGTGTTTTATGTGGTTTTGCGCTGATTTGTGCTACGAGGCCTGACATTTTTGGTATCAGAGCTTAAGTGCCCTGTGCTTGTGGGGTTCAGTTGTATGCCGTAGTACTTGTATTTGTTTAAATTTTGTACTCTTGTACTGAGTGTTTGTAAACTTGGATATTTTAAGTATGGTTGTATTTTAAATTATCTATTTTAAACAGTAAGGCCTAAAGAGAAAAATTTGCCACTATTTTATTGCTTCCGTGTTGTGTTTTATGTGGTTTTGCGCTGATTTGTGCACGAGGCCTGACATTTTTGGTATCAGAGCTTAAGATGGGATAAGCTCGATTTCTTTTGATCACACTTGAGTCTAGGCACAGTGTTGTGTGTTGCATGTGCTTGATTATGTGATCTATTTGCTGCATTTAATTTTGTTGTATCTGTTCTGTTGTGACCTTACCCTCTTAGTGTTTCTTAGATGCCGCCTAGACGTAGGGGTTGAGGTAGAGGGCAGATTCCGAAAGAGTCGGAAGGTCAGACTGAAGGTGATCAGCGTAGTTCTCACCTCCGTGGACGCGGTAGGCGAGCTGAGGATGAGGTTGACGAGTTGGCTGCTCGTGTAACGATATGGAACTCGTTATGGCGAGGTTTCATCGTATTAATCCTCAGGTTTTCAATGGGGATGAGTCTAGTGCTGATGCAGATTTGTGGTTGCAGCATGTCACGGGTTTGTTTAACCATGTGCAGTATGATGACAAACTCAAGTTGAGTCTGGCTACTTTTCAGTTGAGGAAAGGTGCGGAGCGTTGGTGGAGAGGCGCTTTGAGGACTTTGGAAGAGACTGTAGTAGGGATTTTGTGGGACTGTTTTTGCGCAGCTTTTCGCCAAGAGTATGTCCCGGAGTCTTATGTGAACGCTCGTGTGCTTGAGTTTGATAACTTGGAGCAAGTTTCTATTTCTGCGAGAGAGTATGCCCGTAGGTTTTCTTCCCTTCTTGCGTATGTGCCGCATGTTGCTGGCCGAGAGAGAGCGAAGAGAACTAGGTTTCTTGAGGGGCTGAACGAGGAGTTGTATTCGTTGGTTTTGGCGAGTTCACCCAAGAGCTATGCGGAGGCGGTGGACAGTGCGATAGACATTGAGGAGGGTTTGAGGAATCGTCGGTCTCGTGTTAGGCTGCAGGTGGCGCAGAGTAGTCGTCCAGTGGTTCCGGGAGTGCAACCTTCCCAGTCGTCTCAGTCATCTCATCCACCCCAGCAAGATCAGTTATCTCTGCAGTCGGGACGCCAGAGGTTTAGGCCTCGTGGCCACCAGTTCAAGAAGAAGGTAGGTTCTAGTTCTTCGGGTTCCGGTAGTTCTAGCAGTGGTAGCCCTAGGTCAGAGTTTTGTGGTTTTTGTGGAGGCAATCACCCTTCGACCCAGTGTGTTGGAGTGCAGGGTTCGTGTAACATCTGTGGACAGTATGGGCACTTTGCTAGAGTGTGTCCGTTGACTGGATCTCAGCAAGCTACAGCTTCACCTCAGGGTCGTGGTGAATCTTCAAGAGGTCGTTCTTTTCCGGTGCCTCAGTCTAGAGTGGGAGAGACGCAGTTTAGGCCATTTCAGCAGCCTGGTCCATCGCGTTTCGGACAGTCTTCCCAGCAGCATTTCTCGGTTCCCCAGCAAGCCCAGGTGAATGCCATTACGAGGGAGCAAGCGGAGGGCACGCCGAGTGGAGTGATTGCAGGTATTTGCTCTGTCTTTGATTTTCCTGCACGAGTATTGTTTGATACTGGCGCATCGCATTCGTTTATTTCTGATGCATTTGTGGTTGAGCATGGTTTGCATACCACGCCTTTTGCGCGATGTTGTCTCTGTAGCAACTCCGGCTGGCGCGAGCCTGTACTCCCGAGAGGTTTTGTTGAATGGTATTGTGAGGTTTGGTGAGAATGTTTTAGTGGCGAATTTAATTCATTTGGTGTTATGGGATTTCGATTGTATAGTGGGAATGGATGTGTTGTTGAGTTTTAGGGCCTCGATGGATTTTTTCCATGGCATTGTGAGTTTTAGGCCTCAGTTTGGCGAGAAGTGGAACTTTTATGGCCATGATTCCTAGTTGAAGATTCCTTTGGTCTCTGCGATGGAGATGTTTAGTATGTTCTCCTTAGAGAACGCTGGATTTATGATTTATGCGTTGGACGCATCTTCTTCTTCCTGTGTGGAGCTTAGCAATGTTCCCGTTGCTCGTGATTTCCCTGATGTGTTTGAGGAGGTTCCTGGTTTTCCTCCGAAAAGGGAGATCGACTTTAGCATCGAGCTGGTGCCTGGCACAGCTCTGGTCTTGCGTGCACCGTATCGTTTAGCACCTGAAGAGTTGAGGGAGCTTATGGTTCAGCTTGAAGACTTGCTGGAGAAAGGTTTTATTAGGCCTAGCATGTCTTGTGGAGCTCCGATTTTGTTTGTGAAGAAGAAGGATGGCAGAATGAGGATGTGCATCGATTTCCGCCAACTGAATAAGGCTACTGTGAAGAATAAGTACCTTTTGCCTAGGATTGATGATTTGTTCGATCAGTTGCAAGGTTCTGCCGTGTATTCGAAGATCGATTTGCGGTCGGGGTACCATCAGTTGTGGATTAGGGAGCAAGTGCGAAAACTGTATTTCGTACGAGGTACGGGAATTATGAGTTTCTAGTTATGCCTTTTGGTTTGACGAATGCCCCTGCAGTTTTCATGGACTTGATGAATAGAGTTTTTCGAGAGTACATCAATCAGTTTGTGATTGTGTTTATCGATGATATCTTGGAGTATTCGAAGACTCTAATGGAGCATCAGGAGCATTTGAGGATTGTTCTCCAAACTCTTCGTGACTCGCAGCTGTATGCTAAATTTTCTAAGTGTAAGTTCTGGTTGTATAGAGTTGTGTCATGTGATTTCAGCAGATGGGATTTCGGTGGATCCCAGTAAGGTAGAAGCTGTTGTCAATTGGGAGCGTCCCAGGAATGTGTCGGAGATTCGTAGTTTCTTGGGTTTGGCTGGATATTATCGTCGTTTTATCGAGAGATTTTCTGGTATAGCTAAGTCGATGACGCAGTTGACCCAGAAGGACAAGCGTTTTGTTTGGACTGAGCAGTGTGAGAGGAGTTTTCAGTTGCTCAAAGAGAAGCTAACTTCTGCGCCTGTGTTAGCTTTGCCGTCTGGTTCAGGTGGTTTTGTTATTTGTTCAGATGCTTCGCTCAATGGATTGGGCTGTGTGTTGATGCAGAATGGTCGAGTCATTGCTTATGCTTCTCGATAGTTAAAACCACATGAGACTCGATACCCAGTTCATGATTTAGAGCTAGCAGCCGTGGTCTTTTCTTTGAAGATTTGGCGCCACTATCTGTATGGCGAGCAGTTTGTGGTGTATTCGGATCACAAGAGTCTCCAGTATTTGTTTTCTCAGTCAAATTTGAATATTAGACAGCGTAGATGGATGGAGCTGCTTAAGGATTTTTATTGTGAGATCCAATACCAGCCTGGGAAAGTTAATGTAGTGGTTGATGCCTTGAGTAGGAAAGCTCAAGTGGCGATGCTTGCATCTGTGCAGATTTCGAAGGTGCATGAGCATTTAAGCACGACCGGTTGGCGTTTTTACCCCACTGAGGATTATGTTGTGGTGTCTTCTTTCCAAGTTGAGCCACAGATTGTAGCGAGCATTGGAGCTGCTCAAAGGACAGATCCTTCCATCCATGAGCTCAAGTTTAAGGTTAGAGCTGGACAGCTTGAGGAGTATTCTATCTCTTCTGATGGTTGTTTGAGATTCCGTGGCAGGTTCGTTGTGACAAATCTGATTTATTTGAAGGAATAGATCCTTAGAGAAGCGCACTGCAGTAGGCACAGTGTTCATCCAGGCGTGAGGAAGATGTATTATGCCTTAAAGTCTCACTTCTGGTGGGCTGGTTTGAAGAGCGACGTTGCTGATTTTGTGGCAAGATGTCTGAATTGTCAGCAAGTTAAGGCTGAAAGGATGAGACCTGTGGTCTATTGCAGAGTTTGGAAGTGCCCCAGTGGAATTGGGAGCACATAGCAATGGATTTTGTGACGCATCTGCCTCGTTCCAGCAGAGGATGCGATGCTGTGTGGGTTGTTATCGACAGATTGTCAAAGTCTGCTCACTTCATTCCCTATGGCATGACGTTTTCTTTTAAGAAAATGGCGAAGCTGTACGTTGATTTTGTGGTGCGTTTGCATGGTTTGCCTGTTTCCATTGTCTCAGACAGAGATCCGAGATTTACTTCAAGGTTTTGGAAGAGTTTGTAGATAGCTTTAGGTACCAGATTGGCTATGAGTACATCATACGACCCCCAAACAGATGGCCAATCTGAGAGGACTATCCAGATTTTGGAGGATATGGTAAGAGCTGTAGTGATGGACTTTGGTGGTAGCTGGCAGGATTCACTGTCTTTGGTTGAGTTTTCTTACAATAACAGCTACCAAGTGATAATTGGTATGGCACCGTTTGAAGCACTGTATGGCAGGAAGTGCAGGTCGCCTGTGTGTTGGGAAGAAGTGGGTGAGAAGCAGTTGCCTTCTCCAGAATTTGTGCAGCAGATGAGCATGTAGATCTGATTCTCCAGCATGTGAAAGCTGCACAAGATCGCCAAGCCAGTTATGCGAATAAGAGGCGTAGGCCTTTAGAATTTCAGGTTGGTGATCGTGTTTTCCTGAAAGTTTCTCCTTTTCGTAGTGTTTTGCGATTTGGTCTCAAGGGTAAGTTAGCTCCTCGTTATGTTGGACAGTATGAGATCTTAGAGAGGATTGGTCCTTTGGCTTATCGGCTGTTGTTGCCACCAGATTTGTCTTCATTACATGATGTGTTTCATGTTTCGATGTTGAGGAAGTATGAACCAGATCCCTCTCAAGTGTTGAGGACAGACGAGGTAGAGCTTGATCAGACTTTGAACTATGTTGAGTATCCCTTGCAGATTCTGGATAGGAAGGAGAAACAGTTGAGGAAGAAAACCATTCCTTTGGTGATGGTTCAGTGGAGCAAGCATGGTAGAGAGGAAGCTTCCTGGGAACTAGAAGAGAAGATGCAGCGTGAGTGGCCGCATCTGTTTGAGTGAGCATTGCACAGATTCCAGTTGGTTCTTTGTTATTTCCTAGTAGATGTTTGCTTAAGTTCTTTTCCCCAGTTATCTTGAACTCTTGATCTTGAGCTGTTTGATTTCGAGGACGAAATCCTGTTTTAGTGGGGAGAGATGTTAGACCCGAAAGCTGATAAGATTAATTGAGTTAATTAATCGGGTTTTAGTGAGACCAGATTTGAGGGTGATCGAATCTGAGAGATCAGTTTTGCGTTGTTAGAGAAGCTATTGGGTTTTGTTTTAGTCCTTAGAACAGTTCTGGAGAGTTAGAGTTGGCGCGGAATATGTTCAGTAGTGAGTACTGGGTCATCGCTGAATGTTAGCGCTCAGCAGTGGTGACGTCAGCAGTTGTCGCTGCGTGGTTGTGTTCAGCAGTCGTAGCGAGATCTGTTATCGCTGAGCAGTAGTGTGAGCACCCGAACCCACGGGGTCACGAATTGGGGTGAATTAAAATTTTGAAAAAAAGAAGGGCTGAATGGCAATTTGTTATAAGCTGTATTTCTTATACTAAAAAAAATTTGAAACATAAACACAAATATGACGTACGGCGCCAACTACTGAAAACCTGCGGAAAACAGATCTCTATTATATATTGCAATTGCGGCTTACAACATCTGAAATTCTATATGAATTTACTACTGTTGCAATCGATTTAATACAGATGTCTATGATATAAGGAAAATCAACATCTACGACACGGAAAACACTGCCCATAGATAAACACTTCACCATCCAGCTGTACCAGCTCCCACCTTCCGTTCGCTCCTCAGCTGTCACACCTGTACCATTTTAAAAGCTATTGAGCCTAGGGGCTCAGCAAAAAAAATCTGAGTAATAACAAAGTCATTTAACGCAGGCATACATCTGAACATATACATTCTGAGTTAAGGAACATCAATAAACATAAACGTTCTTTCGTAAATTTCTTTAAACAATTCCTTTCTTTCATAAACTCGGATGCGGGGATAATATCCCAGATCCAACATCATTTTTCTTTTGATTTATGATTTATGGCTTAGAAGCTCTCCTTAGGTCCGTGTTGCACTTGATCAAATGACTTCTGATATCAGTTCTTAGCATAAAGCTCATATGAAAGGGCAACCGACATCTGGACGACTACTCACCCTTCTCCTTGGTGACCGTCTGTTATCTATGCCATAAATCCTTAAAATAAACTTTTGTTCCTTTAATCTCTTCTTTCTTTGAAATCCTCTTTGAAAATTACATGGGTTCGACTCTCTTAAAACTTTGCTTCCCATTTTAAAACTTTACTGAGTAACGAATTTGGCTACTAGGAACACATCGCTGAGGTAGAAACAGCTGCGACTATTTAACAATAATAGTAGGAAACAAACAAATGTAACTGGAAGAAACTATACCAGAAGACAAAACAGATGTCTACTATAGAAACAGACATATTAAATGAAACGATGTCGTTAGCGAAGGAAACAGATTTGGCTTGGGATACTGTTTGAATAGTGAACAACTGTGACTATGGAAGGGAATTAATCAACTCAGCTGTTAACGAATTGGTTTGGTCAACTCAGCTGTTGACGAAATTTAAACGAAAGAATTCAGATGTCAACAACTGGACTTAGGAAATTTCAGCTGTTGGATCGTACGAAATACTTCAGCTGTTCATTGGTCAACTCAGTAATCAACGCAACTTAACAAAGAAACTCAGATGTTGAACAGACCAACATCTGGTCACCGAATAGAACATCTGAATATAAATTACTGCAATAGCTGATTACGAACTAATGCAATAGCTGAACATACAACTGATGTGAGTAACTCTTGAAACCAAAAGCTGACTATAAACTTGGTGTTGTAACATGAAAACGACGAATACGCTACCAGTCGTTGCCTATCAAACCAGACTTAGCTTCCGATTCGACTAGCAACTTCGATTACATAGCGTCAAATTCAACTGTTACCATTTACCAGAAAAAAGAACATTCATAAACATACGTGAATCGAATCCAAACTCAGTATTTTAAAACATCTTTAACCTTCTTAAATCATTTTCTAGAAAACATGGAAGCAGAAAACATATTTTGAACCCAAATCTTTCTTCTTTGAACATACGTAAATCTTCTTTAAACATAAACTTTGAACATAACTTATCATACAGGCAAGCAGATCCATAATCATGAGAAATCAATATATGCTTCAAATGATGTAGCAAAGGATCAGCTTTTACTTGCCTTTGAATTGAACTTTGCAACAGCAGCTGAATTCCTGCAGCGTTCCTCCTTAAGCAATCACACGAGCTTCTTCGGAAATATTTGAGAGAACACAAAAGAGTTTGCTTTATGTAAATGAAAATGAATCATTTCTTTGAAAACAGGTATTTGTATGGAAGGGATTAGTGGCAAGGTGGTGTCATCATCAAGCATGACAAACCTTTCCTAAAATTGTGAATTGTAGTAAAATTCCCTCTCCATATGTTTATTTGCAAATCTACCAAACCCTTTCAAAAAGAAATCATTTTGTACTCTTTAAGATCATTTAAACAGATTCTTAAAATCTGCTCGTGTATCGCGATTGGAGTAGCAACTGCTAAACCCTGCTGCGTCGCACCTTATTATGAAATCAATAAAATCAGCTTTTGCCAACAATTAAATTGTCATTTTGACCCATGAAAATAAACAAGATTCATATATGTAGTCCTATGGATTTTGGGGCGTTACAAGTAGAGAGTGTGCTAGCGTGTTTTCAGTAGCGAGTGCTAGCATGTCGTTGTTTGGATTAGTTGGTACGTCGTCGTTTGGATTAGTTGGAACGACAGCGTTTTGGATTAGCGAAGAAGACTCAGCAGTGAGTTGTGTTAGCTCTCTGCTGTGTGAGAGATCTGTTGTTGCATTGCAAACAGATTTTGGTTAGTTGTTCAGCAGTGAGTAGCGACGTGTCCAGTTGCGACAGTAGTTCTCTGCGACGTCATTTGATTTTAGTGATCGCTGTTTTGGCGTAGAGTGAGATATGTTGCAAGATCTATTTGCGAACGGGGATATCAGTTGTGATAGCTTAAGTTGTCGGTGGATCTGTTCCCAGTTGCTGTCAGCAGTGAGATTTAATAGATAGATTGGTCTTGTTCTCTATTATTGCTTCCCGACACTTAGAATATTTCCCGATATCAAGCTTTGTCGTGGTACCCTAGCTACTGTTCACCGAACATTATCTTTTTTGATTGCCGACTGTAGATAGCTCCGATTGAAGTAAGAGTGGTAGCTTTGGCCTCCTCTTGCTGAGACGCTTTGTTTGGATATTGCTTTCGGATGTTTGCTTGAAGCTGGTGAGGCGTGCGAAGACATCTCCCTTGTGTAGTCTGTTAGCATAAGCATCGGGTTCCGTCCTAGCTTTTTGGGGTAAGTTTTCAGACCATGTCTTGTGTTGTTTAGAGCTCTCTGTTGAGTTAGATGAGGTAGGATGCGCTGGTTGAGTTCGTAGCTCCCAGCTGTTTCTTTATGTGCTTCGATCCTTGAGCAGTTGCTTGTGTTGGCTTAGAAGGTGGTGGATCTGCGTTGCTTGGACCCTGTTTGTATTAATTGTTTCACAAAGATTTAAGTTACGGATGTGAGCTTGTCTTACAGCGTGGATTTGGCATGGGTATTATGTGTAATGCTGTGTTCTGTTCTGTATTGTTGTTGCTTGCATATGTTTCATGATTTATATGGCAAGCTGTTGCATTGCATACACATCTGTCATATCCAGTTCAGATCTCGTAGCCTTGCGTTGTTGTTCTATTGTTCTGTTGCGTGCCAGGATGCGAGGGCGAGCGGCAATACCGTACTCTCATCTCCCTGCTGGGTTTAGTTAGCCATATGAGCCGAGTGGTTAACTACCACAGTTCATGAGTTGGCAACGGCAGGTTGAGTATTTGTGAAGCACCTGGTATCGGGTGTGGTGTAAAGATGAGTGGGTAATTCCCATATGCTTGTACACACACCGTGGCCACTATCTTTGCATAATATGTTGTCATTGGTTGACCTATGCCTGAGTACTTTGGGTCCCTGCTGTGGTTGTAGCCTTCGGTTGTTGCCCTGTTCCTCATGCATAGCATCTGCATTTTATTTGTTGTTGTCTATTGCTGTTTTTCAGTTGCTCTCCGTACTAGGGTTTGACCCCGATGTCCCTCTGGGTCTTGCGTTTGTTGCCTGTGTGTAGTTCCAGGTTTCCCAGGTTTCTCTGTTGGTCGTGGCTTTGACCCAGCTGGTTGTGCCCCAGGAGGTGGATAGAGTGTCCCAGTTAGCATATAGCATATATGTACTAGTACTGTTATCCGGGAAATGCCCCGTGCTTGTGGGATTCAGTTGTATGCTGTAGTACCTGTATTTGTTTAAAGGCTGTACTCTTGTACTGAGTGTTTGTAAACTGGGATATTTTAAGTATGATTGTATTTTAAATTATCTATTTTAAACAGTCAGGCCTAAACCGAAAAATTTGCCACTATTTTATTGCTTCCGCGTTGTGTTTTATGTTGTTTTGCTCTGATTTGTGCACGAGGCCTGACATTTTCCTACGCATGATTTAGAATTAGCAGCTGTGGTTTCACCCTTAAGATCTGGAGACATTATCTGTATGGGGAGAAGTGTGAGATATTTATAGATCATAAGAGTTTAAATTACTTCTTTACCCAGAAGGAATTGAATATGAGACAGAGAAGGTGGTTAGAGCTGCTCAAAAACTACGATTGTACCATTAGCTACCACCCACGAAAAGCCAATGTGGTGGCAGATGCTCTTAGCAGGAAGTCGATAGGATTGACTCAGATCACAGCTCAGAGGACGTTAGCATATGTGTGAGACCTGTGTTTTCGCAATCAGGTGTTGGTCGGGTTTGGACCAGCTGTTGGTCGATGTGCTTGGCGTATACATCGAATTTGCCTAAGTGTTAGAATCAGCAGTAGTAGTAGGAATCAGCCGTTGAGTGATCGTGTCAGCTGTTGGTTTTTCAGTCATTGCGTTTTGGTAGGAAGCAGCAGCAGTGCTTCATTAGATTTCAGTCGTTGGTGTATTAGCGCGTATCCAGCTGTTGCGAGAAACCAGTTGTTGGTTTCGTTAGCGTGTTTTGTAGCGGATAGCGAAACTATGTCGTTTTGATAAGTTGGACGACAGCGTTTTGAGTGGAGCGCTTTGTACCAGCTTTTGGTTATGATAGACATCAGCTGTTGAGAGATTTGGTGCGTTGTTTCATTCAGCTGCTGGTTTGTTGATCAGCTGTTGGTAGTGACGTGACGTGTCCCTCTGCGACGTTGTTTGGTTAAGTTGGTGCGACGCCGTTTAGCCTTAACGTTGTTTGAAAGATCAGCTATTGGTTAGCGATCAGCAGTGACAAGCGGGAGATGTCGTTTTGTTTAGTTGTTCACTCTTTAGAGATAGGCAAAAGCTGATGCGAGATTTCAACCGCTGGTTGATATAACAGCGATGGCGACTGTTTTGTCGGTGGAATCTGTTCCAACTTCTGTCGGCTGTTGAGAAGTGTATTTAATAGAGGACTTGGCTGCTGTTTTCTATTATTGGTTCCCCAATACTTAGCAAATATTTTCCCCCGTTTCCAAATCTTTGTCTCGAACCCTAGTTACTGTTCACCGTAACCTTATCCGTCCTAATTTTCGGTGGTAGACAACTCCGACGAGAGTGATAGTGGTAGCGTTGGACTCGTATCGCTAAGGCGCTTCTTTCTATACCTCTTTAGAGGACTTTGGAGGAGCTGGAAGAGGATTACAGGATCGCTAAGACATCTCCCTTATGTAGTTTGTTAGCATAAGCGTCCCTGCCGTGCCAGTAGTTCGTTGGGGTAGGTGAGAATTCTACCTTTAAGCTTTGTTAGAGCTTTTCGTTAATTTAGGAAGGTAGATAAGCGCTGGTGGAGTTGTAGCTCCCAGCTGCTTTTGTTTTGCGTTTCGGCTTTTGAGCAGTAGCTTGTGTTGGTTTAGCAGGTGACAGATCTGTGTTGCTTGTACTTCGTTGTAGCAACTTTGTGTGTAAATTGTAGCTCAGGTGATGGTGAGGTACGGATGTTGAGCTTGTATTACGGCTGGAATTGGCATGGATATTATGTGTTTGATGTGTATGCATTGCATTGTTGTTTATGTGTTGGTTTAACTGTTGCATTGCATACGCATTACCAATTCCATTCAGCTGTTGCAGCCATGTCCTGTGTTATCGTTGTTCTGTTCTTACCAGATTTTGAGGGCGAGCGGCAATACCGCACTCTCATCTCCCTGCTGGTATTTATTAGCCACCATGCGCCGAGTGGTTAACTACCACAGTTCATGGTTTGGGCAACAGCAGGTCGAGTTGTTGATGCATCTGGTATTTCGGGTGTGGTGTAAAGATGAGCTGGTAATTCCCGTGTGCTTGTACACACACCAGTGGACACTAACCTTTCTTCACAGAATTTGTTATCAGCTGTGGTGTTGTGCTTGAATTCCTTGGCTCCTTGTTCAGTTGTAGCCTTCGACTGTTTTACCATTCTTCATGCATAGCATCTGCATCTTATCTTTTGCTATTCATTGCTCTTTTATAGTTGCTCTCCATTCTGGGGTTTGCCCCGAGGTCCTCTGGGGCTGTTGTGTTGTTTGCCTGTTTGTGGTTCAGGTTTCCCAGGTTATTCCGCAGGCCGTGGCTTTGACCCAGCTGGAGGTGCCCCAGGAGGTAGATAGAGTGTCCCAGTTATGTATATTATCTATATGCACTGGTATCACCGCGGGTGGGATGTCCCGGGTGATGCCTAGATCTATATAGTTGGCAGTCTATCAATACTTGTGTTATATTCAGCCGTTGGGCAATTATTGTACTTGACTGTTTGTGGTGTTGTGGATTTATAAAACTGGGACTATTTTGAGTATTGTTGTATTTTAAATTATGTTATCTTTCTGTCAGGCCAAAAGCAAAAATTTTACTCGCTTTTTAGTAGCTTCCGCATGTTTTTGCGTGTTTTTTCTCTGATTAGAGCACGAGACCTGACATTTTTGGTATCAGAGCTTAAGTTGGGATAAGCTCGATTTCTTTGATCACACTTGAGTCTAGGCACAGTGTTGTGTGTTGCTTGTGCATGACTATGTGACTTATGTGTTGCATATTGTTTGTGATATGTACTATCTATGCTGTACTTGTTCTGTGTTATCTTATCCTGTTTAGTGCATTCGTAGAAATATGCCGCCTCGTCGTAGGGGTAGAGGTAGAGGGCAGTTTTAGGACGAGTCTGGAGGTCAGAATGAGGATCAACGTAGTTTCCCTTCCCGTGGTCGTGGTAGGCGAATGGAGGATGAAGTTGACAACCCGTGTGGAGAGCATGGAGATTGTGATGGCTAGGTTCCAACGGATGAGTCCCCAGATCTTTAACGGTGACGAGTCTAGCGAGGATGCGGATTCGTGGCTACGGCACATCACTGGTTTGTTCGATCGTGTTCAGTACGACTATATGCTTCCGTTTAATTTGGCAACCTTCCAGCTGAGGAAGAGTGCGGAGCGTTGGTGGCGTGGCGCTTCGAGGACTCTGGAGGAGATCGATGTGGAGATTTCTTGGGGATAGTTTCTACGTTTCCTTTCGGCAGGAGTACGTCCGGAGTCGTACGTGAACGGATTGTGATGGCTAGGTTCCAACGGATGAGTCCCCAGATCTTTAACGGTGACGAGTCTAGCGAGGATGCGGATTCGTGGCTACGGCACATCACTGGTTTGTTCGATCGTGTTCAGTACGACTATATGCTTCCGTTTAATTTGGCAACCTTCCAGCTGAGGAAGAGTGCGGAGCGTTGGTGGCGTGGCGCTTCGAGGACTCTGGAGGAGATCGATGTGGAGATTTCTTGGGATAGTTTCTACGTTTCCTTTCGGCAGGAGTACGTCCGGAGTCGTACGTGAACGCTCGTGTGCGAGAGTTCGATCATTTGGAGCAAGTTACGATGTCTGTGCGAGAGTATGCTCGGTTGTTTTCTTCTCTTTTGGCGTATGTCCCGCATGTTGCTGGCCGGGAGAGGGCCAAGAGGACTAAGTTTATTGAGGGTTTGAACGAAGAGTTGTATACTTTGGTTTTGTTGAGCAAACCAAAGAGCTATGCAGAGGTTGTGGATAGCGCTATTGATATTGAAGAAGGTCTGCGGAGCCGGAGGTCGCGTGCTAGGCCTCAGGGTGCTCAGGGTGGTCGTCCCGCTGTTCAGGGAGCGCAGTCTTCTCAGTCTTCGCAGTCAGCTCATCCATCCCAGCAGCAGCAGCAGCAGTTGGCTCAGCAGTCTGGCCGCCAGAGATTCCGACCTCGTGGCCATCATTTTAAGAAGAAGTCTGGTTCTGGTTCTTCTGGGTCTGGTAGCTCTAGTAGCAGTGGTTCTAGGGCAGAGTTTTGTAGCTTCTGTGGTGGCAAGCATCCGTCGACTCAGTGCGTTGGTGTGCATGGCTCTTGTAACATCTGTGGTCAGTATGGACATTTTGCGAGAGTGTGTCCGTCAGCTGGATCGCAGCAAGCCGCAGCCCCACCTCAGGGTAGAGGAGGATTATCTAGGGGTCGTTCACCTCAGTTTCCGCAGCCTAGGGTTGGAGAGACGTAGTTTAGACCGTTCCAGTTGCCTGGTCCGTCGTGTTTCAGACAGTCGTCTCAGCAGCATTTCTCTGGACCCCAACATGCTCAAGAGAACCTAGGGAGCAAGCGGAGGAGACGCCGAGCAGGGTGATTTCAGGTACATGCCTTGTCTTTGATTTTCCTGCACGAGTGTTGTTTGACACTGGCACATCGCATTCTTTCATTTCTGATGCATTTGTGATTGAGCATGGTCTGCATACCATTCCTTTGAGCGATGTGGTGTCTGTTTCTACTCCTGGAGGTGTGAGATTGTACTCCCAGGAAGTTTTGTTGGATGGCGTTCTGAGGTTTGGTGAGCATGTGTTAGTGGCGAATTTGTTTCATTTGATGTTGTGGGATTTCGACTGCATAGTGGGAATGGACGTGTTGTCCAGCTATAGGGCCTCCGTGGATTGTTTCCATGGGATCGTGCGTTTTAGGCCTCAGACCGGCGAGAAATGGAATTTCTACGGTGCTGATTCTCAGTCGAAGATTCCGTTAGTCTCAGCGATGGAGATGTTCAGCTTGTTGTCGGCGGAGAACGCTGGTTTTATGATTTACGCGTTGGATGCATCTTATTCTTCGCAAATGCAGCTCAGCGACGTTCCCAGTGGTGCGTCATTTTCCTGATGTGTTTCCGGAGGAGATACCTGGTTTTCCTTCGAGGAGGGAAATTGACTTTAGCATTGAGTTGGTGCCTGGCACAGCTCCGATTTCACGTGCAACATATCGTTTAGCGCCTGCTGAGTTGAGAGAGCTCAAGGTGCAGCTGGATGACTTGCTGGAGAAAGGTTTATTAGACCTAGCATGTTGCCGTGGGGAGCGCCTATTTTGTTTGTCAAGAAGAAGGATGGCACAATGAGAATGTGCATTGAATTTCGTCAGCTGAACAAAGTTACTGTTAAGAATAAGTACCCGTTGCCAAGGATCGACGACTTGCTTGACCAGTTGCAAGGTTCTTCTGTATATTCGAAGATCGATCTAAGTTCAGGGTACCATCAGCTGAGAGTTAGAGATCAAGATGTCACGAAGACTGCTTTTCGTACTAGGTACGGGCACTTTGAGTTTCTGGTAATGCCTTTCGGGTTGACTAATGCTCCTGCAGTCTTCATGGATTTGATGAACCGAGTCTTCCGCGAGTTTATAGATCAGTTTGTGATAGTGTTCATCGACGACATCTTGGTTTAAGACTCCTTTGGAGCACAAGGAGCATTTGAGAGTTGTCCTTCAGACATTGAGAGACTCGCAGCTGTATGACAACTTTTCTAAGTGCGAGTTCTGGTTGGATCACGTCGTGTTTCTGGGTCATGTGATTTCAGCGGATGGCATACCAGTAACGTTGATGCTGTTTTGAAATGGGAACGACCTAGGAATGTGTCTGAGGTTCGTAGTTTCTTGGGTCTGGCTGGCTATTATCGTAGTTTTATAGACCGTTTCTCTAGGATAGCTAGGCCGATGACTCAGTTGACTCAGAAATACAAGCGGTTCGTTTCGACTGAGCAATGCGAGAATGCTTTTCAATTGCTCAAGGAGAAGTTGACTACTGCGCCTGTGTTGGCTTTGCCGTCTGGTTCAGGTGGCTTCATCGTGTGTTCCGATGCTTCGCTCAATGGATTGGGCTGTGTGTTGATGCAGCATGGTCGAGTCATTGCATATGCTTCACGGCAGCAAAACCGCACGAGACTCGATACCCAGTTCATGATTTGGAGCTAGCAGCTGTGGTATTTGCATTGAAGATTTGGCACCACCATCTGGATGGCGAGCAGTTCGTGGTGTACTCGGACCACAAGAGTTTGCAGTATTTGTTTTCGCAGCCTAACTTGAATATGAGATAGCGTAGGTGGATGGAGCTGCTAAAGGATTTTGATTGAGAGATCAAGTACCAGCCTAGGAAAGTTAACGTAGTTGTTGATGCTTTGAGCAGAAAGGCTCAAGGAGATATGCTTGCGTCGTTGTATATTTCTAAGGACTGTGAGCATCTCAGTACTACTGGTTGGAGGTTTTACCCGGCTGAGGATTATGCAGTGGTTTCTTCTTTCCAAGTTGAGCCATAGATCATTTCGAGCATTAGAGCCGCTCAAAGGACAGATCCTTCCATCCACGAGTTGAAGTTGAAGGTCAGGGCTGCCAGCTTGAGGACTATTCTGTTTCGTCCGATGGTTGTTTGCGTTTCCGTGGTCGATTGGTTGTGCCCAATCTGATAGTTCTTCAGGAGGAGATCCTTAGAGAAGCGCATTGTAGTAGACACAGTGTTCATCCTAGTGCACGGAAGATGTACCATGCGTTGAAGCCGCACTTCTGGTGGGCTGGTTTGAAGAGTGACGTTGCTGGTTTTGTTGCTCGCTGCTGAATTGTCAGCAAGTTAAGGCTGAAAGGATGAGACCTGGTGGTCTGTTGCAGAGTTTGGAAGTGCCCCAATGGAATTGGGAGCACATAGTGATGGATTTTGTGACGCATTTGCCTCGTTCCAGTAGAGGTTGCGATGCGATTTGGGTTGTAATCGACAGATTGTCGAAGTCTGCACATTTTATTCCCTATGGTATGACGTTTTCGTTGAAGAAAATGGCGAAACTGTACGTAGATTTTGTGGTTAGATTGCACGGTGTGCCTGTTTCGATCGTTTCTGACCGAGATCCAAGGTTTACTTCTAGGTTTTGGAAGAGTTTTCAAGCAGCTTTGGGTACCAGATTGTCTATGAGTAGAGCGTATCACCCCCAGACAGATGGTCAATCTGAGAGAACTATCCAGACGTTGGAGCATATGTTAAGAGCTGTTGTGATGGATTTTGGTGGTAGCTGGCAAGACGCGTTGTCTTTGGTTGAGTTCGATCGTTTCTGACCGAGATCCAAGGTTTACTTCTAGGTTTTGGAAGAGTTTTCAAGCAGCTTTGGGTACCAGATTGTCTATGAGTAGAGCGTATCACCCCCAGACAGATGGTCAATCTGAGAGAACTATCCAGACGTTGGAGCATATGTTAAGAGCTGTTGTGATGGATTTTGGTGGTAGCTGGCAAGACGCGTTGTCTTTGGTTGAGTTTTCCTATAATAACAGCTATCAAGTGACGATTGGTATGGCGCCGTTCGAGGCTTTGTATGGCAGAATGTGCAGATCGCCAGTTTGTTGGGAAGAAGTGGGGGAGAAGCAGCTGTCTTCCCCAGATTTTGTGCAGCAGATGAAAGATCATGTGGATCGGATTCATCAGCGGATGCAAGCTGCCCAAGATTGCCAAGCCAGTTATGGGAATAAGAGGCGTCGACCTCTAGAGTTTCAGGTTGGTGATCAAGTGTTCCTTAAAGTTTCATCGTTTCGCAGTGTTATGCGCCTTGGACACAAGGGAAAGTTAGCCCCTCGTTATGTTGGACCGTAGGAAATTGTTGAGAGTATTGGCCCTTTGGCGTATCGGCTGTTGTTGCCACCAGATTTATCTTCTCTACATGATGTCTTTCATGTTTCCATGTTGAGGAAGTACGAGCCAGATTCGTCTCAAGTGCTGAGAACTGATGAGGTTGAGCTAGATCAGACGTAGAGTTACGTTGAGTATCCCTTGCAGATCCTAGATAGAAAAGAGAAACAGTTGAGGAATAAAACCATTCCGTTGGTAATGGTGCAATGGAGCAAACATGGAAGGGAAGAAGCTACCTAGGAGCTGGAAGAGAAGATGCAGCGTGAGTGGCCGCATATGTTTGAATAGATGTTGTATCAGATTTTCCAGTAGCCGTTAGTTTTTCGTTGTTCTTTTCCCTAGTTGTTGTTTGTTGTTTGCTCAGTTATCTTGAACTCTTGGGTTCAGTTGAGTTGTTCCTGGACTTGTTGATTTCGAGGACGAAATCGTGTTTTAGTGGGGGAGAGATGTGAGACCTGTGTTTTCGCAATCAGGTGTTGGTCGGGTTTGGACCAGCTGTGGGTCGATGTGCTTGGTGTAGACATCGAATTTGCCTAAGTGTTAGAATCAGCAGTAGTAGTAGGAATCATCCGTTGAGTGATCGCGTCAGCTGTTGGTTTTTTAGTCGTTGTGTTTTGGTAGGAAGCAGCAGCAGTGCTTCGTTAGATTTCAGTCGTTGGTGTATTAGCGCATATCCAGCTGTTGCGAGAAACCAGCAGTTGGTTTCGTTAGCGTGTTTTGTAGTGGGTAGCGAAACTATGTCGTTTTGATAAGTTGGAACGACAGTGTTTTGAGTTGAGCGCTTACTACCAGCTGTTGGTTATGATAGACATCAGCTGTTGAGAGATTTGGTGCGTTGTTTCATTCAGCTGCTGGTTTGTTGATCAGCTGTTGGTAGCGAGGTGACGTGTCCCTCTGCGACGTCGTTTGGTTAATTGGTGCGTACGCCGTTTAGCCTCAAAGTTGTTTGAAAGATCAGCTGTTGGTTAGCGATCAGCAGTGACGTAGCGGGCGTACGTAGTTTTGTTTAGTTGTTTGCTGTTTAGAGATAGGCAAAAGCTGATGCGAGATTTCAACTGCTGGTTGATATAACAGCGATGGCGACTGTTTTGTCGATGGAATATGTTCCAACTTCTGTCGGCTGTTGAGAAGTGTATTTAATAGAGGACTTGGCTGCTGTTTTCTATTATTGGTTCCCCGATACTTAGCAAATATTTTCCCCCGAATCCAAATCTTTGTCTCGAACCCTAGTTACTGTTCACCGTAACCTTATCCGTCCTAATTTCCGGTGGTAGACAACTCCTACGAGAGTGAGAGTGGAAGCGTTGGACTCCTCTCGCTAAGGCGCTTCGTTCTATACCTCTTTAGAAGACTTTGGAGGAGCTGGAAGAGGATCGCGGGATCGCTACGACATCTCCCTTGTGTAGTTTGTTAGCATAAGCGTCCCGTCCCTGCCGTGCCAGTAGTTCGTTGGGGTAAGTGAGATTTCTACCTTTAAGCTTTGTTAGAGCTTTTCGTTAAGTTAGGAAGGTAGATAAGCACTGGTGGAGTTGTAGCTCCCAGCTGCTGTTGTTTTGTTTTTCGGATATTGAGCAGTAGCTTGGGTTGGTTTAGCAGGTGACAGATCTGTGTTGCTTGGACTTCATTGTAGCAACTGTGTGTGGAAATTGTAGCTCAGGATCTTGTGAGGTACGGATGTTGAGCTTGTATTACGGCTGGAATTGGCATGGATATTATGTGTTTGCTGTGTATGCATTGCATTGTTGTTTATGTGTTGGTTTAACTGTTGCATTGCATACGCATTATCAATTCCATTCAGCTGTTGCAGCCATGTCCTGTTGTTATTGCTGTTCTGTTCTTACCAGATTTTGAGGGCGAGCGGCAATACCGCACTCTCATCTCCCTGCTGGTATTTATTAGCCACCATGCGTCGAGTGGTTAACTACCACAATTCATGGTTTGGGCAACAGCAGGTCGAGTTGTTGATGAATCTGGTATTTCGGGTGTGGTGTAAAGATGAGCGGGTAATTCCCGTGTGCTTGTACACACACCAGTGGCCACTAACCTTTCTTCGTAGAATTTGTTATCAGCTGTGGTGCTGTGCTTGAATTCCTTGGCTCCTTGTTCAGTTGTAGCCTTCGACTGTTGTACCGTTCTTAATGCATAGCATCTGCATCTTATCTTTTTCTATTCATTGCTGTTAAATAGTTTCTCTCCGTACTGGGGTTTGACACCGAGGTCCCTCTGGGGCTGTTGTGTTGTTTGCCTGTTTGTAGTTCAGGTTTCCCAGGTTATTCCGCAGGCCGTGGCTTTGACCCAGCTGGAGGTGCCCCAGGAGGTAGATAGAGTTTCCCAGTTATGTATATTATCTATATGCACTGGTATCAACGCGGGTGGGATGTCCCGAGTGATGCTTAGATCTATATAATTGGCTGTCTATCAATACTTGTGTTTTATTCAGCCGTTGGGCAATTATTGTACTTGACTGTTTGTGGTGTTGTTGATTTATAAAACTGGACTATTTTGAGTATTGTTGTATTTTAAATTATTGTATCTTTCTGTCAGGCCAAAAGCCAAAATTTTACCCGCTTTTTAGTAGCTTCCGCATGTTTTTGCGTGTTTTGTCTCTGATGTGAGCACGAGGTGTGGCCGCATTTGTTTGAATAGATGTTGTATCAGATTTTCCAGTAGCCCTTAGTTTTTGGTTGTTCTTTTCCCTAGTTGTTGTTTGTTGTTTGCTCAGTTATCTTGAACTCTTGGGTTCAGTTGAGTTGTTCCTGGACTTGTTGATTTCAAGGACGAAATCGTGTTTTAGTGGGGGAGAGATGTGAGACCTGTGTTTTCGCAATCAGGTGTTGGTCGGGTTTGGACCAGCTGTTGGTCGTGTGCTTGGCGTAGACATCGAATTTGCCTAAGTGTTAGAATCAGCAGTAGTAGTAGGAATCAGCCGTTGAGTGATCGCGTCAGCTGTTGGTTTTTCAGTCGTTGTGTTTTGGTAGGAAGCAGCAGCAGTGCTTCATTAGATTTCAGTCGTTGGTTTATTAGCGTGTATCCAGCTGTTGCGAGAAACCAGCTGTTGGTTTCTTTAGCGTGTTTTGTAGCGGGTAGCGAAACTATGTCATTTTGATAAGTTGGAACGACAGCGTTTTGAGTGGAGCGCTGTGTACCAGCTGTTGGTTATGATAGACATCAGCTGTTGAGAGATTTGGTGCGTTGTTTCATTCATCTGCTGTTTGTTGATCAGCTGTTGGTAGCGAGGTGACGTGTCCCTCTGCGACGTCGTTTGGTTAAGTTGGTGCGATGCCGTTTAGCCTTAACGTTGTTTGAAAGATCAGCTGTTGGTTAGCGATCAGCAGTGACTAGCGGGCGACGTCGTTTTGTTTAGCTGTTTGCTGTTTAGAGATAGGCAAAAGCTGATGCGAGATTTCAACTGCTGGTTGATATAACAGCGATGGCGACTGTTTTGTCGGTGGAATCTGTTCCAACTTCTGTCGGCTGTTGAGAAGTGTATTTAATTGAGGACTTGGCTGTTGTTTTCTATTATTGGTTCCCCGATACTTAGCAAATATTTTCCCCCGATTCCAAATCTTTGTCTCGAACCCTAGTTACTGTTCACCGTAAGCTTATCCGTCCTAATTTCCGGTGGTAGACAACTCCTTCGGGAGTGAGAGTGGTAGCGTTGGACTCCTCTCGCTAATGCGCTTCGTTCTATACCTCTTTAGAAGACTTTGGAGGATCTGGAAGAGGATCGCAGGATCGCTAAGACATCTCCCTTGTGTAGTTTGTTAGCATAAGCGTCCCTGCCGTGCCAGTAGTTCGTTGTGGTAAGTGAGAATTCTACCTTTAATATTTGTTAGAGCTTTTCGTTAAGTTAGGAAGGTAGATAAGCGCTGGTGGATTTGTATCTCCCAGCTGCTGTTGTTTTGTGTTTCGGATTTTGAGCAGTAGCTTGTGTTGGTTTAGTAGGTGACAGATCTGTGTTGCTTGGACTTCGTTGTAGCAACTTTGTGTGGAAATTGTAGCTCAGGAGCTGGTGAGGTACGGATGTTGAGCTTGTATTACGGCTGGAATTGGCATGGATAATATGTGTTTGCTGTGTATGCATTGCATTGTTGTTTATGTGTTGGTTTAACTGTTGCATTGCATACGCATTATCAATTCCATTCAGCTGTTGCAGCCATGTCCTGTTGTTATTGCTGTTCTGTTCTTACCAAATTTTGAGGGCGAGCGGCAATACCGCACGCTCATCTCCCTGCTGGTATTTATTAGCCACCATGCGCCGAGTGGTTAACTACCACAGTTCATGGTTTGGGCAACAGCAGGTCGAGTTGTTGATGCATCAGGTATTTCAGGTGTGGTGTAAAGATGAGCGGGTAATTCCCGTGTTTTTGTACACACACTAGTGGCCACTAACCTTTCTTCACAGAATTTGTTACCAGTTGTGGTGCTGTGCTTGAATTCCTTGGCTCCTTGTTCAGTTGTAGCCTTCTACTGTTGTACCGTTCTTAATGCATAGCATCTGCATCTTATCTTTTGCTATTCATTGCTATTTTATAGTTGCTCTCCGTACTGGGGTTTGACCCCGAGGTCCCTCTGGGGCTGTTGTGTTGTTTGCCTGTTTGTGGTTCAGGTTTCCCAGGTTATTCCGCAGGCCGTGGCTTTGACCCAGCTGGAGGTGCCCCAGGAGGTAGATAGAGTGTCACAGTTATGTATATTATCTATATGCACTGGTATCACCACGGGTGGTATGTCCCGGGTGATGCTTAGATCTATTTAGTTAGCAGTCTATCAATACTTGTGTTGTATTCAGCCGTTGGGCAATTATTGTACTTGACTGTTTGTGGTGTTGTGGATTTATAAAACTGGGACTATTTTGAGTATTGTTGTATTTTAAATTATGTTATCTTTCTGTCAGGCCAAAAGCCAAAATTTTACCCACTTTTTAGTAGCTTCCGCATGTTTTTGCGTGTTTTGTCTCTGATGTGAGAACGAGGCGTGGCCGCATCTGTTTGAATAGATGTTGTATCAGATTTTCCAGTAGCCCTTAGTTTTTGGTTGTTCTTTTCCCTAGTTGTTGTTTGTTGTTTGCTTAGTTATCTTGAACTCTTGGGTTCAGTTGAGTTGTTCCTGGACTTGTTGATTTCGAGGATGAAATCGTGTCTTAGTGGGGAGAGATGTGAGACCCGTGTTTTCGCAATCAGGTGTTGGTCGGGTTTGGACCAGCTGTTGGTCGATGTGCTTGGCGTAGACATCGAATTTGCCTAAGTGTTAGAATCAGCAGTAGTAGTAGGAATCAGCCGTTGAGTGATCGCGTCAGCTGTTGGTTTTTCAGTCGTTGTGTTTTGGTATGAAGCAGCAGCAGTGCTTCATTAGATTTCAGTCGATGGTGTATTAGCGCGTATCCAGTTGTTGCGAGAAACCAGCTGTTGGTTTCGTTAGCGTGTTTGTAGCTGGTAGCGAAACTATGTCGTTTTGATAAGTTGGAACGACAGCGTTTTGAGTGGAGCGCTTTGTACCAGCTGTTGGTTATGATAGACATCGGCTGTTGAGAGATTTGGTGCGTTGTTTCATTCAGCTGCTGGTTTGTTGATCAACTGTTGGTAGCGAGGTGACGTGTCCCTCTGCGACGTCGTTTGGTTAAGTTGGTGCGACGCCGTTTAGCCTTAACGTTGTTTGAAAGATCAGCTGTTGGTTAGCGATCAACAGTGACTAGCGGGCGACGTCGTTTTGTTTAGTTGTTCGCTGTTTAGTGATAGGCAAAAGCTGATGCGAGATTTCAACTGCTGGTTGATATAACAGCGATGGCTGTTAGAGTAGATGCCCAACTAGCCAACTTGTGGCGTGTGGGTTTTATAGACTCTTGTACAAACAGTCTTTATATATGATATTCGCATTTACTTATATGGCATTCTTTACTTTCATTATGTGTGTAATGATTCACAATTGCGTTGAGTAAAGACCTAGAATGCACTCGAAGCGTATGTTAGATGTGATAGTGGGTATGACGGCTATCATGAAATACATCTAATAGTCGCTGTGTATTCTGAACATGTTCCTAGTCGATTGGGCCGTCAAAATGAGGATAAGACAGCCCGAGTTCGAGACTAGTACCTGCGATGCGAAGTATCATGTTTCATTGGTAGGAACATTGTGATGTTCTAAGCATGCAGATAGATAGTGACCTGGTGATCTATCGAACTACCCTCGTTCAGACTTTCCAAGTGGTTAACATTTGTCGAGTGGATAAGTCCGAGGTCTTGGTTGTACTGATTAGTCCTCACGACTCGAAACGTCATTGAGACTCTACATGATAGGCGTCTCACTTTGACCCGTTTGCCGACTCACTTGGGGTCACAAGGCGTCGGGATTGGGTGAGACCCCGATGCATGTAGGAGTCGATGCATCGTTGTCGAGGATTCACCGCTCGCAGACATGCGTGGATATCCTATGCTATCTTAGGGGATAATAGTGTATAAATCTCTGGCCAGAGTACTAGAAGTGTTTTAGTTAAATGTGTTTACCTAGTTACACTCGCGATGTCACTATTCGATCTCCAAGATGTATGCATAGCTATCGGATCTATAGCGACTCTCGATTTACCAATGGTCGTTGATCTGATCGGGATATATGGATTGAAAGGACTGTACTGTACGCTAACCACGACCAACTGGTTCTTGCAGGCACTATCAGTGATACCTAGGGGATCATGGGGCGATGTTGCTAGACGCTTTACCATGATCCGTTGGGCAAGTCCGGAATTGTGATTCCGGAGCCGCAATGGTTGTGGGCCCACGGCTAGCTGTATCCCTGAACCATTGAGGGTCACACAAGTACTAGATTCGAGATTCCCGCACGGATACTCAGCTCAATGTGTTGAGCATGAGAAGAGGATTTCGGGAAGTGCGACTTCCTAAAAGTCAACAGGGGTCAAACCGAGGTTTCCCGCTGTTGAGGGGCAAAACGGTCATTTTGCACTGGGGTTCTGAAAAATCGTTTTTCAGATCATAATATTAAGTTTCGGAAACTGAGTCGATCAATCCGATCTGATCGGCGATCGGAGTTACGATGAAGTCTCGGTGGTGGAGATGAACTGAATGTTCATTGTTGGACCCGGGCCCGTTGGGCCGGTCCAAGTCCAACACTCAAGCTTATTTAATTAAGCTTAAACCTTGACTTAAACACACTTGACACAACTCCCAAAACCCTAGACCTAGTGTTAGCCGCCCCTCCTCTCTCCCACAAGCCGCCGCCGCCGGCCCGTCGTCGCCGCA
>KQ999489.1:90449-110521 GCA_001598015.1 Dorcoceras hygrometricum | reverse complement strand
CCTGAACCATTGAGGGTCACACAAGTACTAGATTCGAGATTCCCGCACGGATACTCAGCTCAATGTGTTGAGCATACGAAGAGGATTTTGGGGAGTGCGACTTCCTAAAAGTCAACAGGGGTCAAACCGGGGTTTCCCGCTGTTGAGGGGCAAAACGGTCATTTTGCACTGGGGTTCTGAAAAATGGTTTTTCAGATCATAATATTCAGTTTCGGAAACTGAGTCGATCGGTCCGATCTGATCGGCGATCGGAGTTACGATGAAGTCTCGGTGGTGGAGATGAACTGAATGTTCATTGTTGGACCCGGGCCCGTTGGGCCGGTCCAAGTCCAACACTCAAGCTTATTTAATTAAGCTTAAACCTTGACTTAAACACACTTGACACAACTCCCAAAACCCTAGACCTAGTGTTAGCCGCCCCTCCTCTCTACCACAAGCCGCCGCCGCCGCCCGTCGTCGCCGGAAATTTGTTTCCGGCCAACTCGACGAGGAGAATCCGTTCGTGCAGAATTCGTCAGCGCTTCTAGTGCAGGCTGACGAAGGAGTCTCGGTTCTGGTCGTGGACCGGATTGGCGATATCTACCGCAGTCTACCGAGAAGAGCCGACGTTAATGTAACTACGGTTGGAGCCAGGCACAAGTGCCAGCAAGGTAGTGGTTTTGAACCCCCTATGTATGTCGATAACTGTTATCTATTTTTCGTATTGATCGTATCCCGGCTGTTTATTCTTTGTTCTTCCGCTGCCTAGCCGGGGGGCGCGATCCGGATCCCCAACAATGGCGACTTTTTTGTCGATGGAATCTGTTCCAACTTATGTCGGCTGTTGAGAAGTGTATTTAATCGAGGACTTGGCTGCTGTTTTCTATTATTGGTTCCCTGATACTTAGCAAATATTTTCCCCCGATTCCAAATCTTTGTCTCGAACCCTAGTTACTGTTCACCGTAACCTTATCCGTCCTAATTTCCGGTGGTAGACAACTCCTACGGTAGTGAGAGTGGTAGCGTTGGACTCCTCTCGCTAAGGCGCTTCGTTCTATACCTCTTTATAAGACTTTGGAGGAGCTGGAAGAGGATCGCAGGATCTCTAAGACATCTCCCTTGTGTAGTTTGTTAGCATAAGCATCCCTGCCGTGCCAGTAGTTCATTGGGGTAAGTGAGAATTCTACCTTTAAGCTTTGTTAGATCTGTTCATTAAGTTAGGAAGGTAGATAAGCGCTGGTGGAGTTGTAGCTCCCAGCTGCTGTTGTTTTGTGTTTCGGCTTTTGAGCAGTAGCTTGTGTTGGTTTAGCATGTGACAGATCTGTGTTGCTTGGACTTCGTTGTAGCAACTGTGTGTGGAAATTGTAGATCAGGAGCTGGTGAGGTACGGATGTTTAGCTTGTATTACGGCTGGAATTGGCATGGATTGTGTTTGCTGTGTATGCATTGCATTGTTGTTTATGTGTTGGTTTAACTGTTGCTTTGCATACGCATTATCAATTCCATTCAGCTGTTGCAGCCATGTCCTGTTGTTATTGTTGTTCTGTTCTTACCAGATTTTGAGGGCGAGCGGCATTACCGCACTCTCATCTCCCTGCTAGTATTTATTAGCCACCATGCGCCGAGTGGTTAACTACCAAAGTTCATGGTTTGGGCAACAACAGGTCGAGTTGTTGATGCATCTGGTATTTCAGGTGTGGTGTAAAGATGAGCGGGTAATTCCCGTGTGCTTGTACACACACCAGTGGCCACTAACCTTTCTTCGGAGAATTTGTTATCAGCTGTGGTGCTGTGCTTGAATTCCTTGGCTCCTTGTTCAGTTGTAGCCTTTGACTTTTGTACCGTTCTTCATGCATAGCATCTGCATCTTATCTTTTGCTATTCATTGCTGTTTAATAGTAGCTCTCCGTACTGGGGTTTGACCCCGAGGTCCCTCTGGGGCTGTTGTGTGGTTTGCCTGTTTGTGGTTCAGGTTTCCCAGGTTATTCCGCAGGCCGTGGCTTTGACCCAGCTGTGTATGCATTGCATTGTTGTTTATGTGTTGGTTTAACTATTGCATTGCATACACATTATCAATTCCATTCAGCTGTTGCAGCCATGTCCTGTTGTTATTTCTGTTCTGTTCTTACCAGATTTTGAGGGCGAGCGGCAATACCGCACTCTCATCTCCCTGCTGGTATTTATTAGCCACCATGCACCGAGTGGTTAACTACCACAGTTCATGGTTTGCGCAACAGCAGGTCGAGTTGTTGATGCATCTGGTATTTCGGGTGTGGTGTAAAGATGAGCGGGTAATTCCCGTGTGCTTGTACACACACCAGTGGCCACTAACCTTTATTCGTAGAATTTGTTATCAGTTGTGGTGCTGTTATTGTACTTGACTGTTTGTGGTGTTGTGGATTTATAAAACTGGGACTATTTTGAGTATTGTTGTATTTTAAATTATGCTATCTTTCTGTCAGGCCAAAAGCAAAAATTTTACCCGCTTTTTAGTAGCTTCCGCATGTTTTTGCGTGTTTTGTCTCTGATGTGAGCATGAGGCATGGCCGCATCTGTTTGAATAGATGTTGTATCAGATTTTCCAGTAGCCGTTAGTTTTTGGTTGTTCCTTTCCCTAGTTGTTGTTTGTTGTTTGCTCAGTTATCTTGAACTCTTGGGTTCAGTTGAGTTGTTCCTGGACTTGTTGATTTCGAGGATGAAATCGTGTTTTAGTGGGGGAGAGATGTGAGACCTGTGTTTTTGCAATCAGGTGTTGGTCGGGTTTGGACCAGCTGTTGGTCGATGTGCTTGGCGTAGACATCGAATTTGCCTAAGTGTTAGAATCAGCTGTAGTAGTAGGAATCAGCCGTTGAGTGATCGCGTTAGCTGTTGGTTTTTCAGTCGTTGTGTTTTGGTAGGAAGTAGAAGCAGTGCTTCATTAGATTTCAGTAGTTGGTGTATTAGCGCGTATCCAGCTGTTGCGAGAAACCAGCTGTTGGTTTCGTTAGCGTGTTTTGTAGCAGGTAGCGAAACTATGTCGTTTGGATAAGTTGGAACGATAGCGTTTTGAGTGGAGCGCTTTGTACCAGCTGTTGGTTAGGATAGACTTCAGCTATTGAGAGATTTGGTGCGTTGTTTCATTCAGCTGCTGGTTTGTTGATCAGCTGTTGGTAGCGAGGTGACGTGTCCCTCTGCAACGTCGTTTGGTTAAGTTGGTGCGACGCCGTTTAGCCTTAACGTTGTTTGAAAGATCAGCTGTTGGTTAGCGATCAGCAGTGACTAGCGGGCGAAGTCGTTTTGTTTAGTTTTTCGCTGTTTAGAGATAGGAAAAAGCTGATGCGAGATTTCATTTGCTGGTTGATATAACAGCGATGGCGACTGTTTTGTCGGTGGAATCTATTCCAACTTCTGTCGGCTATTGAGAAGTGTATTTAATAGAGGACTTGGCTGCTGTTTTCTATTATTGGTTCCCCGATACTTAGCAAATATTTTCCCCCGATTCCAAATCTTTGTCTCGAACCCTAGTTACTGTTCACCGTAACCTTATCCATCCTAATTTCCGGTGGTAGACAACTCCTACGAGAGTGAGAGTGGTAGCGTTGGGCTCCTCTCGCTAAGGTGCTTCGTTCTATACCTCTTTAGAAGACTTTGAAGGAGCTGGAAGAGGATCGCAGGATCGCTAAGACATCTCCCTTATGTACTTTGTTAGCATAAACGTCCCTGCCGTGCCAGTAGTTCTTTGGGGTAAGTGAGAATTCTACTTTTAAGCTTTGTTAGAGCTTTTTGTTAAGTTAGGAAGGTAGATAAGCGCTGGTGGAGTTGTAGCTCCCAGCTGATGTTGTTTTGTGTTTCGGCTTTTGAGCAGTAGATTGTGTTGGTTTAGCATGTGACAGATCTGTGTTGCTTGGACTTCGTTGTAGCAACTGTGTGTGGAAATTGTAGCTCAGGAGATGGTGAGGTACGGATGTTGAGCTTGTATTACGGTTGGAATTGGCATGGATATTATGTGTTTGCTGTGTATGCATTTCATTGTTGTTTATGTGTTGGTTTAACTGTTGCATTGCATACGCATTATCAATTCCATTCAGCTGTTGCAGCCATGTCCTGTTGTTATTGATGTTCTGTTCTTACCAGATTTTGAGGGCGAGCGGCAATACCGCACTCTCATCTCCCTGCTGGTATTTATTAGCCACCATGCGCCGAGTGGTTAACTACCACAGTTCATGGTTTGGGCAACAGCAGGTCGAGTTGTTGATGCATCTGGTATTTCGGGTGTGGTGTAAAGATGAGCGGGTAATTCCCGTGTGCTTGTACACACACCAGTGGCCACTAACCTTTCTTCGTAGAATTTGTTATCAGCTGTGGTGCTGTGCTTGAATTCCTTGGCTCCTTGTTCAGTTGTAGCCTTTGACTGTTGTACCGTTCTTCATGCATAGCATCTGCTTCTTATCTTTTGCTATTCATTGCTGTTTAATAGTAGCTCTCCGTACTGGAGTTTGACCCCGAGTTCCTCTGGGGCTGTTGTGTTGTTTGCCTGTTTGTGGTTCAGGTTTCTCAGGTTATTCCGCAGGCCGTGGCTTTGACCCAGCTGGAGGTGCCCCAGGAGGTAGATAGAGTGTCCCAGTTATGTATATTATCTATATGCACTGGTATCACCACGGGTGGGATGTCCCAGGTGATGCTTAGATCTATATAGTTGGCAGTCTATCAATACTTGTGTTGTATTCAGCCGTTGGACAATTATTGTACTTGACTGTTTGTGGTGTTGTGGATTTATAAAACTGGGAATATTTTGAGTATTGTTGTATTTTAAATTATGCTATCTTTCTGTCAGGCCAAAAGCAAAAATTTTACCCGCTTTTTAGTAGCTTCCGCATGTTTTTGCGTGTTTTGTCTCTGATGTGAGCATGAGGCATGGCCGCATCTGTTTGAATAGATGTTGTATCAGATTTTCCAGTAGCCGTTAGTTTTTGGTTGTTCTTTCCCTAGTTGTTGTTTGTTGTTTGCTCAGTTATCTTGAACTCTTGGGTTCAGTTGAGTTGTTCCTGGACTTTTTGATTTCGAGGACGAAATCGTGTTTTAGTGGGGGAGAGATGTGAGACCTGTGTTTTTGCAATCAGGTGTTGGTCGGGTTTGGACCAGCTGTTGGTCGTTGTGCTTGGCGTAGACATCGAATTTGCCTAAGTGTTAGAATCAACAGTAGTAGTAGGAATCAGCCGTTGAGTGATCGCGTCAGCTGTTGGTTTTTCATTCATTGTGTTTTGGTAGGAAGCAGGAGCAGTGCTTCGTTAGATTTCAGTCGTTGGTTTATTAACGCGTATCCAGCTGTTGCGAGAAACCAGTTGTTGGTTTCTTTAGCGCGTTTTGTAGCGGGTAGCGAAACTATGTCGTTTTGATAAGTTGGAACGACAGCGTTTTGAGTGGAGCGCTTTGTACCAGCTGTTGGTTATGATAAACATCAGCAGTTGAGAGATTTGGTGTTGTTTCATTCAGCTGCTGGTTTGTTGATCAACTGTTGGTAGCGAGGTGACGTGTCCCTTCTGCGACGTCGCTTGGTTAAGTTGGTGCGATGCCGTTTAGCCTTAACGTTGTTTGAAAGATCAGTTGTTGGTTAGCGATCAGCAGTGACTAGCGGGCGATGTCGTTTTGTTTAGTTGTTCGCTGTTTAGAGATAGGCAAAAGCTGATGCGAGATAAATCTTGTCGCGATACCCTAGTTACTGTTCACCGTAACCTTATCCGTCCTAATTTCCGGTGGTAGACAACTCCTACGGGAGTGAGAGTGGTAGTGTTGGACTCCTCTCGCTAAGGCGCTTCGTTCTATACCTCTTTAGAAGACTTTCGAGGAGCTGGAATAGGATCGCAGGATCGATAAGACATCTCCCTTGTGTAGTTTGTTAGCATAAGCATCCCTGCCGTGCCAGTAGTTCATTGGGGTAAGTGAGAATTCTACCTTTAAGCTTTGTTAGAGCTTTTCGTTAAGTTAGGAAGGTAGATAAGCGCTGGTGGAGTTGTAGCTCCCAGCAGCTGTTGCTTTGTGTTTCGGGTTTTGAGCAGTAGCTTGTGTTGGTTTAGCAGGTGACAGATCTGTGTTGCTTGGACTTCGTTGTAGCAACTGTGTGTGGAAATTGTAGCTCAGGAGCTGGTGAGGTACGGATGTTGAGCTTGTATTACGGCTGGAATTGGCATGGATATTATGTGTTTGCTGTGTATGCATTGCATTGTTGTTTATGTGTTGGTTTAACTGTTGCATTGCATACGCATTATCAATTCCATTCAGCTGTTGCATCCATGTCCTGTTGTTATTGTTGTTCTGTTCTTACCAGATTTTGAGGGCGAGCGGCAATACCGCACTCTCATCTCCCTACTGGTATTTATTAGCCACCATGCGCCGAGTGGTTAACTACCACAATTCATGGTTTGGGCAACAGCAGGTCGAGTTGTTGATTCATCTGGTATTTCGGGTGTGGTGTAAAGATGAGCGGGTAATTCCCGTGTGCTTGTACACACACCAGTGGCCACTAACCTTTCTTCGTAGAATTTGTTATCAGCTGTGGTGATGTGCTTGAATTCCTTGGCTCCTTGTTCAGTTGTAGCCTTTGACTGTTGTACCTTTCTTCATGCATAGCATCTGCATCTTATCTTTTGCTATTCATTGCTGTTTTATAGTTGCTCTCCGTACTGGGGTTTGACCCCGAGGTCCCTCTGGGGCTGTTGTGTTGTTTGCCTGTTTGTTGTTCAGGTTTCCCAGGTTATTCCGCAGGCCGTGGCTTTGACCCAGCTGTAGGTGCCCCAGGAGGTAGATATAGTGTCCTAGTTATGTATATTATCTATATGCACTGGTATCACCGCGGGTGGGATGTCCCGGGTGATGCTTAGATCTATATAGTTGGCAGTCTATCAATATTTGTGTTGTATTCTGCCGTTGGGCAATTATTGTACTTGACTATTTGTGGTGTTGTGGATTTATAAAACTGGGACTATTTTGAGTATTGTTGTATCTTAAATTATGTTATCTTTCTGTCAGGACAAAAGCAAAAATTTTACCCGCTTTTTAGTAGCTTCCGCATGTTTTTGCGTGTTTTGTCTCTGATGTGAGCACGAGGCCTGACAATATGAGATTGAGAATTTTGGGCTAGAGCTGATTTCCCGTCGTAGTACAGCAGTTCTAGCAAATCTCACCATTCGATCAAATCTGTTAGATCAGATCCGAGAAGGATAGCTGTTAGATGAGGAGCTGCAGAAGTGGGTTAAGAAGGATACAGAGAGAGGTAGTAATCTCTATACTTCAGCGGGAGGAGTTGTCAGATACCATGGCTGATTATGGGTTGCTGGTGTGAACAATTTGTGATTTGATCTGATGACAGAAGCTCATACAGCCCCTTATACAGTACATCCTGGGAGTACTAAGATGTACAGAGATCTTCAGAAGCTGTATTGGTGGCCAGGCATGAAACGCAACATTGCTAGATTTGTTTCAGAGTTCCTGACTTGTCAGTTGGTCAAAGCTGAGCATCAGAGACCAGCTGGGATGTTAAAACCCCTGCCGATACCAGAATGGAAGTGGGAGAGTATTGCGATGGATTTTATAGTTGGGTTACCCAGATCTGTCCAAGGATACAATTCAATATGGGTTATAGTAGACCGACTTACCAAATCTGCTCACTTCTTGCCAGTTAAGACAACCTATGATGTGAGCAAATACGTTGAGTTGTATATAAGAGAGATAGTAAGACTTCATGGGGTTCCAGTTTCGATTGTATCTGATAGAGATCCCAAGTTTACGTCAGCCTTTTGGAAGAGTTTACATAGAGCTTTCTTACCAAATCTGCTCACTTCTTGCCAGTTAAGACAACCTATGATGTGAGCAAATACGTTGAGTTGTATATAAGAGAGATAGTAAGACTTCATGGGGTTCCAGTTTCGATTGTATCTGATAGAGATCCCAAGTTTACGTCAGCCTTTTGGAAGAGTTTACATAGAGCTTTGGGTACTAAGTTACCTTTAGCACGACTTTTCACCCCCAGACAGATGGTCAATCAGAAAAGGTGATTAAGATATTAGAAGATTTGCTCAGAGCTTGTATTGTTGATTTTTAAGAGAGCTGGGATTCAAAGCTGCCTTTGGTAGAATTCACGTACAACAATAGTTTCCAAGCATCCATTCAGATGGCCCCTTACGAAGCTCTCTATGAGAGAAAATTTAGAACACCCATTCATTGGGATGAGATAGGAGAACAAGCTGGTTTGGGACTAGATTTAGTAGAACAAACTGCTGAAGCTATTAAGAAAGTAAGAGATCGATTGAGAACCGCTCAAAGCAGACAAAAGAGCTATGCTGACAGTAGACGCCGCGAGATAAGCTTCGAATCTGGAGATCACGTTTTCTTAAAGGTAGCATCGATGAAAGGCGTAATGAGATTTGGGAGGAAGGGTAAGCTAAGCCCCAGCTTCATTGGTCCATACGAGATCTTGGACAAAGTAGGAACGTTAGCTTACAGACTAGCTTTACCACCGCATCTATCCTCGGTGCATAATGTTTTTCACGTATCAGTTTTGAGGAAATATGTTCCTAACCCGTCGCATGTTTTAAGCTATGAGCCAATCCAACTTGCAACAGATATGAGCTATGAGGAACGACCAGAAAGGTTTCTTCATAGAGAGAATAGGAAGTTAAGAAACCGTAGCATCCCAATGGTTAAAGTTCAATGGTCTAACTAATCTGAGCGGGAAGCAACTTGCGAAACAGAAGATATATGCGTAGTCTCTATCCAGAGCTGTTTGGTAAGTAAATTTCGAGGACAAAATTCCAGTAAGGAGGGTAGAGTTGTAGCGCCCCAAAATCCATAAGACTACAAATCAATTAGCCTACCTTTTCTAAGGGCTGATTTGAGACTCAAGTATTCAGATATCAGTTCAAATCTGATTTTTATTTCCCAGCTTTGAAGCAACGGTCAGAAGGTTCCGAAAGGATTTCGCCCAAGCACAATTCTGAAATGGTCCAGATATGATTTTCCTTTACAAAAATAAAATGATTTCGGTTGGGAGATATGTTTTTATAAAATATGGTAGTAAGTTTACAAATCAAAATAGTAGTAGGGAGTTTTTAGCAAATATTTTAAAAAGGACAAGAGTTGGCACGGCAACCATTCCTACTCAAGTACTTTTACCTACTAACCAATCATTCCCCCTTGTATAATGTTTTACGTGAGGTTCTAGATTCATTTTTGGGTTGCAATAAAACGTTAAGTTCTTTCAAACTACTTAGAAGTTCTCAGAAGTGTGCTTGAGGAGACTTCCAACCGCAGCCATCTGCACGTCGCGATCTTTATTCAGGCAAGTAAATTTGATTCTTGCTACATTTGGGAAATATATATTGCTTTGTTGTTTCCTGTGTATGATTGTCTGTTTCGGTTCCAGTTAATGTTTGAGTTGAGCTATGGATTCACTGCTTTGATGCTCTCGTTTTGAGGAAACTCACCAGAAGGTTTAGCAAACAACTATGTTTTAAAATATACTGAGTTGTACAGGTTCCAGTTAAGATAAAGCCAAGAGAAGTTTCCCCTTGTTCTTACGTATTGCAAAGATTCTGGACGTTGAATCTAAACGGATAAGCAACGCTGGTCCGATCGAGAAAGTTTTGATTGGATAACCGAAGCTGGTTTGTTTAGAGACTGTCTGAGTCGAAGCGGTATTTCGCGTTTCGTAGCCAAGTCTGTTTTTATGCGTAACGTTATTCTTAGCCAAATCTGTTTTTGGGTTTCTCACAGCTGAGTAACCTATCAAATCTGAATACTTGCTCCGTAGCTCTTGTTACTGTTTTCTCAATCAGATCTATTTGCTCAGACCAAATCTGTTTCCCTATGTCAAATCTATTTTCGAAGAACCAGATCTGTTTTCCCATTCACTAGCTATTCTCTTTAGTCAATGCTGTTATTTGCACCTAAGATCTGTTTATACAACCAAAGCTGGCCTTTGCGCATAAGATCTGTTAACCCACATCTGATTGCACGTTCGAGTCGTTCCTTCAGAGCTGGTCCTTGCTATCATCACCTCCGAGTCCAACTGTACACTCAGTAGTGTTTTTAAAGATAAAAATGAGTTCATGGCAGTGAATCTACAGATTTCAGTGATCGACCTTCGATCAAGAGCCAGTATATAACTATTTCAGTTAAAGGGAGTAAAGTTTCAGATTTAAGGATCTATGGTATAGAGGACCCGGTCACTCAGGATGGGACAGGATTACAGTAGGACCATAATCCCTTCATGGAAGGGACAAGATTATGGAAATATTGTAATCCGTTCATAGAGAGTTACTGATCAGTTAACATGCTTCATGCACAAGGACCACCAGAGAGCCTCTAGACCATAAGTCATCCAGTAAAAGAAATTCAGATCCGAGTTCTTAGTTGTTTTCAGTAGTGAGATTTCAGATTCAGATGTCTTCCTTTAATTTATGTATTTCGATTCAGATTTCAATTATGCATGCATTTATGAGATCTTTGTTATCCTCAGTTTTACTTGTTGAACCCCTAGGCTCACTAGTTTTCCCGATGCATGTGAGGCAGCTCAGGGGCAGGCGGATGGCGCAAGTTGAACCGGACTCGGGACTGTGTGTGTGTTTGTCAACGGCCGGCGTTATGCGTAGTCTTAGCTGTTGTTGTTTTTGGTCTTTTGACAATCCATTACAACAATGGAGAATTCATATAGAGTTCCAGTAGTTGTAATTTCTCATATCTGAATTTTATTGAAATCTGAAGCCTTGTATTTCAAGTCTGCTTCGATTGTTTATTTTGGCGCCATCAACTTTAATTCAGCTTTGTGCAAGTAAATATAGCTTGAATTATTTCGAATTTAGTCCTCCTATTTCTTTAGACTTTTATTTATTTCAATTCTGTTGATTCTCATGGGTTTAGGCGTCACATAAAACGTTTGCAAAATGACAAATCTTGCAGTGTCAACCGGATGATAGAGGTACTGAGTTTTAAATAAAAAACTATCCTCTTATCTGGAAGATACTAGAATAAAGCATGAGCTTTCAGCAGCTAGAACTCCTCAGCATAACGGGTTAGCTGAGAGGCGAAATCGTACTTTAAAAGAAGCTGCTAGAACTATGACTGCTGATTCCGGCATTTCTCAGAAATTTTGGGCTGAAGCAGTTAACACAGCTTGCTACACTCAAAACAGATAGATGATTAACAAGAATCATGGAATTACCCCATATGAGATCTGGAGTGGCAAGAAACCTGACATTTCTTATTTCAGGGTGTTTGGATGCAGATGTTTTATTAATAAAAATGGCAAAAAGCATCTAACCGCTTTTGATGCTAAATTGATGCAGGTTTATTCATTGGATACTCAGCCGTGAGCAAAGATTATAGAGTTTTTAACAATCGGAGCTTGACGGTTGAAGAATCAGCTCACGTTGTGTTCGATGAGACCAGTTTTCGATCAAATTCAGCTGCGAGCTTAAACGACTTATGTACACGTCTGGAGTCAACTAGCTTAGTCGACTCAAGTGATGGCGTGCCACAAATTGGATATTTAGCTGACAAGCAGCAAGCATTGGACACACCAAACGATGACATCTCAAATGCGCAAGCTGGTCTGACAGGTAACATAGAAGTCATTAATTTGACTAATGTTGACCAAGTGCAGGAACAGATCGCAACCAGTGTGTCAAGTGTAAGTGATGGAACGACTAATGCACAAGTTGATGCGCAAGCTAATTATACAATCCATCCAGTGATATCCAGACTAGTTTCGGATACTCAAGGTGATCAAGATGAAGACGTACAGCCAGACATCCAATTTGAATAGGGAGCAAATCCAATCGGTCTGGATTTCTCCACTAATCTTTTGGGTCTCATGCCAACTTTTTATAATCTTTCAATTTGAACCAAAACTTTGAACAAATTAAGTTGAAAAAGCTCAGTCGTTTCAATTGGTACCAGAGCATGGTCCTTGAGATAAACATTATCCTAGTCTGAGAAAGTTCACGCCAACCGCTTCTATCATTCTGTGAGTTTTATTTCATGTTCTAGTATTTAAAAATCTCTCATAATAGTATTGTGGTGGATTTGGGCTACCATACAGATAATGGCAGGAAGAGCTCAGTCGTTTCAATTGGTACCAGAGCATGGTCCTTGAGATAAACATTATCCTAGTCTGAGAAAGTTCACGCCAACCGCTTCTATCATTCTGTGAGTTTTATTTCATGTTCTAGTATTTAAAAATCTCTCATAATAGTATTGTGGTGGATTTGGGCTACCATACAGATAATGGCAGGAAGAGGTAGAGGAAGAAGAGGTACTATAGTAGGAGAGGGTGAAACCGAAGGGAATAATCATGTCCTAACCAGCATGACCCAATTACTTGAATGTCAGGTTGATCAAACCAATCTAGGAAATGGTCAATCAATAGGAAGAAGTCGTGAAGATCCACATGAGAGGTTTAGAAGACAACGACCTCCAGAATTTTCTGGTTTAACTGATCCGTTGGTAGCAGGAAGCTGGATCAAATCGTTAGAAGTCATATTTGATTATTTACATCTTACTGATCAAGAGAGACCTCGGTGTGCAATTTATATGTTGAGAGGAGATGCAATAATCTGGTGGGAAGGGGCCAAGTTGATTGTATACTTGGCGATGCTCACCTGGGAAGAGTTTAAGCGGGTATTTTATGATCCGTAGTTCATAGTTGATGTGAGGGAGGAGTTGCAGAATGAGTTTTTAGCTCTAAAACAAGAAGGCATGCCAATGCGGGATTACATCCGCAAATTTGAGCGAGGATGTTACTTTGTTTCTCTAATAGGAACAAATGTGGAAGTAAAGCTTCGACATTTTATCAACGGGTTGAAGCCGATGATAAGACATGATGACAGGCTTGCTGAACCAGCTGATTACAGGGCAGCTGTAAATAAAGCCCTGCGTGTTGAACATGATTGGAAGGTGATTGAGGATGATCGTCAATTGAAGCGTCAAGCCTTCCAGAATATGGACCGCATACAATTCAAGAAGCCAAAAAACAATCAGCAAGGGCCACAAGGAAACCATAGCAGCTCAACCTATCCCCGGAGTTCCTAAAACCGGGAAAAATACAGTGTTTCCAACTTGCAAAAAGAATCATTTGGGCCAATGTCGCTTTGGCCAGGATGGGTGTTATAGGTGTGGCAAGCCAGGTAACATAGCTAAGTTTTGCCCTCAGGACAAACAAATCATCACTATTAGAGCTTATGTGATGACATCGAAGCAGGCTCAACCAGACTCGACGGTTATTACAGGTAAAATTGTTGTTGCCATTATTCCCATTTTAGCTTTGTTAGATTCTGGTGCAACATTGTTAGATAAATATTAGAGCTTATGTGATGACATCGAAGCAGGCTCAACCAGACTCGACGGTTATTACAGGTAAAATTGTTGTTGCCATTATTCCCATTTTAGCTTTGTTAGATTCTGGTGCAACATTGTTAGATAAAATTTATTAGTTTTGGTGATAACAAAATTAAGACAAGTGCTGAATTCAAATTACTTCTGGACAATCAGTCGTTGCAATTAATAGCTTCGCATATTCAGATGCAAGTACTCAGCTATTGAACCGTTATTCAGATGTTAGTTATTGAGTAGAAGAAGTCAGATAATCGGATTGAGTTTTTCAGTTGTTAGCTATCAGATCTTGATATTCGGGATTGATTCAGAAGTTGAGGTGAAGCACTTAGGTATCGGGTTATTATTTCAGATGTGATATTATTTCAGCTGTTGGTTAGCATTCAGCTATTGGATATCTCAGATGCTGAAGATTTCAGTCGTTACAATCAGATGTTACAAAGTATTCAGCAGTTGGGTATCTACTTCAGTAGTGAGTATTTTCAGATGTTGGCTACAGTTGCTTTTGACTCAGTTGTGACTATTAGGAACTATTCAGACTATGGATTACATGAGTAACGAAGCTAGTATTTCAGCTGTTACAACATTCAGCTGTTGGCATATTTCAGCTGTTACAACATTCAGATTTTGATATATTTAGCTGTGATAGCTATTCAGTGATGAAATAGTCGTTCTCTTCAAGAAAGAAATAACAGTATTAAAGGGAAAACTTTCAGGCGCAAACGACGAATCGATTCAAGCACTATCAATGTTTTAATTGGAAAGAATCAATGGTGAAGATTGAATCGTACAATTTCCTGTAATTAAGGAAACACTGTCAGTGCTATTTTGGGGAAATAGTACGCAGTATACAGAGGACGTTTTACGGTGTTTGCACAAATATGGATAAACGACATTTTGGCTTTGACGAAGCGTAATTTACCTCTAGTGGAGCAGAATATGCGATGGACACATATTCAAAAAGGAATTCTGTTTCCTTGGTGAGATTTAATGACCATTGTGGACGAAGGGTATAATTAGCTGGATTTTGAATTGAAGAAGCTCTGGCTCTCTGCCTCTCTCTTCGTCTCGCCTTCACTCTGTTATTCAACGTTTCCATTACTCTCGAGCTTTTCATCAATCGATTATATCTTTCAAAAGCTCACACAAGTTACTGGAAAGCATATATTGCAGAAATTATTTAAAGTCCAGTAACTCATATCGAAGAACTCTTTACAGTTAAAGCCTTCACAGATATTACCTTCAAGATTTACAGCACTCAATAGACTTGTATTCCTTTGTATTCTTCATTGTTGAGTCTGTAAAAGACGTGCTACACAAAGCCGTTTGATAGAAATTCTAAGTGTTGTATTCAGCATTTACATCTGCTTGTTGTTGATTGGAGATTGCTAGGAGTTCATCTTGAGCGAGGCTCGGTAACTGGGTGGTTACAGAGGCTGTAAACATCATATCTTCTAGTGGAACCTTCCTGAAAAGGAAGAAGGGGAGACGTAGGATATTGATATCCGAACTTCCATAAACAAACTCTTGACCCTGAACTGTTACTTTATCGCATTTATTTAAGCTTTAACTGTTCACTGATTGATTGGCTTATTTCCGCACATTTATTGTTAGCCAAGAAATCATCATTAAAACTGAGATACCTTAAATCTGTTAACTTGGGTTTAAGTTAAGCGGGTGCTTGTAAAAATCGTTTTAAAGGTTTCAAAAATATTTAAAAATACCAAGGAGTTTATTCAACCCCCCCCCCCTTCTGTAGGCCTGTTTTTCGAGCCATATTGATCCTATCAAACAAATTCTTTTATATCAGTAAATTTTTCTATGAAGTTATCATTTCAACCAGAATTATTATAGGTAGGATATTGAATTAATATTCCCTCGGGAGACAGTTTATTTACCAATAATGTTTTCCGCAACATAGAACTTAAGCTGCAGGAGAATATTGTTTATGCAGATCTGATAGTATTACCTATGATTGAGTTCGATTTAATATTGGGAATAAAATTGGTTGACTAAGTATGGAACCATTATAGATTTTAAGCAAAGAACTATCAAGGTTAAACCCCCGAGCGGAAGCTCATGTTTGTTCCAAGCTGGTAGACTTGATAGAACTCCTAAACTGATATTGGCTTTGAAAGCCCAGAGCTATTTAAAGAAGGGATATCAAGGATTTTTATTTAGTGCTTTATTAGTAGTGGAAGGTAAGAAGATTAAACTGGAAGACGTTGAAGTAGTGAATGAATTTCCTGACGTATTTCCAGAAGACATGTTCGGTTGCCACCAGATGGGGAGTTAAAATTCATTATTGATTTAGTAACCGAAGCTTCTCCAGTTTCCAAGCCGCCTTACAGACTTGCTCCTAATGAGATGAAAGAATTGAAAGATCAAATCCAAGATTTATTGGATAAAGGTTTCATCCGTCCCAGTACATCACCGTGGGGAGCTCCAGTGTTATTTGTCAAAAAGAAGGACGGGAGTATGCGTTTATGTATAGATTATAGGGAGTTGAACAAGTTATCTGTAAGAATAAATATCCTCTCCCTAGGATAGATGATTTATTCGATCAACTCCAAGTAGCTGCTGTATTTTCGAAGATCAATCTTTGATCTGGTTATCACCAGCTTAGAGTAAAGGATGCAGACGTATATAAGACAGCCTTTAGAACATGATATGGCCATTACGAATTCTTAGTGATGCCATAACTAATGCGCCTTCCGTGTTCATGGATTTAATGAATAGAGTATTTCAACCTTTTCAAGATAGATTCTTGATTGTTTTTATAGATGATATTCTCATTTACTCTAAGAGCAGAGAAGAGTACGATGACCAACTCAGAGTGATACTGCAAATTTTGAGGACTAAGAAATTATTTGCTAAGTTTAGTAAACGTGAATTCTGGATTGAAAAGGTTGTATTTTTTGGTCATATCATTTCTAAGAATGGAGTAGTAGTAGATTCCTCCAAGTAGAAGCAGCTTGGGAATGGCCTGTACCCAAGAGCGTATCAGAGGTTCGAAGTTTTTTAGGTCTTGTAGGTTATTACCGGCGTTTTATAAAGGGATTTTCCAAAATAGCTGTCCCTTTAACGTCTTTGACCAAGGAGAATGTTAAAAACGATTGGTCTCCAGAATGCCAATCCAGATTTGAGAGGTTAAAGCAGGCATTGATAGAAGCCCCTGTTTTAACATTTCCATCAGGAAAAGGGAATTTCATGATCTACACGAATGCATCGAAGACAGGTTTGGGTGCTGTTTTGATGCAAGATAAGAGAGTGATTACCTATGATTCTAGGTAGCTGAAGATTCACGAAAATAATTATCCTACGCATGACCTTGAATTAGCAGCAGTGGTTTTCGCATTGAAAATTTGGAGGCATTATCTTTACGGGAAAAAATGCGAAATTTTTACAGACCACAAACGCCTCAAATACTTCTTTACCCAAAAGGAGCTTAACATGAGGCAAAGAAGATGGCTCGAACTGGTTAAAGCCTGCCATTGCGTAATTAGCTATCACTCTGGCAAAGCTAATGTAGTAGCTGATGCACTAAGTAAAAGAGCGGTAGGATTAGCTCAACTTTCAGTTCAGATACCATTAGCAAAAGAAATCAAAAGATTTGAGCTGGAAGTAGTTACGCAAAAGTATACTGCTAGACTAGCTGTTCTTACATTTCAATCTATATTGAAAGATCGGATTAGAGATAGTCAAGCGAGGGATGATCAGCTACTCAAATGGAAGCAGCAAGATGAAGAAAGAGGTGGAAATCTTTATACTATAGCAGAAGGAATTGTGAAATACCAGGATAGGTTGAGGGTACCGCGAGCTGATAACTTGTGTAATGATATTATGAAGGAAGCCCAAAAAACTCCGTATTCAATTCACCCAGGAGGAACGAAGATGTATAAAGATTTACAACAGCTGTTTTGTTGGCCAGGAATGAAACGAGATATCTCCAAAGTGTTTAACATGTCAGAAAGTAAAAGCAGAGCATCAGAGACCAGCTGGGATGTTAAAACCTCTCCCTGTACCAGTATGGAAATGGGATAACATAGCGATGGATTTTATAGTGGGTTTACCAAAGACACTCCATGGATTTTAACTCTATTTTGGTTATTATTGATAGATTAACTAAGTCAGCTCACTTCTTACCAGTAAAGATGACGTATGATTTGAATAAGTATGCTGAACTGTATGTGAAAGAAATAGTTTCAAGTTCTATAGTATCAAATCGAGATCCCAGCTTCACTTCTATGTTTTGGAAGAGCTTACATAAAGCATTGGGAACTAAGTTAACCTTCAGTACAACTTTCCATCTTCAAACTGATGGACAATCGGAAAGAGTGATTCAAACACTGGAGGATTTGCTTCGTGCGTGTACTCTAGACTTTGCAGAAAGCTGGGATTTTAAGTTGCCCTTAGTTGAGTTCACGTACAATAATAGTTACCAGGCTTCAATAGAAATGGCTCCATACGAAGCATTGTATGGCAGAAAATGTAGATCACCGATACATTGGGATGATGTAGGTGAAAGATCGGAGATAGGACCTGATATTATAAAACAGACTGCAGAAGCCATCAAAAGAATACGTGATCGAATGAAAACGACACAGAGTAGACAAAAGAGCTACGCTGATAGCCATCGCCGTGAGCTGTATTTCAAAGTGGGATAACATGTATTTTTAAGAATAGCACCCATGAAAGGTGTAATGAGATTTGGAAGAAAAGGCAAGCTGAGTCCCCAGATATATATACGTGATCGAATGAAAACGACACAGAGTAGACAAAAGAGCTACGCTGATAGCCATCGCCGTGAGCTGTATTTCAAAGTGGGATAACATGTATTTTTAAGAATAGCACCCATGAAAGGTGTAATGAGATTTGGAAGAAAAGGCAAGCTGAGTCCCAGATATATTGGACCATTTGAGATTCTGGAAAGAATTGGGACTTTAGCTTATCGTATAGCATTGCCTCCACAGTTATCAGCGGTACACAATGTATTCCATATATCAGCTCTCAGGAAATACATTTCGAACACTTCACATGTATTAAGGTACGAGCCTATCCATCTTGCACCTGATCTGACCTACGAAGAATCTCCAGTGAAGATTCTTTTAAGAGAGAACCGTAGGTTAAGAATAGAAATATCCCTATGATAATGATTCAGTGGCAAAACCACTAAGAAAGGGAAGCAACTTGGGAAGCCGAAGCAGATATACGAAGTAGCTATCCAGATTTTTTTAAGTAAGCAAATTTCGTGGACGAAATTTCTATAAGGAGGGTAGAATTGTAACGACGAGAAACTTTGAAATCCACAATTAGAAAGTTTAAAGAATTGAGAGATCTATTTGAAATGCTATTGTTATCAGCTTGCATTTTAGTTGATTTTCTAGATTTGAGACCCGGTTGCAGGAGCAGTCCAGTCGGTCCAGACAAGCCGATTTATTTCCCCTTTTTAAATAAAATGGTTCGGTTTGCACATTTAGTTGTTGTTAAATTTTAGTAGCACTTTTTAAGTATTTTTAGCACTTTTGAAATAAAATGTGTTCAATTATTAGGCTTGAGATTTTCATATAAAAGATGTTAAATACACTTCATGTATATTTCATTCTCAAATAAAACACTTTTCACAAGCGGTGATCTCTGCAAGAAAACCGAACAAAATTTAAAAACTTTTCACAGGAAGTGATCGGATTGTGTGTTGACTCATGCTAGATAAGCTTGCTGTAATTGTTGTCATAGAAGAGGCAAGTAAACTCTGTTTCTTGCTACACTCTTGAAAGCATACATTGTTTCTTTTGCATGTTAGTATTCGTTTTTAAGCGGTTCGAGAACTATTTTTTATGTTCGTCAAACGCAGAATTCAAATTATGATGTTTTATATAGAAAATATGGGTTTGCTGAGATTTTGATTCAGAAAAGAGTTGTTAGAAAATGTTTGATGATGTTCGTTCAGTTTCTTCCTGAGTTTTCTAGGATATTCTTCAAAGCAGCTCACAAGAAGCTTACGTGATTTTCTTTCAGTAGCTCATAAGCAGCTTACAAGCAGTTTGGGTTCCTTAGTAGCTTACAAGTAGCTTAGTCATTCTTGTTTCTGAAATTTTCCTTAGATATTTTTGATTTCTTCAGACTAAGGAAACCTTCTAAGCTGTGATATTTTACACCGAGTTCGTGATCTGTTTATTCCTTAGCTGTTCATTGTCCGTGATCTGTTTCTTTCCAGAGCTGTTTTATGTTGTGATCTGATTTAATGGTCTGAGCTGAGTTGACCTTGTTTGACTATCGTATTCTGAACTGCTCATTTAAGTCATGTTGACTTTTCCTATGTTTAGTTAAGCGTGCATGGATGAGAGCAAAACTGGGATGGGTGACCTCCTGGATGGTTCTCGTACGTCAAGCTGCTGACGTTGCGCCGCTTGATCTGGTTGGCCATGTGGGCTGTAAAAGTGTGATGCCAGATCTTAACGGATAATATTATCTCTGCTGGGGATAGGGCCGGCAGTAGGGGAATGATAAGACTGATCTCTAAGGGAATTGAGACAGCACCAGCAGTTAGACACGCACCTCCCCTGACTCATGGGCCTAACAGCCCAACCTTAACGCACACAATATGTGAGACTCTCTGCTCACAATTAATCTTCTAATCTTGATCAGTGGGTTATTAATGTAAACTAAACAAGTTTAACAATCTAATCTGGTTTATATATAACGTACTTCAAAAAAAAAATTTCAACCAG
>KQ999489.1:59194-79859 GCA_001598015.1 Dorcoceras hygrometricum | reverse complement strand
GGACCTTGTTGGACATGGTTTGATCTATGATGAGCTTCACTGAACTTCCTACCTCGTTTTGGGGCTATGCGCTCGAAACGACGGTAATGTTGTTGAACAATGTCCACACCAAGGCAGTGGATAAGACTCCATATGAGATATGGATGGGCAAACCACCCAAGTACACATACATGAGGATTTGGGGATGTCCTGCTTACGTGAAGCAGACAGTGAGAGATAAGCTGGACACGAGATCCATCATATGCTACTTCATTGGGTATCCAAAGAATTTGTGAGGCTCTCTGCTCACAATTAATCTTCTAATCTTGATCAGTGGGTTATTAATGTAAACTAAACAAGTTTAACAATCTAATCTGGTTTATATATAACGTACTTCAAAAAAAAAATTTCAACCAGCAGAAGCGTAAGTCAGCAGAAGCATGATAAATTCAGCTGGTAGCGTAAGCATGATTCATTTACACAAATACTTCAGAGTTTACAGCGGTTACAAGCTAAGTTAACTAGTACACGATTAAGTCTTATATACAAAACCAGACGTAAGCAACCTAAGACCAATCATCCAAACATCTAGACTCTCAGCTGGTGTTTACTCTTCTTGCTGCTGAGCTAGCGTTTAGGTAGTATCTCTCGCTACCCGTAGTTGCTTTCCACTAGTTCTTTCTTCCTGTTGTCATGCACACATACAAAACAAAACAACAGCCGGATAAACTCCGGTGAGAATCATCTCAATATAATCAGCAGGTACGCATAAGAACAAATAGATGCATATCAGTGTAATAACTGTAAATAAATGCAATGACATGAAATGATTCTAGTTCTCCTCTTCAATCTCCGAATTGAGTCTATATCGGTTCAACGCCATCAAGATTCGTATCCGATCTTGACATGAATATTCATCTATGAAACCTTCTCCGGCTTCGAAAATCAGGCCAACTCAGTCCTGGGCATTAGAATCAATTCAATTCTCTTCAATATGCAAACTCATGCAAATAGAAAAGATCCACTACCTGTGATGGATCGACACACACATAATTCAAGTTCTAAATCAAGAACAGTAATCATATATGTATGTGATTTCAGCGGAATGCTCAAGAAATATCATTCTCGAGTAATCTAGTTCCTGACACTTCTGTCAGATTATACCTTTGTTTCTCTGTTCTCAAAATGCTTACACTTTGTTCCTTACTTCCGAAGATACTTGCAAGCTCAAAGGTCGATGACTGAAATCCAGATGTTCACAGTATTTCAAATTCACTCTTATTTATAGACAACGATCTCTGTATTTCTTGCAGCATTTCCAACGTCTTCAATTCGAGTTCCACGTGTCATGCTGAGTAGTCAAACAAGATATACTCCCACCGCTTCGAAGGTGGATAACGATAAACAGATTCCTCAACTGCTGTTGATCGTCCTCTGTCGCTGTTCGAATATCGTTGTTCTTCAGCAGACGCAAGAATCAGCTGTTATAGTAACCAGTCGCAACAACAGGAATCCAGTCGCAACATAAATCCAGTCGCAACATTTCAAAACTCAAAACGATGTCGTTATAACTAATTCCAACGACGTCGTTACATATCCTCAGCTGGTACTACCTCTTTATTCAAAGAAACCAGCAGCTGATTGCTTTCTTATTCCAACGGCTGATTTCGCAACAATAGTTGAAACGGTATCGTATCAACATCTCCTGTTTTTAATCAAAACGGTGTCGCATTGATCCCTCGACTGGATAACCAGCAGATACCAAAATCTCTCGACTGATTTCCAATTCCTCGTCTGGTTGCTAAACGACATCGCATCAAGTCTCATAGTCATAAGTCAAAACGTTGTCGTATTATTCTCTCAGCTGGAACTACTTTCCCCTCGACTGGTTTAAATATCAAAACGACGACGTCGTACCTACGTCATCATCCACCAGCCGATACACTATCAATAATCAGCAGATACACATCGATAACCAGCAGGTACATAAACCAGCAGATCCATAAGAAACTCTTGCTGCTGATTTCTCGTGCGTAACAGTAACTAACACGTGGCGCTCTCTCATTAACTCTTGTATTCGCGCGTTTGCTTCCAGCTGAAATCAACACTAACGCTTCAACTGAATTTCACAATTCCACCAGTTGCGAGCTACAGTAACCTGCTACTGATTTTATCAAATCGCTTCGCCTGGTTACTTCGTCTGGTTCTCACACTTAGCGCGATTTAACGATACACAGTTCCTGAATCATTCAACACTTCCAGAAGAAATACGAGCTCATAATTAAACTTCATCACTTCGTAATTGTTGGAACGTTAATTTAATCCTCTTCTTAATGATTCTGGGCATTACACAATAGGTCACTCTGCGCTGCCACATTATAAGGAAATAAAGTTGCGCCTTGACTAACAGCTATAGCTTTTGGCCTAGTGGTAAGCGCTTGATCCTAACAATTGGTATCAGAGCGAGGTCAGGGGTTCGAGTCTCTCAAGAAGCATTTTCTATGCTTCTTGGGGGGGATTGTTGAGTTAAGAGTGCATGGGTGAGAGCAGTACTGGGATGGGTGACCACCTGGGAAGTTCTCGTACGTCAAGCTGCTGACGTTGCGCCGCTTGATCTGGTTGGCCATGTGGGCTGTAAAAGTGTGATGCCAAATCTTAACGGGTAATACTATCTCTGCTGGGGATAGAGCCGACGGTAGGGGAAGGGTAAGACTGATCTCTAAGGGAATTGAGACAGCACCAGCAGTTAGACACTCACCTCCCCTGACTCATGGGCCTAACAGCCCAACCCTAACGCACACAATAGGTGCACTCTGCCCTGCCACATTATAAGTAAATAAAGTTGCGCCTTGACTAACAGCTATAGCTTTTGGCCTAGTGGTAAGCGCTTGATCCTAACATCCTAATCTGAGTTGACCAAACAACCCAGATCTTATTTTTTGTTCTAAGCTGGTACGCTTGTGTACTGTTCATACTCCGAGCTGATTTCAGTTTTCTTATTCGATTTAAATCCCATGAACTCTCAATAGTTTACGAACACCATTAGAGTTTTAAAAGCAGCAATCATTCTTGGCATAAGAAAGAAAAGATAGTACAGAAAGGTTAAAAGAAGTAAAATGTTAAGAGATTATGACATAGATAACAGACGGTCTCCATGAAAAGGCTGAGGACGTTGGCTGACGAACCAGTGTGTCCCTTTCAAATCGGAAGGGATCATGTTGTGGTTGACGAACTACATACCCTTTAATTGCGATGTTTGGGATTTGTTCCCAGTTCCTAATATCAGTTGACAATTTGATCAAACGACCTTGACCTATGTGCAGGTGTCTAAGCCATATTTTGATTAAAAATAAGAACAGAGCACATGATGATTGATAATTACAACCCTAGGAAGTGTTTCGATACTTCATTTTAAAGGCAATAAAAGGTTTTAAAGGTTTCAAACATGTGCAGTTATGATATCCCAGTTTTATAGTTTACCGATTATCGTATTACAGTAGTCTATTGTTCAGCTTTGGACTTCAATACAGATAAAGATATTGTTCTGCTTATAATATCTACAATTGCTGCTTCAGATTTACTTGTTGAGCCCCTAGGCTCACTAGTTTTCTTGAGTGCAGGTGATGAGAACTAGGGAGTTGGATGGTGCGCGCTGGAACAGACATGAGGTTTTATCGTGGACATTAGTTTCCATTTTGTTTTCAGTTTCTTCTGTTTTTTTTTTGTACAGGATTATAGTTACAGCTTTTGAAATATAGCAGATTACTGATTCCTTGTTTTAATGTAATCTAAACAAAGATTGTACCTTCGAAAGTTGTATGATTTCCGCGTAGTTATATGAACAGATCCGTTTTCCGTCTATGAATGAAATTTCTGATTCTTTTGCAATTCAGTTCAGAATTATATTGGTTTTTTATATTAAACCAGATCCCAACTTTTTTATAATTTTTCAATTTGAACCCAAACTTTGAACAAATTAAATTTGAAAAAGCTCAGTCGTTTCACCAGCTGAGTACTGGACAACGTAGCAAATTGAATTTCGGACTGTTTGAAGCTACGAACAGACTGATGTGAGACATTTGACATCTCTGCAGTGATTTGTAGTCGTTGGAACTACTTTGAGCAAAATTCAGATACGCAGAGATTGAGTTCAAACTAAAGACAGCGCAGAGTTTCCAAAAAGGGCAATGCATTTAGTGAAGATGTAATTTCATCGTACAAGCATGTAAGGCGTCGCGGGAAATTCAATTTGGATGCATAAAACGTGTCTACTGGCTACATTTATTTTTCATCAAAAGAGTATAAATAGAAGAGAAGAACAGCTGATAAGGGCGACGAAACACACAGTGACGAACTACAACGAGATTAACACACAAGTTAACCAGCCCTTCATAAGCAAAGAGCAAAGTTCATTGTGAACCAGCTCACAGCAAGTGACACACGCATAGATATCTTTATTCAATTCTTGTGTCACATACTGTTCCATACACACACTCTATAGTTTCGAGCAATTATTATAAATCATAAACAGAGAGTGTAGAGTGCTAGAGTAGCACAACCAGCCCAGTGCTGTTTCAGTGTGTTTTAAACCAGATCATGGGGTCTGTGTTCGTGGTTGAGTGCTAGGAGTTCTTGTAGCTGCTGGTTGCGGGATAGGGTTTGTACAAAGGGTTGTAAATCAAATCTTCTAGTGGATATCCTTCCCATTGAGGAAGAAGGGGAAACGTAGAAGATATTGCTCGAACTTCCAGAAACAAACTCTCGACTACTGATATTTTACTTTTTCACATTTGTCTAAATTGTTCACTGTTTGAATCGTGTTCTTTCCGCATAAAAATTGTTTTATTACAGGAGACAAACAGCAATCACTAAGAACCCTTCAAGCTGGTAACTCGGCTGGAGGTTTGCATCGAGCAGTAAAATCCCTGAAACAAGCTTTAAAACAAAAATTTAGCAAAGGAGTTCATTCACCCCCCCTGAACTCCCTAGCTTGTTTTCGATCCTAACAAGTGGTATCAGAGCATGGTTTCTCAGTGTTTGAACAATTTATTCATTTACATTTATTAAAAACTGTAGATTTCTCACAATAAGATTCCCATGTTTTCCAAGGATGAATACGACGTCTGGAAGATTCGGATGCAGGCGCACCTAGCAGCACAAGACGATGATATGTGGTTCGTGATAACTAAAGGACCAATGCAAATAACAAAAATGAATACTGCTGTGGTGATAACTGCCGGTGCACATCAGTGGATCGAAAAACCTAGACTAGAGTGGACCTCTGAGGACAAGAAGAAAGAAAATCTGGATAATGTCGCTAAGGACATATTGTACAAGACACTAGACAACAACATGTTGTCATAGTTGTCTTGCGTGTGCTGATCTAGATGAAATCCGAAGAGACTATTGTGAGACTCGAAAGCTGATGAGATTAATTGAGTTAATTAATCGGGTTTTATCGAGATCAGCTTTGAGTTGGTAGGCTTGGAGAAGCTATCGGGTTTTGTTTTAGACCTTAGAACAGTTCTGGAGAATTAGAGTTTGGCACGGAATCTGCTCAGTAGCGAGTGCTGGATCATCACTTGGTGCTAGCATTCAGCAGTTGTCGTTGAATGGTTGTATTCAGCAGTCGTAGCAGGATCAGTTATTGCTGAGCAGTATCGAGCACGCTAGCGTGTATCAGTAGTGAGTAACTAAGCGTCGTCGTTTGGATTAGTTGGAACGTCATTGTTTTGGATTAACGACGAAGACTCAGCTGTGAGTTTTGTTAGCTTCAGCTGTGTGAGAGATCTGTTGTTGCGTTGTGAACAGATGTTGGTTAGTTGTTCAGCAGTGAGTAGCGGGTGACGTGTCCAGCTGCGACGGTAGTTCTCTGCGACGTCGTTTGAGTTAGTAGAGATCTGTTCTGGCTTAGAGAGAGATATGTTGCAAGATATGTTTGCAAGCGGGAATATCAGTTGTGATAGCTTAAGTTGCCGGTGGATCTGTTCCCAGTTCTGTCAGCAGTGAGATTTGATAGGGTGCTTGGCCTTGTTCTCTATTATTGTTCCCGACACTTAGAATATTTCCCGATTGCCAATTTCTGTCGTGATACCCTAGATACTGTTCATCGAACCTTATCTTCTTCGATTGCCGACGATAGACAGCTCCGATTGAAGTAAGAGTGGTAGCTTTGGACTCCTCTTACTGAGCCGCTTCGTATGGATATTGATTTCGGACGTTTTCTTGAAGCTGGTGAGGTGTGCGAAGACATCTCTCTTGTGTAGTCTGTTAGCATAAGCGTCGAGTTCCGTCCTAGCTTGTTGGGGTAAGTGTTCAGACCTTGTTTTGCATCATTTAGAACTCTCTGCTTAGTTAGATGGAGTAGGATAGCGCTGGTTGAGTTCGTAGCTCTCAGCTGTTTCTTTTCTGTGTTTCGGTCTTTCAGTAGTTGCTTGTGTTTCTTAGCAGGTGGTGGATCTGCGTTGCTCTACCTTGTTTGTAGTAATTGTTGCACAAAGATTTGAGGTACGGATGTGAGCTTGTTTACAGCTTAGGATTGAGCATGGATTATGTTCTTGGCTGTGTGTGCTCTGTGCTGTTATCGTTTGTGCCTTGTTATAATATCAGCTGTTGCATTTGCATACACGCATTATCCTGTTGAGCTATTCTTTGCTAGCTATGCCTTGATGCTTTGATGTGAGAGTACCAAGATGCTGTGCTAGAGGCCGAGCGGGTAGTTCCCGTGTACCTCTGAGGCCGAGCGGGTAACTCCCGTGTCTCTCATCTCCCTGCTGGGTTTGTTAGCTGCTATGAGCGGAGTGGGTAGCTCCCACATCTCATGAGAGGGCAACAGCAGGTGGAGTTTTCTGTTGCATCTGGTACGGTGTACTGGAGATGAGTGGGTAGCTCCCATGTACTTAGTATACCTCGTGGCCACTGAATATCTTCCCTTTGATCAGATATTGCTATTGAGCTGTTGTTGAGATCCTTTGGCTCCCAGCTTTTGGTTGTAGCCTTGATCCCTTGCATAGCATTGCATATTATCTGTTGCTTTCCTTATACTGTTTGTGCTGCTCTCCGTACTGGGGTTTGACCCCGAGTTCCCTTTGGGGCTTGTATTTGTTGCATGTATGTTGTTTCAGGTTTTCCAGGTTTCTCTACTGGTCGTGGCTTTGACCCAGCTGGAGGTGCCCCCGGAGGTGGATAGAGTGTCCCAGTTAGCGTATAGCATATATGTACTAGTACTGTTAGCCGGGGAATTACCTATGCTTGTGGATTGTGTTATCCGTTGTAGTACTTGTATTTGTATTTGTTTAAATGTTGTACTCTTGTACTGAGTGTTTGTAAACTGGGATATTTTAAGTATGGTTGTATTTTAAATTATATGTTTTAAACCGTCAGGCCTAAAGCGAAAAATTTGCCACTATTTTACTGCTTCCGCGTTGTGCTTTATGTGGTTTTGATCTGATTTGTGCACGAGGTCTGACTTTTTTGGTATCAGTGCTTAAGCTGGGATAAGCTCGATTTCTGTTGATCACACTTGAGTCTAGGCACAGTGTTGTGTATTGCATGTGCTTGATTATGTGATATATTTGCTGCATTTAATTGTGCTGTATTGTTCTGTTGCGATCTTACCCTCTTAGTGTTTCTTAGATGCCGCCTAGACGTAGGGGTATATGTAGAGGGCAGATTCCGGAAGAGTCTGAAGGTCAGACCGGGTGATCAGCGTAGTTTTCCCTCTCATGGTCACGGTAGGCACGCCGATGATGAGGTTGATGAGTTGGCTGCCCGAGTGAACGATATGGAGCTCGTTATGGCGAGGTTTTCAGCGTATGAATCCTCAGGTTTTCAACGGGGATGAGTCTAATGCTGATGCAGATTCGTGGTTACAGCATGTCACGGGTTTGTTTAACCAGTGTCAGTATGATGACGAACTCAAGTTGAGTCTAGCTACTTTTCAGTTGAGGAAAGGTGCGGAGCGTTGGTGGAGAGGCGCTTCGAGGACTTTCGAAGAGACTGGAGTAGGGATTACATGGGATAGTTTTTGCGTTGCTTTTCGCCAAGAGTATGTCCCGGAGTCCTATGTGAACGCCCGTGAGCTTGAGTTCGATAATTTGGAGCAGGGCAGTATGTCTGCTAGAGAGTATGCCCGCAGGTTTTCTTCCCTTCTTGCGTACATGCCGCATGTTTCTGGCCGGGAGAGAGCGAAGAGAACCAGGTTTCTTGAGGGGTTGAACGAGGAGTTGTATTCCTTGGTGTTGGCAATCTCACCGAAGAGCTATGCAGAGGCGGTGGACAGTGCGATCGACATCGAGGAAGGTTTGAGGAACCGTCGGTCTCATGGTAGGCCGAAGGTGGCGCAGAGTAGTCGTCCAATGGTTCAGGGGGCGCAACCTTCCCAGTCAGTGCAGTCGTCTCAGCTACCCCAACAGCAGCAACAAGTGGCCCAACAGTTTGGACATCAGAGGTTTAGGCCTCGTGGTAAGTAGTTTAAGAAGAAGTCCGGTTCTAGTTCTTATGGTTCTGGTAGTTCCAGCAGCGGTGGTACCAAGGTTGAGTATTGTGGCCAGTGTGGTGGAAGGCACCCTACAACACAGTGTGTAGGTGTGCAGGATTCTTGTAATGTCTGTGGTCAGTACGGACACTTTGCTAGAGTGTGTCCTTTGTTTGGATCGCAGCATACCACAGTTCCACCGCTGGGTCGAGGTGGATCATCTAGAGATCGTTCTGCTTTTCCTGTTCAGCAGCAGAGGTTGGGGGAGCCTCAGTTTAGACCGTTTCAGCAGCCTGGTCCTTCGTGGTTTGGACAGTCTTCTCACCCTCACTTTTCTGGACCTCAGTTTGCACAAGTGAACGCCATGACTAGGGAGAAAGCGGAGGGCACACCGGGCGGAGGGATTATCTCAGGTACTTGCTTTCTCTTTGATTTTCCTGCACGTGTGTTGTTTGATACAGGAACGTCGCATTCTTTTATTTCTGATGCATTTGTGGTTGAGCATGGTTTGCATACCACTACCTTGTGTGATGTTGTATCCGTTGCGACTCCTGCCGGTGCGAGCCTGTTCTCCCATGACTAGGGAGAAAGCGGAGGGCACACCGGGCGGAGGGATTATCTCAGGTACTTGCTTTCTCTTTGATTTTCCTGCACGTGTGTTGTTTGATACAGGAACGTCGCATTCTTTTATTTCTGATGCATTTGTGGTTGAGCATGGTTTGCATACCACTACCTTGTGTGATGTTGTATCCGTTGCGACTCCTGCCGGTGCGAGCCTGTTCTCCCAGGAGATTTTGTTGGATGGTATTCTTAGGTTTGGCGAGAGTGTGTTGTTAGCCAACCTGATCAGGCTAGTGATGTGGGATTTTGACTGTATAGTGGGAATGGACGTGTTGTCTAGCTACAGGGCAACTGTGGATTGTTTCCATGGAGTTGTGCGATTTAGGCCCCAGTCTGGCGAGAAATGGAATTTCTACGGCCAAGATTCCCAGTCAAAGATTCCTTTAGTCTCAGTGATGGAGATGTTTAGCCTGTTGTCGCTTGAGAATGCTGGTTTCATGATCTATGCCTTAGATGTGTCTTCCTTATTCGAGCGTAGAGCTTAGTAGAGTCCCCGTGGTTCGACATTTCCCGGATGTGTTTCCGGAGGAGATTACTTGTTTACCTCCGAGGAGGGAGATAGACTTCAGCATTGAGTTAGTTCCTGGTACAGCTCCGATTTCACGTGCTCCATATCATTTAGCACCTGCTGAGTTGAGGGATCTTAAGGTTCAGCTTAGTGATTTGCTGGAGAAGGGATTCATTAGGCCTAGCATGTCTCCGTGGGGAGCGCCTATCTTGTTTGTCAAGAAGAAAGACGGGTCGATGAGGATGTGCATCGAATTTAGACAGTTGAACAAGACGACAGTGAATAACAAGTACCCTTTGCCTATGATCGATGATCTTTTTGACCAGTTTCAAGGGTCTGCCGTGTTTTCTAAGATCGATCTTCGTTCGGGGTACCATCAGTTGAGCATCCATGATCAGGATGTTGAGAATACTGTGTTTCGTACGAGGTATGGGCATTTTGAGTTTTTAGTTATACCTTTTGGTTTGACGAATGCTCCCGCAATTTTCATGGTATTTGATGAATAGAGTCTTTCGAGAGTTCATCGATCAGTTTGTGATTGTGTTTATCGATGACATTTTGGTGTACTCTAAGACTCGTTGCAGCACAAGGAAAATTGGATGCTAGTTCTTCAGAAGCTTCGAGACTCGTAGCTGTATGCTAAGTTCTCCAAGTGCGAGTTTTGGTTGGACCGAGTTGTGTTTCTGGGTCATGTGATTTCTGTTGACGGTATTTCTGTGGATCCCAGTAAGGTTGAGGCTGTTCTTAACTGGGAGCGTCCCAAGAGTGTTGCTGAGATTCGTAGTTTCTTGGGATTGGCTGGCTATTATCGTCGTTTTATAAAGGGATTCTCTAGTATAGCAAAGCCAATGACGCAGTTGACTCAGAAAGACAGGAGGTTTGTGTGGACTGAGCAATGCGAGAATAGTTTTCTGTTGCTCAAAGAGAAGCTAACTACTGCGCCTGTGTTAGCTCTGCCGTGGGGTTCAGGTGGTTTTGTTGTTTGCGCAGATGCTTCCTTGAATGGATTGGCTTGTGTGTTGATGCATAATGGTCGAGTCATTGCGTATGCCTCTCGGCAGTTGAAACCGCATGAGACTCGTTACCCATTTCTTGATTTGGAGTTAGCAGCAGTAGTTTTTGCTTTGAAGATTTGGCGCCACTACCTGTTTGGTGAGCAATTTATGGTGTACTCCGACCACAAGAGTCTTCAGTGTCTGTTTTCTCAATCAGATTTGAACATGAGACAGCGTATATGGATGGAGTTGCTGAAGGATTTGATTGTGAGATCAAATACCAGCCTGGGAAGATGAATGTAGTTGATGATGCATTGAGCAGAAAGGCTCAGGTGGCGATGCTGGCTTCGATGCAGATTTCGAAGGTCCATGAGCATCTTAGCACTACTGGTTGGCGGTATTACCCAGCTGAGGATATGTTGTGGTGTCTTCTTTTCAAGTTGAGCCACAGATTGTTGCTAGCATTAGAGCAGCTCAGAGGACTGATCCATCCATCCATGAGTTGAAGCTGAAGGTGAGAGCTGAACAGTTGGAAGACTATACTGTCTCTTCTGATGGTTGTTTGAGGTTTCGTGGCAGGCTTGTTGTGCCAAATCTGGTTGATCTTAGAGAATAAATCTTGCGAGAAGCTCATTGCAGTAGATTCAGTGTCCATCCTGGTGCAAGGAAGATGTATCATGCCTAGAAGCAGCATTACTGGTGGGCAGGTTGGAAGAGTGATGTTGCTGATTTTGTAGCCCGTTGTTTGAATTGTCAGCAAGTCAATGTAGAGAGGATGAGACTTGGTGATATGTTGCAAAGCTTAGAGGTGCCCCAATGGAATTGGGAGCACATAGCTATGGATTTTGTCACGCATTTTCCTCGTTCCAGCAGAGGATGCGATGCTGTGTGGGTTATTATCGATATATTGTCGAATTCTGCTCACTTCATTCCCTACAACATGAGTTATTCTTTGAAGAAGATGGCGAAGCTGTACATATTGCGGTGTGTTTGCATGGTGTGCCAGTTTCGATTGTTTCAGATCGTGATCCTCGATTTACTTCCAGATTTTGAAAGAATTTGCAAACAGCTTTGGGAACTAGATTGGCTATGAGTACAACGTATCACCCCCAGACAGATGGCCAATCGGAGAGAACTATCCAGATTTTAGAGGATAGAGCTGTTGTGATGGATTTTAGTGGTAGCTGGCAAGATTAGTTGTCCTTGGTTGAGTTTTCCTACAATAAAAGCTATCGGGTCACGATTGGCATGGCACCATTCGAAGCTTTGTATGGCAGGAAGTGTAGATCGCCAGTGTGTTGGGAAGAAGTGGGGGAGAAGCAGCTGTCTTCCCCAGAGTTTGTGCAGCAGATGAAAGATCAGGTGGACTTGATTCGCCAGAGAATGAAAGCTGCTCAAGATCGCCAAGCTAGTTATACGAATAAGAGGCATAGGCCTTTAGAATTTGAGGTTGGTGATCTAGTTTTCCTTAAGGTTTCTCCTTTCCGCAGTGTTATGAGATTTGGTCTCAAGGAAAGTTAGCTCCTCGTTATGTTGGTCCTTATGAGATCTTAGAGAGTATTGGTCCTTTGGCTTATCTGCTGTTGTTGCCACCAGATTTGTCTTCCTTACATGATGTGTTTCATGTTTCGATGCTTAGTAAGTATGAGCCAGATCCCTTGCATGTGTTGAGAAATGACGAGGTGGAGTTAGATCGGACTTTGAGCTATGTGGAATATACCTTGCAGATCTGGATAGAAAAGAGAAGCAGCTGAGGAACAAAACCATTCCTTTGGTGATGGTTCAGTTGAACAAACATGGTAGAGAGGAAGCTACGTGGGAACTGGAAGAGAAGATGCAGCGTGAGTGGCCGCATCTGTTTGTGTGAGCGTTGCCTCATATTCCAGTAGTTGGTTCCTTGTTAATTCTTTGTAGATGTTTCCTTAAGTTCTTTTCCCCAATTATCTTGAACTCTTGTTTTGGAGTTGATTGATTTCGAGGACGAAATCCTGTTTTAGTGGGGGAGAGATGTGAGACCCGAAAGCTGATGAGATTAATTGAGTTAACTAATCGGGTTTTATCGAGATCATCTTTGAGTTGGTAGGCTTGGAGAAGCTATCGGGTTTTGTTTTAGACCTTAGAACAGTTCTGGAGAATTAGAGTTTGGCGCGGAATATGTTCAGTAGCGAGTGCTGGATCATCGCTTGGTGCTAGCGTTCAGCAGTGGTGACGTCAGCAGTTGTCGTTGAATGGCTGTATTCAGCAGTCGTAGCGGGATCAGTTGTTGCTGAGCAGTAGAGAGCTCGCTAACGTGTATCAGTAGTGAGTATCTAAGCGTCGTCGTTTGGATTAGTTGGAACGACAGTGTTTTGGATTAACTAAGAAGACTCAGCTGTGAGTTGCGTTAGCTTCAGCTGTGTGAGAGATCTGTTGTTGCGTTGCGAACAGATGTTGGTTAGTTGTTCAGCAGTGAGTAGCGGGTGACGTGTCCAGCTGCGACAGTAGTTCTCAGCGACGTCGTTTGAGTTAGTAGAGATCTGTTCTGGCTTAGAGAGAGATCTGTTGCAAGATCTGTTTGCGAGCGGGAATATCAGTTGTGATAGCTTAAGTTGTCGGTGGATCTGTTCCAAGTTTCTGTCAGCAGTGAGATTTAATAGGGAGCTTGGCTGTTGAGGTGCAATAATTGCCCCTGTTAGGTAGAGCGATCGAAACGTGGCGCATGTGTTGCTATACGGTTTAAAAGATTGGAGTTGCACCATTACCACCAGCTATAGCTTTTGGTAAAGCGGTAAGCGCTCGGTCCTACAATTGGTATCAGAGCCAAGGTCACGGGTTCGATTCCCATTGATTGCAAGGAGTGCAATTATTGGGAGGGGTTTCACCATTACCACCAGCTATTAGCTTTTGGTAAAGCGTAGCGCTCGGTCCAACATTGGCCTTGTTCTCTATTACTTGTTCCCGACACTTAGAATATTTCCCGATTGCCAATTTCTGTCGTGATACCCTAGATACTGTTCACCGAACCTTATCTTCTTCGATTTCCGACGATAGACAGCTCTGATTGAAGTAGAGTGGTAGCTTTGGACTCCTCTTGCTGAGACGCTTCGTATGGATATTGATTTCGGACGTTTGCTTGAAGCTGGTGAGGTGTGCGAAGACATCTCCCTTGTGTAGTCTGTTAGCATAAGCGTCGAGTTCCGTCCTAGCTTGTTGGGGTAAGTGTTCAGACCTTGTTTTGCATCGTTTAGAACTCTATGCTGAGTTAGATGGAGTAGGATAGCGCTGGTTGAGTTCGTAGCTCTCAGCTGTTGCTTTTCTGTGTTTCGGTCTTTGAGTAGTTGCTTGTGTTGCTTAGCAGGTGGTGGATCTGCGTTGCTCGGACCTTGTTTGTAGTAATTGTTGCACAAAGATTTGAGGTACGGATGTGAGCTTGTTTACATCTTAGGATTGAGCATGGATTATGTGCTTGGCTGTGTGTGCTCTGTGTTGTTATCATTTGTGCCTTGTTATTATATCAGTTGTTGCATTTGCATACACGCATTATCCTGTTGAGCTATTCTTTGCTTGTTATGCCTTGATGCTTTGATATGAGAGTACCAGGATGCTGTGCTAGAAATCGAGCGGGTAGTTCCCGTGTACCTCTGAGGCCGAGCGGGTAACTCCCGTGTCCCTCATCTCCCTTCTGGGTTTGTTAGCAGCTATGAGCAGAGTGGGTAGCTCCCACATCTCATGAGAGGGCAACAGCAAGTGGAGTTGTCTGTTGCATCTGGTAAGGTGTACTGGAGATGAGTGGGTAGCTCCCATGTACTCAGTATACCTCGTGGCCACTGAATATCTTCCCTTTGATCAGATCTTGCTGTTGAGCTGTTGTTGAGATCCTTTGGCTCCCAGCTTTCGGTTGTATCCTTGATCCCTTGCATAGCATTGCATATTATCTGTTGCTTTCCTTATGCTGTTTGTGCTGCTCTCCGTACTGGGGTTTGACCCCGAGGTCCCTCTGGGGCTGGTATTTGTTTCCAGTGTGTTGTTTCAGGTTTTACAGGTTTCTCTGCTGGTCGTGTCTTTGACCCAGCTGGAGGTGTCCCAGTTAGCGTATAGCATATATGTACTAGTACTGTTAGCCGGGGAATGCCTTGTGCTTGTGGGATTGTGTTATCCGTTGTAGTATTGGTATTTATATTTTTTAAATGATGTACTCTTGTACTGAGTGTTTGTAAACTGGAATATTTTAAGTATGGTTGTATTTTAAATTATATGTTTTAAACCGTCAGGTCTAAAGCGAAAAATTTGCCCCTATTTTACTGCTTCCGCGTTGTGCTTTATGTGGTTTTGCTCTGATTTGTGCACGAGGCTTGACACTATGGTCGAATTCGATAAAAGGTTTAGCTCATTGGTGATTGAGATAGCAAGACTAGGCAAATACTACAGTAACAGGGAGTTGTCCCTAAAGTTAATGCAAGCACTTCCCAAGGAGTTGGATGTGAAAACTATGGCCATGCGAGAGTCGAAAGACTTGAACAAAATGGAGTTGCACGACCTGTTCGCCAATCTGAAGGCCTACAAGTTCGAGCTTGAAACTTGAGCAGAGTCTGAGCCATCCACTTTGCAACCAACCAGAGCTTTTGCTGCTACAATCCCAGAACAAAGTCCATGTTCTACAAGCAGCAGATCGACAGAGGAGATGAGCAAGGACGCCATGGCCTTGTTCATCAAGAAATCCGGAAAATTTATGCGGAAGCATAATACTAAACCCTCTTCTTTTGATTCTTCCAAGAAATTTTTTAACTATCCTTCTGATGATAAATGCTATAACTGTGGCAGGCCTGGTCACTTCATGGCTGATTGCAGGAAGCCAAGGAGAGACGCAAAGAAGCGACCAGATTGCAGCGACAACAAAGATAAAAAAAAAGAATAAGCTCTATAAAAAGGGGAGAACGAAGAAAGCAATGGTTTCTGAGGAGAATAAGAGTGTCTGGGCTGACTCGGATTCAGATGAATCCAGCTCTAGAACCTCCACATCTAGCGAAAGCGAAGATGAAGTATAGTGTCTCGTGGCGGATGACATTGAGGAGGTATTTGATTTTTCTAGCCCTGAATTCACATGTGAGGACCTTGTTACCGCATTAAATGAAATGGTCCTAGAATACAAGAAGCTTTCTAAATCATTCGAGGAAGTTAAAGCCGAAAGGGAGAGCTGTGCAACAAACACTGATGTGGGGTAAACCCAAATCTGATGGTATAAAACAAGGCCAGCCCTCTCGAACTTTGACGAAGGATAGGCAGTACATGCTTCTATATTAAAGGCCCAGAACGAATGGTTCGTATGCTGCATATCAAGCTCCATCCAGATCAAAGAACATACACGGGGCACACAAGTACTTTGATCCACACACCGATAAATGGATCAAGATAATCCAAGTGTGGGTCCCGAAAGCTCTAAACAAACCTGGACCCAAATGAATCAAGGGTACCAAATTATCTTGATTTATGATTGTAGCTACAGTGTAACGCCTAGAAATTCCTGACTACGTAGAAATGAGTGCATGACTATGGGAAAAATACTTTTAGATGATTACATGACATTTTATATGATTTATTTATGATTTTATGCTGCATGGTATGCATGTGTTATTTTTCAGCCTGCTTGAGTTACAGACGCGTGGACGAGATTAGGGCCGACCGGAATGGAAATAATTTGAGATTTTAAGTTATGGGATTTTTAAGAATGAAATTATTTTATTTTAAGCAACAATTTCTGAAAAATTGATTGGAGGGGAACCCGTTTTTCGCCTATACGCGCTGTTTTATTGAATTTTAAAAAGTGTTTTAAATTTTGAGGAGGCTTAAATTTCGAAATTCAAACCCTTTTCAAGGCTGAGATAAAGTTTTAATTACTTTTTTTCAATTAAATGGAGGGCTAGCATGTCTTTTTCCACTTCCTTTACTTAATCAAATCATAGGGGTCAATTGTGTCACATTGTATTATTTCTTTACATTGTATTATTTCTATACACAAATTTTAACCATAACCAAGCCCCTACCCATCCTCCTCCTTCCCCCTTAAGAAAATTTTCGAAATTCATCCATTCTTGGTGAAGCTTGGTGATCCAAAGCCGGTGGTGCCCCGATCTCGCGTCTACAACGTTGGTAACTCACAAATCTCTTCTCCAACCAAACCAGGCATGTTATATCAACTTATTTTCTCACCATTTAAACTATATTAGACTATTTTCATGAAAATTGGTGTGAATTGAATGGGTTTTATCCAGATCTATATCTCCTTGTTCAAGTTTCATGCATGACACGAAAGTGATTTCACGTTTCTCGACTTTACCTCATGTTGTTTCGGTTTGTGAAAGGTCCAGGGGTCATGGCTCATGGCTAGATCGATGAGTGAGGGTTCATGGTGGTCCATAGGTGATGATAAGTTGGCTAGATCATGGCTGGATAGGGACTTGATGTGCGGCCGCACGATATCACACGCCGTGGGTGGGCTGCCCGATTCAGGTGAGTCGTTCGTGAGGTGTGGTGCACGGTTGGGGCCGTGGTTGGTTCCTATGGGACTGGCTGGACCTGGGGGTGGTCCAGTCGGCAGGGCTCCGGCCAGGGTGGCCGGAGCAGGGAGGTAGACGCGTGTTTGTGGCGGCTGGTCGCGGCGGCGTCGAGGTGAACATTGCATGGGAGTAGGGTTTTTGGTGGTTGGTTCGGTTCAATTGAACCGGTTTGTTTGGTTCGGTTGGATCGGGTCGATTAGCCGCGTCGAGGTGAACATTTCATGGGAGTAGGGTTTTTGGTGGTTGGTTCGTTCAATTGAACCGGTTAGATTGGTTCGGTTGGATCGGGTCGATTAGCCGAGTCTCGAGTGAAAATATTTTAAAGTTGATCCGAGTTATTTTAATATGGCCCGGTTATTTTTAATTTTAAGTCAAAGGTCCAATTTTAAAGAAAATATCCAGATGTTTTAAAATGGAGTCAAACTTTTAAAATATTAAAGTTATGTTTATTTTTAAGTCTTTAGTCAAAATTGGAGTCTTTTGATTTTTAATTAAGTCAAAATCGATTTTTGGGATTTTAATTTGGTCTAAATCGGTCTTTTGGTCAATATCGGCTTTTGGGGTCAAAATTGATTTAAATTGATTTAAAGTCAAAATCGAGTTTAATAGGCCAAAATTAATTTTAAGGAGTCAAAATTTAGCCTTGATTTATAAAGCCAAAATTTAAGGAAAATAGGCAAAAATTGTAAAAAGGGGTGAACATTCGTTTCATCGTCTCAGTTAAGAGTGATGTTTAGTCTAGAAGTAGTGGGCCAGACTCCTGAACCATTCCTTGATTGAAGTAGAAAAATGTAGAAGCCCATAAATGTATAATTAATTATGTATATGTAGTATGCTATGTACGTAAATGTTTTAAAGGAACGAATTAATTATACATTAACGGGCAAATTTTTAAACTTGCATAATTTTACGAAATGCATGCATCATGAATGTTTTATGAATGTTAAAGGCATGTTCTTTTAAAAGACAAAACCCGAGGGATTGAATGATTTGTGACAACTTATGATGAATGTATGATGAGCTTATGGATCCATATGTGATATCATGGTGAAGTGGCAGCTTATGGATCCACGTGTCGATATCATGGTGAAGTGGCAACATATAGGTGTGACATATAGGGATCCCGGCTCGAGGTCGGGTGAACCACACCGCCACGTACGTTGGTTTATAGATTGATCAATTGACTATGGTCACACTTCAGGATACGACTCATATGTTTTTCATGTTACGTTATGTCATGCCTTATATGCTATATGATATGTTAGGATATGAAATGTATGAAGCAATATTTTAAGATCATGCACGCATTCAAGTTTTTAACGTTATTTTTGTTAGAGTAGATGCCCAACTAGCCAGCTTGTGGCGTGTGGGCTTTATTGACTCTTTGTATAACGATCTTTATTTATGAAACTCGCATTTCTTTTATGTCATTCTTTATCTTCATTATTGATTTATAATGTTAAAAATTGTGTTGGATAAAGACCTAGAATGCACCATAGTGTATGTTAGATGTAATAGTGGATATGATGGCTATCATTAAACACATCTAATAGTCACTTTGTATTATAAACTCGTTCCTAGTCGATTGGGCCATCAAAATGAGGATAAGGCCGCCCGAGCTTGAGACTAGCATCAGTGATGTGAAGTACCATGTTTCATTGGTAGGGAACATTGTGATGTTCTGAGCATGCAGATGGATAGTGACCTGGTGATCTATCGAACTACCCTCGTTCGAACTTTCCAAGTGGTTACCATTTGTCGAGTGGATAAGTCCAAGGTCTTGGTTGTACTGATGAATCCTCACTACGTGAAACGTCATTGAGACTCTACATGATAGGGGCCTCACTTTGACCCGTTTACCGACTCATTTGGGTCATTAGGTGGCGGGATTGGGTGAGGTCCCGATGCATGTAGGAGTCGATGCTTCGTTGTCGAGGATTCACCACTCGTTTTTATGCGTGGATATCCTATGCTATCTGAGGAGGTAATAGTGTGATAAATCTCTGGCCAGAGTACTATATGTGTTTTAGGTAAATGGATTTATCTAGTAACACTCGCGATGTCGCTATTTGATCTCCGAGATGTATGTATAGTTGTTGGATCTCTAGCGACTCTCGATTTACCAATGGTCGTTGATCTGATCGGGATATATGTGTTGAAAGGACCATAATGTATGCTAACCAAGACCTACTGGTTCTTGCAGGCACTATCAGTGATACCTAGGGGATCATGGGGCGATGTTGCTAGGCGCTTTACCATGATCCGATGGGTCAGTCCGAAATTGTGATTACGGAGTCGCAATTGTTGTGGGCCCACGGCTAGCTGTATCCCTGAACCATTGAGGGTCACACAAGTACTGGCTTCACAATTCCCGCATGGAAACTGAGCTCAATTTGTTGAGCATAGGAGGAGAAATTTAGGGAGTGCGACTTCCTAAAAGTCAACAGGGGTCAAATTGCAATTTCCCTAAAGTTTGGGCTAGTTTGACTATCCTTGAAACTTGGAGAGCCAAACTGTTTTGGACTAGGTGGTCTGAAAAATTGTTTTCACATCATAATACTCATTTTTGGAAACTGTGTTGATCGGTTCGATCTGATCGTCGATCGAGATTATGATGAAGCCACGGTGGTAGGAATGAACCGAATGTTCATATGTTGGACTAGGCCAGCCCTAGGTCCAATGGGCCGATTCAAGCCCATCACCCCTCTACATATACATGGCCTAGGGTTATTATGAATATACTACAACTAAGCATCCAAAACCCTAAGAGTAGTCGCCCTCCTCTCCTCCTCTCCCTCTCGGCCGCCCACCACCACACGCGCCGTCGCGCTGCCGCCATGTGCCGTCGCCGCCGTGTGCCGCCGCTGCCGTTGCTCAGGTGATTGGACTTGTTCCGATCATGTCGACGAGGAGATTCCGTTCGTGACAAATTAGTCAGCTCTTCTAGTGCAGACTGACGAAGGAGCCGTGAAGACCGGATTAGGAGATCTACCGCCGGCTACCGTTGAAGTGCCAGTTTCCCTGTGAATCTGGTCGGAGCCAGACGCCTAGACGCCAGCAAGGTATCTTCTATAAAACATCCTATGAATGTTTTATTGCTTTGATTATTATGTATTGAACGTTTCCGGGGCAATTTTTGAAACTTCCGCTGTGCCCCCGGGAACGGGATCCGGATCCGCCGATACGACAACAGTGGTATCAGAGCCAAGGCTCGGATCTATCAATACATAATTTGTGCCTTATTGCATCAAATCACAAATTTTTCGAAAATAAAAAAAAAATTTCCTCTGGCGTCGCAGCGCCCAACGTGCGCGGGGCGTGCTGCCCCCGCGCGCACACCGTGCCCGCGATGCGCATTGTAGCGTGTGGCGGGCACTGTAGCTGTGCGCAGCTGCAGTGCTGATGGCCAGCCACCGTGCGCGATTGTCGCGCACGGTGGCGAGCGGCGCCCAGCAGCCTCGCGCAACTTGTTACGCCACGGCCAGGCACAACGCCTGCCATCCTGCCATGCTTGGCGCGGCCAGCGGGGGACCGGGTGCCGCACCCTGTGGCA
>KQ999489.1:26292-36404 GCA_001598015.1 Dorcoceras hygrometricum | reverse complement strand
AGGGGATAATAGTGTATAAAACTCTGGCCAGAGTACTGTATGTGTTTTAGGTAAATGTGTTTACCTAGTTGCACTCGCGATGTCACTATTTGATCTCCAAGATGTATGCATAGCTATCGGATCTCTAGCGACTCTCGATTTACCAATGGTCGTTGATCTGGATATAATATATGGATTGAAAGGACCGTACAGTACGCTAACCACGACCGACTGGTTCTTGCAGGCACTATCAGTGATACCTAGGGGGGGGCGATGTTTCCGACTGGTTCTTGCAGGCACTATCAGTGATACCTAGGGGATCATGGGGCGATGTTGCTAGACGCTTTACCATGATCCGTTGGGCAGGTCCGGAATTGTGATTCCGGAGCCACAATGGTTGTGGGCCCACGGCTAGCTGTATCCCTGAACCATTGAGGGTCACACAAGTACTGGATTGAAATTCCCACACGGATACTCAGCTCAATGTGTTGAGCACGAGAAGAGGATTTCGGGAAGTGCGACTTCCTAAAAGTCAACAGTGGTCAAACCGGGATTTGACTCTGTTGAGGGGCAAAACGGTCATTTTGCTATTTAGGGTTTGATAATCTGAAAAATTGTTTTTCACATCATAACATTCAGTTTTGGAAACTGAGTCGATCGGTCCGATCTGATCTGCGATCGGAGTTACGATGAGGTCACGACAATGGATATCGTCATTTGGACCCGGGCCCGATGGGCCGGTCCAAGTCCATTGATAAGTCTATATATAATTGTTATTACTAGACTTAATGACACAATTCAATTAACTACAATCATCAAAACCCTAAACCTAGCACATAGCCGCCCCTTCCCTCCTCTCCTAGCGCCGCCGCCGCCGCCCGCCGCCGATCGTCGCCGGAAACTTGTTCCGGCCAGTTCGACGTGGAGAGTCCGATCGTGCTGATCTCGTCAGGACTTCTAGTGCAGTCTGACGAAGGAGTCTCGGATCTGGTCGTGGACAAGATTGACGTAACTACCGCAATCAACCGAGAAGCGCCGGGTTCTTGAAACACCGGTTGGAGCCAGGCACAAGTGCCAGCGAGGTAACACGCCTGAAACACCCTATGTATGTTGATACATGTAGAACTGTTCTTCGTATTGATCGCCTCCCGGTACTCTAAATTTTTGTTCTTCCGCTGCCTGACCGGGGGGCGGATCCGGATCCCCAACACTCAGAAGTCGCACTACCAATCTGTGAGTTTTATTTTTTTACGATGTATGTTTATGATTGCATGTTGCATGTGTTTTAGTTATGTATGAGTTTTGGCCATAGAGTTTTAAAAATAGACGCTTAGTCATGCACTTAGATTTATGTGATAAGGTTTTGGTGTATCAGAACAATGCCTCCCCGACGTGATAGGACCCAACAGGATGATGCTACACCTCCTCCTCCTCCCCCACCACCTCAGTTGACTCCGTATGAGAGAGCTAGCGTGGACATGCTAGCTGGGATTACTAAGCTGTTGGAGCGTCATTCAGAGCGACCCGGGAAGTCGCATGAGGAGGACGTTGCTGAGAGGTTCCGCAAGCAGGGACCTAAGGAGTTTGCTGGTACCACCGATCCACTTGTTGCTGAGGAGTGGATCCGATCCATGGAGACTATCTATGATTACATGGGTCTAGCGAACGCCGACTGTCAGGCCTCGTGCTCATATCAGAGTAAAAACACACAAACACATGCGGAAGCTATCAAAAAGTGGGTAAAATTTTCGCTTTTGGCCTGACTGTTTAAAACGATATAATTTAAAATAGCACGATACTCAAAATAGAATCCCAGTTTACGAAAACCACCACAACAATAACAGTATAGCATAAAACAAGTATCAGACTCCAACAATCAAATACACCAACGACGCACAGGGCATCCCCCTGGCTAAAAATACTGATACATATAAATATGTTGTACGCCATTGGGATACTCTAACCACCTCCTGGGGCACCACCAGCTGGATTAAAACCACGACCAGCTGTAAAACCTGGGTTCCCTGAAAACAACACAACAAGGAGAACAACCAAGCCCCAGAGGGACATGGGGTCAAACCCCAGTACGGAGAGCAACTATAAAATAGCAGTAAACAGCAAGAAAAAAATCTAACCACCTCCTGGGGCACCACCAGCTGGATTAAAACCACGACCAGCTGTAAAACCTGGGTTCCCTGAAAACAACACAACAAGGAGAACAACCAAGCCCCAGAGGGACATGGGGTCAAACCCCAGTACGGAGAGCAACTATAAAATAGCAGTAAACAGCAAGAAAAAAATGCAGATGCTATGCATAAAAAAGGAAACAACAGCTCAACGGGATCTGCAACAGAAATATGTGGCCACGGTGAGTGTAGGACATGTGGGTGCTACCCACTCACCCCTACTCGCCCACCCTTACCAGATACATCAACAACCCAACCTATGAACTGTGGTAGCTAGCCACTCGGTGCATAGGGGAAATGAGAGTGCGGAATCACCGCTCGCCCTCGTATCCTGGTAAGTAAACAGAACAACAACAACAACAAGGCAATGGCTGCGAAAACTGAAAGGAGATGCATATGCGTGTATGCAACATGCTGGAATAACAAGCATATGAACATATGCGAAACAATAACATCAGCACGTATACACCATATAGCTCACGGCCAATCTCACAATTAGCAGCCTCAACAGGCAACAAATCACCGCAGCTAACAATTAGCCATCTCACAAATTATTCAAGCCATAACCTCGCTGTAAATACAAGCTCCAATCCGTACCTTAATTCCTAGCACAATTACCACAATCAAAGGTCAAGAGAAATCTGAATTCCAACCTGTCGAAACACACAGGGCAATATTCTCAAGGGACGCTAATACACAAAAAGCACGCTGGGAGTTACACACACTCAACCAGCTACTGATTCCAACAAAACCACTAACATGAAGCTTAAAAAAAGGCTAATACTAAGATCTCAACAACAATTCGAAGTTCTACCTCAACGACGCAACACGCGGCCGAAGACAGCAACTTCGCGATCTCGCTCTAGCCAACAACAGCCTCCAAGAATGGTATAGAAAGGAAGAGCTTCTCAAGAGGAGTCCAACGCTACCTCGCACGTACCAAGCAACGGTCGGAAACGACGGGAATTCACCGTAAAAGCTCACGGTGAACAGTACTATGGTTCGAGAAACAAAGGTCGACAATCGGGGAAATTTACTAAGTATGGGATCTGGTATCTCAATTCGAAGCCCAAGTCTTCCTTAAATAAATCTCACGATAGCTGAAATCTGGTTAAAATGTCCACCGACAAAACCAGCAGTTGCTCTACAAAATCCTCAAAAGCTGGACAACCCAACGACTGGTTCTCAAATCTAAAAAAACTGGATGGTAAAATACTCAAAAGTTGATACCAGACGTTGCATCAAAACGCTGCGTTCCAACTTAATAAAACGGCGTCGCACAGACCCAACAGCTGGTCGCAAACCCAACGACTGGATTCCTTAGCGCTAACTAAAACGACGACGCATAGCCTACGTCATCCAGTCGCTAGTTCTCGCGCAAAACAACCAGACGTAAGCTACAGGAAACCAGACGCAACAACTCCTCGCAGCTGGTACCAAGCGCAACAACCAAAACGGCGTCGCTCCAACTAATCAAGACGCTATCGTTTTTCCCTCAACAAACAAAACAAAGCAACGGCTAGTTACAAACACGCTACCAGCTTTCACTTAACACAACGCATCCAGATTTCACTAAAACGACGGCGTTTAGAAATCTCGCGCTACTAAAACACGCTACGGCTGGATTTCACCAAATCGACTAGCTTTTACTATGAAACCAGCTCCCATAACAAAACCAGATTTCACCACAAAATACCAAAAATACGAAAACTTCCAGAGATACTCTAAATGAGATTTTCGACCCGAAAATGCAAACCAAACTTACTAACAGAGATCTAAACCACCAGAAATCTCTAAAAAGCGATACATTCCAACAAATGATCTCTTATACAAATTCAGGTCTCACATTTCTCCCCCACTAAAAAGGATTTCGTCCTCGAAATCGAACAGCAATCTGGAAAAACAACTCAACAACAGCAAGCCAAAACAAAAATCGCCCAACAAATGGCCAAGAGTTCAAGATAACTGAGCAAATAATTAACAACAACTAGGGAAGAAATACAATCAAAAGCTATAAACTACTGGAAATTTAGCTCAACAGCTACTCAAACAGATGCGGCCACTCGCGCTGCATCTTTTCTTCCAGCTCCCAAGTAGCCTCCTCCCTTCCATGTTTGTTCCACTGCACCATTACCAACGGAATGGTCTTATTTCTCAGCTGTTTCTCTTTTCTGCCAAGGATCTGCAAGGGATATTCCTGATAGCTCAACGACTGATCTAGCTCAACTTCATCAGTTCCAAGGACATGAGACGGATCTGGCTCATACTTCCTCAACATGGAAACATGAAAGACGTCATGTAGAGAGGACAACTCTGGCGGCAACAACAGCTGATACGCTAAAGGGCCAATCCTCTCAACAATCTCATAAGGTCCAACGTAACGAGGGGCTAACTTTCCCTTGCGTCCAAAGCGCATGACACTGCGAAATGGAGAAACTTTGAGAAATACACGATCACCAACCTGAAACTCTAGAGGTCGACGCCTCTTATTCGCATAACTGGCTTGGCGATCCTGGGCAGCCTTCATCCGCTGTCTAATAAGATCCACATGATCTTTCATTTGCTGCACAAAGTCAGGGGCAGATAGCTACTTCTCCCCCACTTATTCCCAACACACTGGCGATCTGCACTTTCTGCCATACAAAGCCTCAAAATGCGCCATACCAATCGTCACTTGGTAGCTGTTATTATACGACAACTCAACTAAAGACAACGCGTTTGCCAGCTACCTCCGAAATCCAACACAACAGCTCGCAACATATCCTCCAACGTCTGGATATTTCGCTCAGAGTGGCCATCTGTCTGGGGGTGATATGCGGTGCTCATCTCCAACCTGGTACCCAAAGCTGTTTGCAAACTCTTCCAAAACCAGGAAGTAAACCTCGGATCTTGGTCGGAAACGATCGAAACAGGCACACCATGCTGTCTAACAACAAAATCAACGTACAGCTTTGCCATCTTCTTCAACGAGAAGGTCATTCCATAGGGAATAAAATGTGCAGACTTCGACAGATGGTCTATAACCATCCAAATAGCATCACATCCTCTGCTGGAACGAGGCAGATGCGTCACGAAATCCATATAAATGTGCTCCCAATTCCATTGGGGCACTTCCAAACTTTGCAACAGACCACCAGGTCTCATTCTTTCGGCCTTAAAAATCTGACAATTTAAACAATGAGCAACATAACCAGCAACTTCGCCCTTTAGGCCAGCCCACCAAAAGTGCAGCTTCAAAGCATGGTACATCTTCCGTGCACCAGGATGAACACTATGTCTGCTACAATGCGCTTCCCGAAGGATCTCCTCCTTCAAATCAATCAAATTGGGCACAACAAACCTGCCCCGAAAACGCAAACACGCATCGGAAGAGACCGAATAATCCTCAAGTTCGCCAGCCCTGACCTTCAACTTCAACTCGTGGATAGACGGATCAGTCCTCTGAGCTGCTCGAATGGTAGAAACAATCTGTGGCTCCACTTGGAAAGAAGAAACCACCACACAATCCTCAGCCGAGTAAAATCTCCAACCCGTAGTGTTAAGATGCTCCTGATCCTTAGAGATGTACAACGACGCAAGCATCTCACTAGCCTTCCTGCTCAAAGCATCGGCCACTACGTTCGACTTCCCAGGCTGGTACTTAATCTCACAATCAAAATCTTTTAGCAGCTCCATCCAACGACGTTGTCTCATGTTCAGGTCAGGCTGCGAAAACAGATACTGCAAACTCTTGTGGTCGGAGTATACCACAAACTGCTCGCCATACAGGTAGTGACGCCAGATCTTCAATGCAAAGACCACCGCCGCTAACTCCAAATCATGGACTGGGTAACGAGTCTCGTGCGGTTTCAACAGCCGCGAGGCATACGCAATGACTCGACCATTCTGCATCAACACACAACCCAATCAATTTAGCGAAGCGTCAGAACAAACAACGAATCCACCCGTTCCGGACGGCAGAGCCAACACAGGCGCAATAGTCAATTTTTCCTTAAGCAGTTGAAAGGCATTCTCACACTGCTCAGTCCAAACAAAACGCTTGTCCTTCTGAGTTAATTGAGTCATCGGCTTTGCTATACTTGAGAATCCCTCAATGAAGCGACGATAATAGCCAGCCAGATCCAAGAAACTACGAATCTCGGAAACATTCCTGGGATGCTCCCAGTTCAGAATGGCATCAACCTTGCTAGGATCCACCGAAATCCCCTCGGCTGAAATCACATGTCCCAAGAATACGACGCGATCCAACCAGAACTCACACTTGGAAAACTTCGCATACAACTGCTGGTCTCTCAGCATCTGAAGGACAATACGCAAATGCTCCTTGTGCTCCAAAGGAGTCTTCGAATAGACTAAGATGTCGTCGATGAACACGATCACAAACTGATCGATAAACTCGTGGAAAACTCGGTTCATCAAATCCATAAAGACTGCAGGGGTATTAGTCAATACAAACGGCATCACCAGAAACTCGAAATGCCCGTACCTGGTACGAAAAGCAGTCTTCGCGACATCTTGTTCTCTCACTCTCAGTTGATGGTACCCTGAACGAAGATCAATCTTCGAGTACACCGCAGAACCTTGCAACTGATCAAACAGATCATCGATTCTCGGCAACGGGTACTTGTTCTTGACAGTGGCTTTATTCAACTGGCGAAAATCAATGCACATACGCATTGAGCCATCCTTCTTCTTCAGAAATAGAATGGGCGCTCCCCACGGTGACATACTAGGGCGAATAAAATCTTTCTCCAGCAAATCATCTAACTGCACCTTGAGTTCTCTCAACTCCGCAGGCGCCAGACGATAAGGGGCACGCGAAATCGGAGCTGTGCCAGGCACCAGCTCTATGCTGAAGTCAATCTCCCGCCTCGGAGGGAATCCAGGAATCTCCTCCGAAAACACATCCAGGAAATGTCGCACCACGGGAACGTCACTAAGCTGAACGCGGGAAGAAGAAGACGCATCCAAAGCGTAGATCATAAAGCCAGCATTCCCCAAAGACAACAAGCTAAACATCTCCATAGCTGAGATCAACGGAATCTTTGATCTAGAATCCTGGCCATAGAAGTCCCACTTCTCGCCAGATAAAGGCCTAAAACGCACAATCCCATGGAAGCAGTCCACGGAGGCCCTATAGTTGGACATCACATCCATCCCAACTATGCAATCGAAATCCCAAAGTATCAAACGGATCAAGTTCGCTAACAGGACATGCTCACCAAACCGCAACACACCATCCAACAAAATCTTCTGGGTGAACAGGCTCACACCACCAGGGGTAGAAACAGAAACGGCATCGCGCAACGAAATGGTACACAGACCATGCTCAAAAACAAACGAATCAGAAATAAACGAATTCGATGCAGCGGTGTCAAACAACACACGCGCAGGAAAATCAAAAACAAGGCAAGTACCTGCGATCACCCGACTCGGTGTCTCCTCGGCCTGCTCTCTAGTGATGGCGTTAACCTGAGCATGCTGGGGTCCAGAGAAGAAAGGCTGAGATGACTGTCCAAACCGCGACGGACCAGGCTTCTGAAATGGCCTAAACTGAGTCTCACCCAATCGGGGCTGCGGAAAATGAGGGAACGACCCCTATACTGACCTCCACGACCCTGAGTCTGGGCCACGGTCTGCTGTGATCCAGCTGACGGACACACTCTCGCAAAATGCCCGTACAGACCACAAAGGTTGCAGGAACCCTGCACACCTACACACTGAGTGGAAGGATGCTTTCCACCGCAAAAGCCGCAAAACTCAGTCTGAGATCCACTGCTACTCGAACTACCTGAACCAGATGAGCCAGAACCCGACTTCTTCTTGAACTGCTGACCTCGGGGTCGAAATCTCTGATGGCCAGACTGCTGAGCCACCTGCTGCTGCTGCTGGGGCTGATGGGCTGACTGGGAGGACTGAGAAGACTGCACTCCCTGAAGCCGCAAAACTCAGTCTGAGATCCACTGCTACTCGAACTACCTGAACCAGATGAGCCAGAACCCGACTTCTTCTTGAACTGCTGACCTCGGGGTCGAAATCTCTGATGGCCAGACTGCTGAGCCACCTGCTGCTGCTGCTGGGGCTGATGGGCTGACTGGGAGGACTGAGAAGACTGCACTCCCTGAATAGCAGGACGACTAACCTGCACCTCCTGCTGCCTGCGAGCACGAAGACTCTGCAAACCCTCCTCAATATCAATAGCAGTGTCAACTGCTTCCGCATAGCTCTTGGGTTTGCTGGTCAGCACCATCTGATACAACTCTTCATTCAAGCCCTCAAGAAATCGAGTCCGCTTGGCCCTCTCCCGGCCAGAAACATGGGGAACGTACGCCAACAGAGAATAAAACTTCCTAGCATACTCCCGAACAGTCATCGAACCCTACTCCAGATGGTCGAACTCCCTCTCCCGGGCGTTCGCATAAGACTCGGGCACATACTCCTGCCGGAAGGTCTCGCAAAAACTGTCCCAAGAGATCCCAACACCAGTCTCTAACAAGGTACTCGAAGCGCCTCGCCACCAGCGCTCTGTCGCCTTCCTGAGAAAGAGGGTCGCTAAACTCAGCGGAAGATCATCATCATACTGCACCAGATCGAAAAGACCAATAATGTTACGGAGCCACGAGTCCGCATCCTCACTGGACTCATCACCATTAAAGACTGGAGGGTTCATCCTCTGAAAATGTGCTATCACCACGTCCATCCCCTCCACCGGAGGTGCCGCAATCTCATTTTCCTCCTCGTTGCTAACACGAGTATGACTACGGGCACTACGCCTATCCTCATTCTATCCTGCTGATTCCTCAAACTGCCCCCTACCTCTACCACGACGTCTAGGCGGCATCTACGGAAACACTCAACAGGATCAAGCAAAACAGAACAGATACAGCATAGATAGCACATAACATAGAAATATGCAGCACGTAGTCACATAGTCAAGCGCATGCAACACACAACACTGTGCCTAGACTCAAGTGTGATCAAAGAAATCGAGCTTATCCCAGCTTAAGCTCTGATACCAAAAATGTCAGGCCTCGTGCTCATATCAGAGTAAAAACACACAAACACATGCGGAAGCTATCAAAAAGAGGGTAAAATTTTTGCTTTTGGCCTGACGGTTTAAAACGATATAATTTAAAATAACATGATACTCAAAATTGAATCACAGTTTACGAAAACAAGTATAGCATAAAACAAGTATCAGACTCCAACAATCAAATACACCAACGAAGCACAGGGCATCCCCCTGGCTAAGAATACTGATACATATAAATATGCTATACGCCACTAGGATACTCTAACCACCTCCTGGGGCACCATCAGCTGGATTAAAACCACGACCAGCTGTAAAACCTGGGTTCCCTGAAAACAACACAACAAGGAAAACAACCAATCCCCAGAGGGACATGGGGTCAAACCGCAGTACGGAGAGCAACTATAAAATAGCAGTAAACAACAAGAATAAAATGCAGATGCTATGCATGAAAAAGGAAACAACAGCTCAACGGGATATGCAACAGAAATATGTGGCCACGATGAGTGTAGGACATGTGGGTGCTACCCACTCACCCCTACTCGCCCACCCTTACCAGATGCATCAACAACCCAACCTATGAACTGTGGTAGCTAGCCACTCGGCGCATAGGGGAAATGAGAGTGCGGAATCACCGCTCGCCCTCGCATCCTGGTAAGTAAACAGAACAACAACAACAACAAGGCAATGGCTGCGAAAACTGAAAGGAAATGCAAATGCGTGTATGCAACATGCTGGAATAACAAGCATATGAACATATGCGAAACAATAACATCAGCACGTATACACCATATAGCTCACGGCCAATCTCACAAACAGCAGCCTCAGCACGCAACAAATCACCACAGCTAACAATTAGCAATCTCACAAATTATTCAAGACATAACCTCGCTGTAAATACAAGCTCCAATCCGTAC
>KQ999489.1:9113-25553 GCA_001598015.1 Dorcoceras hygrometricum | reverse complement strand
TGATACCAGACGTTGCATCAAAACGCTGCATTCCAACTTAATAAAACGGCGTCGCACAGACCCAACAGCTGGTCGCTAACCCATCGACTGGATTCCTTAGCGCTAACTAAAAAGACGACGCATAGCCTACGTCATCCAGTCTCTAGTTCTCGCGCAAAACAATCAGACGCAAGCTACAGGAAACCAGACGCAACAACTCCTCGCAGCTGGTACCAGGCGCAACAACCAAAACGGCGTCTCTCCAACTAATCAAAACGCTATCGTTTTGCCCTCAACAAACAAAACAAAGCAACGGCTAGTTACAAACACGCTACCAGCTTTCACTTAACACAACGCATCCAGATTTCAGTAAAACGACGGCGTTTAGAAATCTCGCGCTACTAAAACACGTTACGACTGGATTTCACCAAATCGACCAGCTTTTACCACGAAACCAGCTCCCATAACAAAACCAGATTTCACCACAAAATACCAAAAATACGAAAACTTCCAGAGATGCTCTAAATGAGATTTCCGACCCGAAAATCGCAAACCAAACTTACTAACAGAGATCTAAACCACCAGAAATCTCTAAAAACCGATATATTCCAACAAATGATCTCTTATACAAATTCAGGTCTCACACAGACAAGGTCCGTTGTGCTATTTTCATGCTGAAGGGAGATGCCGCTCTGTGGTGCAAGGGCACAGTGGTTGGACTGTTTCTGGAGAGCCTGACGTGGGAGGAGTTCAAGAAGGTCTTCTTTGAGAAGTATTTTACCGTGGATGCCCGGAGCCAGCTGATTCGGGAGTTTATGAGTCTCCATCAGGGAGACAAGTCTGCTGCTGAGTATGTTAGACAGTTTGAGCGGGGGTGTACCTTTGTGCCCTCGATTGCTACTAGCGAGAAGCTGCGGCAGTTTACTGATGGACTACGACCTGACATCCGCCACGATGTCAACATGGCGGACGTGGAGACTTATATGGCGGCAGTGAACAGGGCTTACCGGTCTGAGAGAGGTCGGAGGGACATGAGGATGACTACCAGAGGAAGCGTCAGATGCAGCAGCCCGCCAGGGGCCAATCTTCGCAGCTACCAGCGAATAGACCTTTTCAGGGGCCTTCTAAGGGCCCATCTCAGAAGGGCCATCAGCAGCAGAGGCCTCAGGGCTAGCAGAGGCCTCAGGGACAACAGAGGCCTCAGGGTCAGTAGAGGCCTCAGCAGCAGAGGACTACTGCCCCTAGACCTGGAGTGTTTTCGACGTACCCGACATGCCAGAAGAGTCATCCGGGGCAGTGCATGGCGGGTTCAGGCCGATGTTTCCACTGCAAGGAGCCGGGGCATGTCGCCATGAATTGCCCACAGAGGGTGCAGTCTATTGGTCGTGTTTTCATGATGCAGGCAGAGGCTGCGGATCCCAACACGACTTTACTTACAGGTATTTCGTTTTAGATTTATGTATCTATTATGTGCTATCCGGGTGTTTTGGAATTGCATGCTAGGTGGAGCACTGCTAGGAAACTTGTTGCCTTAGTTGCTAGGTAAACGTAAGCGAGAACTGTAAGACTTCTGGGACTTGCCTTGAGAACTTTGACGAATAGGGCTAGCGAACTTAGAACTGTTTTAGGTATATAATCCACCTTTTTGGGATTTAATATGACCGTAAACGCGTACATGTGTGACGTTTTTGTTTCAGGCGAGATTCGTGTGCTGGGTGTCACTACACTCGCTTTGCTAGACTCAGGGGTGACCCACTCGTTTATTTCGAGTGCATTCACACAGAGGATGGGTATTGTTCTGGAGAGCATGGGGGTAGCTCTCGCCGTAACGGTTCCTTCAGGAGAGGAGTTGACGATGACCAGTGTCGTGCAGGGTTTGACGATGACGTTTCAGGATCACGCGGTCAGAGCAAATTTGGTCGTTTTGCCGATGACAGGATTCGACCTCATCCTAGGCATGGATTGGCTGACAGAGTTTGGAGCAGTGATAGACTTTCAGAGGAGGATAGTGTCTATCAGACCTCCAGGGCAGGAGGCTTTCTTATTTGAGGCAGCTAGGAGGCCACGGAAGCCCAGATTTATATATTTTCTTCAGGCCAGGAAGTTAGTTGAGCACGGATGTCAGGCATTCTTGGCCAGCGTTACCGCTTCTGGAGATTCAGCAGGCCATTCACTATCTGATGTGGAGGTAGTCAGAGATTATGCTGATTTCTTCCCTGACGATGTAGTGGGACTTCCACCTGAGCGAGAGGTGGAGTTTTCTATTGAGCTTATGCTAGGGACAGTGCCTATCTATAAGGTACCTTATCGATTAGCTCCTACCGAGATGAAGGTGCTTAAGGAGCAGATCCAGGAGTTGCTCGATAAGGGATTCATTCTCCCTATATTTTATCCATGGGGCGCACCAGTGTTGTTTGGGAAGAATAAGGATGGCAGCATGAGATTGTGCATCGATTACCGGGAGCTGAACAGAGTCACAGTGGAGAATAAGTATCCACTCCCGAGGATTGAGGATTTATTCGATCAGTTGCAGGGATCTTTGGTGTTCTCGAAGATTGATTTGAGATCTGGATATCATCATCTGAGAGTTAGAGAGGAGGATGTGTCCAAGACTGCTTTTAGGACACGCTATGGCTACTACGAGTTCTTGGTGATGCCGTTTGGCCTGACGAATGCCCCAACGATTTTCATGGATCTGATGAACAGGGTATTCAGGCAGTATTTAGACCAGTTCATTATAGTTTTCAACGATGACATCGTGGTCTATTCGATGAGCTTGGATGAGCATAGGCATCACTTGCAGACTTTGAGGGAGCATAGATTGTATGCCAAGTTTAGCAAGTGCGAGTTTTGGATGGATCAGGTGGCATTCATAGGGCATATTGTGTCGAGAGATGAGATTTCAGTTGACCCATCGAAGGTGGAGGAAGTGCAAAACTGGGGGATTCCGAGGAATGCAGAGGAGATTCATAGTTTCTTGGGCTTGGCAGGTTATTATCGAAAGTTTATCAAGGGCTTCTCTTCTATCTCAGTGCCCTTGACAGCCTTGACCAAGAAGAATGTGAAGTATGTGTGGAGTCCCGAGTGCCAGAGGAGCTTCGATCAGCTGAACGAGGCCCTTACTTCAGCACCAGTGTTAGCTATGCCAGTGGACCACGAGGAGTTTGTGATTTATACAGATGCTTCTCTGAGAGGCTTCGGTGAAGTTCTAATGCAGGTGGTAAGGTTATTGCATATGCATCGAGGTAGCTCAAGAGTTATGAGCAGAACTATCCGACGCATGACTTGGAGCTTGCAGCAGTGGTGTTTGCGTTGAAGATTTAGAGGCACTATTTGTACGGCGAGAAGTGTCAGATATTCACCGACCACAAGAGCATCAAGTACTTCTTCACCCAGAAGGAACTGAACATGAGACAGCGCAGATGGTTAGAGTTGGTGAAGGACTATGACTGTGACATTAGCTATCATCCGGGTAAGGCTAATGTAGTGGCAGACGCTTTGAGCCGGAAGACTGCAGTTGTGGCGTGTTTGTCAGTTGAGAGGCCACTTCAGGCGGAGATTTAGAGATTCGGCGTAGAGTTCTATTTAGGAGGCTGTGCGCCAAGTTTAGCAGTGCTCACCATTCAGCCGACTCTTCGAGAGCGGATCAGAGAGGGGCAGGCCTCCGATGAGCAGTTACAGCAGTGGAGGCAGCGTGATGAGGACAGAGGATGAGGTATGTATACTATTGAGAATGGGATAGTCCGTTTCAGAGGCCGTATGTGGGTGCCGAGCACTGGACAGTTGAGATCCGAGATCTTATCTGAGGCTCATGCATCGACGTACTCCATCCACCCAGGGAGTACGAAGATATACAGAGATTTTCAGACCTTTGTACTGGTGGCCAGGGATGAAGAAGGACATTGGGAGATTCGTGTCTGAGTGCTTGACTTGTCAGCAGGTCAAGGCAGAGCATCAGCGATCGATAGGGTTGTTACAGCCACTTCCCATTCCTGAGTGGAAGTGGGAGCATATTACGATGGATTTCGTGGTTGCCTAGGAGTCCCAGAGGGTTCACGGCTATATGGGTGATTGTGGACAGACTCACCAAGTCAACGCATTTCTTACCGGTGAAGACTACTTTCACCATGACGCAGTACGCAGAGCTTTTACATACTAGAGGTGGTCAGACTGCATGGCATACCCGTCTTGATAGTGTCGGACAGAGACACCAGATTCACATCTGCGTTCTGGAGGAGCTTACATGCCGCCTTGGGGACGAGTTTGTCTTTCAGTACAGCATTTCACTCGCAGACAGACGGACAGTCAGAGAGGGTCATTCAGATTTTGGAGGATTTGCTGAGAGCTTGCGTCATAGATTTTCAGGGTACGTGGGACTCGAGATTGCCGCTGGTAGAGTTCGCCTACAACAACAGCTTCCAAGCATCAATAGGGATGGATCCGTATGAGGCGATGTATGGGAGGAGATGCAGATCTCCTGTACACTGGGACGAGTTTGGTGAGAGAGTGCTTACTGGGCCGGAGTTAGTGCAGCAGACAGCGGACATTCTGACGAGGATTCAGGATAGGATGAGGACTGCCCAGAGTCGTTAGAAGAGTTATGCAGATCATAGACGACGATATCTCTGTGGGAGATCATGTGTTTGTGAGGATATCGCCCATGAAGGGCGTGAAACGCTTTGGCCGGAGAGGCAAGCTTAGCCCGAGGTTTATTGGGCCGTTCGAGATTCTGGAAAGGGTTGGTACTCTGGCTTATCGAGTAGCGTTACCACCCAGCTTATCAGCAGTGCATAATGTCTTCCACATCTCGATGCTGCGGAAGTATGTTCCGAATCCGTCTCATGTGTTGATTTTGGGGGCGCGCTACCCGGGGTTATTTGGTACATTCTCAATTTTGGGGACGAAATTCCTTTAAGGGGGGGGGGGGTGGTAACACCTAGAAATTCCTGACTACGTTGAAATGAGTGCATGACTAGGGGAAAAATAGTTTTAGATGATTACATGCCATTTTATATGATTTATTTATGATTTTATGCTGCATGGTATGCATGTGTTATTTTTCAGCCTGCTTGAGATACAGACGCGTGGACGAGATCAGGGCCGACCGGAATGGAAATAATTTGAGATTTTAAGTTATGGGATTTTTAAGAATGAAATTATTTTATTTTAAGCAACAATTTCTGAAAAATCGAGTTTTTATGATTATTTTGGAGGGGAACCCGTTTTTCGCATATACGGGCCGTTTTATTGAATTTTAAAGTGTTTTAAATTTTGAGGAGGATTCAATTTCGAATTCATACCCTTTTCAAGGACAAGATAAATATTTAATTACTTTTTTCAATTAAATGGAGTACTAGCATGTCTTTTTCCACTTCCTTTACTTAATCAAATCATAGGGGTCAATTGTGTCACATTGTATTATTTCTAAACACAAATTTAAACCATAACCTAGCCCCTAAATCAGATCTTGCCGTCCTTCTCCTTCCCCCTTAAGCAAATTTTCGAAATTCCTCCATTCTTGGTGAATCTTGGTGATCCAAAGCCAGTGGTGCCCCGATCTCGCGTCTACAACGTTGGTAACTCGCAAATCTCTTCTCCAACCAAACCAGGCATGTGATATCAACTTATTTTCTCACCATTTAAACTATATTATACTGTTTTCATGAAAATTGGTGTGGATTGAATGGGTTTTATCCAGATCTATATCTCTTTGTTCAAGTTTCATGCATGACACGAAATTGCTTTCACGTTTCTCGACTTTACCTCATGTTGTTTCGGTTTGTGAAAGGTCCGGGGGTCATGTATAATGGCTAGATCATTGATTGAGGGTCCTAGGAGGTTCATGGTGGTCCATAGGTGATGATAAGTTGGCTAGATCATGGCTGGATCGGGACTTGACGTGCGGCCGCACGGTATCACCCACCGTGGGTGGGCTGCCCGATTCAGGTGCGTCGTTCGTGAGGTGTGGTGCACGGTTGGGGCCGTGGTTGGTTCCTATGGGACCGGCAGGACCTGGGGATGGTTCAGCTGGAGGGGCTCCGGCTAGGGTGGCCGGAGCACGGAGGTCGACGTGTGTTTGTGGCGGCTGGTCGCTGCGGCATCGAGGTGAACATTGCATGGGAATAGGGTTTTTGGTGGTTGGTTCGGTTCAATTGAACTGGTTTAATTGGTTCGATTGGACCAGGTCGATTACCCGAGTCTCGAGTCAAAATATTAAAGTTGGTCCGAGTTATTTTAATTATGGACCCTGTTATTTTTAATGTTAAGTCAAAGGTCCAATTTTAAAGAAAATAGCCAGATGTTTTTAAAATGGAGTCAAACTTTTAAAATAATTAAAGTTATATTTATTTTTAAGTCTTTAGTCAAAATTGGAGTCTTTTGATTTTTAATTAAGTCAAAATCGATTTTTTCGGATTTTAATTTGATCAAAATCGATCTTTTGGTCAAAATCGGCTTTTGTGGTCAAAATTGATTTAAATTGATTTTAAAAGTTAAAATCGAGTTAATAAGTCATAATTGATTTTAAGGAGTCAAAATTGATTTTAAGTAGTCAATTTAGCCTTGTTTATGAAGTCAAAATTTAAGGAAAATAGGCAAAAATTGTAAAAAGGGATGAACATTCGTTTCATCGTCTGAGTTAAGAGTGATGTTTAGTCTATAAATAGTGGGCCAGACTCCTGAACATTCCTTGACCGAAATAGAAAAATGTAGAAGCCCGTAAATGTATAATTAATTATATATATGTAGTATGTTATGTACGTAAAGGTTTTAAAAAAAAGAATTAATTTTATATTAACGGGCTAAGCTTTTAAACTTGCATAATTTTACGAAATGCATGCATCATGAAAGTTTTATGAATGTTAAAGGCATGTTCTTTTAAAAGACAAAACCCGAGGGATTGAATGATTTGTGACAACTTATGATGAATGTATGATGAGCTTATGGATCCACGTGTGATATCATGGTGAAGTGGCGACTTATGAGCTTATGGATCCTTGTGTGATATCATGGTGAAGTGGCAGCTTATGGATCCACATGTCGATATCGTGGTGAAGTGGCAACATATAGGTGTGACATATAGGGATCCCGGCTCGAGATATGGTGAACCACACCGCCACGTACGTTGGTTTATAGAATGATCAATCGACTATGGTCACACTTCAGGATACGACTCATATGTTTTTCATGTTACGTTATGTCATGCCTTATATGCTATATGATATGTTATGATATGAAATGTATGAAGCAATGTTTTAAGATCATGCACGCATTCATGTTTTTAACGTTATTTTATTACAAGTATGTGTCTGCATGCTATTTTATTTGTATGTACTTTGTTATAATATACGATAGAGCATGTTGAGGCTCTAGGCTCACTAGGTTTAAAGGGTGCATGTGATGATCCTACTGAGTTTACACCGACTGACGGTGAGGACATCTGAGCGCCTGTTGCAGTAGTACCCCTTGACCGCAGCGATGTTATTTTTGAGATGATACAGTTTTGGATGTTGGTTTTCAACATGTTTACTTTCAGTGTTTTTACTCAGTTGATTTTATATCGTATGAATGTTTTAACGATTATAAATATTTATTTATTTATGTTTCAAGTTAGAAATGTTTTGAAAAAAGAACGAGTCATACTTTAAGTTTTTGTATTCCGCACATATTTTTTTTAAAAAAGTTTCTAGAGTCTGTTTCGTTTAAATTTTGACTCAAAATAGCAAATTTTGACCAAAAGACCGATTTTGACCAAATTAAAATCCAAAAATCAATTTTGGCTTTAAAATCAAATGACTAATTTGACAAATTTCAAAATCAATTTTGACTTAAAAATCAAAGGCTAATTTTTACTAATTTCAAAATCAATTTTGACTTAAAATCAAATTTAATCAAATTTTGACTTTTAAAAGGATAACTTAATCAATTTTGACCCAAATGACCAATTTTGACCAAATGACCAATTTTGATCCGGTTAAGATCCCATGGTAAATTTTGACCCAATTAAAAATTCAAAGACTCTAATTTTGACTAAAAAAAACTTAAAATAAACATCAAACACAATTAAATTAAATTTTGACTCGATTTAAAACACTTGACCATTTTCTTTAAAATTGGACCTTTGACTTAAAATTAAAATATCGGTCCATAATTAAAATAACTCGGATCAACTTTAAAATATTTTGACTCGATATTCGACGGACCGACCTGCTCCAGCCATGACAATTTAAAAATCACACATGTTAAAAATCATTTTCTAGGCATTAATTTGTCATGAAAATTACCCAAAATCTCATAAATCAAATAAAATCTAAATGGGCTGAAAAAAATCTTAAAATCTGCTTAAAACATCAAATAAATTCATCCACGAACTTTGGCAAACTTTAAGCCTCGAAATCTTAATTTTCACAAATGACCCGACGAGACTCATTTCGAGCGACAAAACGATAAAAATCACTAAAAATCCGTTTCTTAACCAAACCACTCCCTATTTTGTCCACATCACCCTAACTCAATATACTAGTCAATGGAATAAACAAAACTCAAAAAAAATTCAGTACATGACCAAAACAAAACCCTCAAACCCACTGTCCGTGCGCAGACTACAACCACGACACATGCTAGCCATAAAATTCATAACTAATTCATTCCTTGACCAAATTGCTTCCCGTTGGACCTAAGTGACCCTAACTCAATAATATATCCCTGAAATCAACCTTGACCACACAGCCTGCATGGATCAACGTAACCGACCCCAACAACTCTACTGTCGTGCACAGATGACAAGCCAGGACACGTGCTGATCATAAAATTCGTAACTAATTCATTCCTTGACCAAATCTCTTCCCATTTGGACCTGAATGATCCTAACTCGATGGAATAACTACCTGGACCACCCTTGGACCGAACCCTAGCCCCATGAACCGCCCATGACCGAAGCAGCAAAAGAAACGAATGAAACACGTGTTGAAAATCATGATTCATGCATGGATCTCAAACATGGTGCATTGATCTGAATAAATCATATACAATTCATGCATTGAACATTATAAACAGTTTAATATGGCTTAAATGGTGAGAAACAAAATCAATATTACATGCCTGGTTCGTAGGATAGGGAGATCTGCGAGTTACCGAAGTTGTAGACACGAGATCGGGGCACGACCGCCTTTGGATCACCAAAATTCACCAAGGTCTAGCAATTTTTGAAACTTGAGAGGGGAGAAGAGGAGGGGACGGCTGGTTTGATATGTGGAGGTTATGTTTTGATTAAGTTTTGGTGTTTATGAAAAATGAAGGTGACAATTTTGATCCCTAATGATTTAATTAAGAAAGGGTAAGGAAAATGACATGCTTGCCACTCCATTTAATTGAAAAGCTAATCAAATCTTTATCTTGGCTTAAGAAATATCCAATTTTCGAAATCCAAGTCCCCTCAATTTTTAAAACACCTTAAAATCCAATAAAACAGCCCGTATAGGCGAAAAACAGGTTCCCCTCCAAAATAGTCATAAAAATCTCAATTTTCAGAAATTATTGCTCAAAATAAAATAAATTTATTCTTAAAAATCAAATAACTTAAAAATCTCAAATTAGTTTCATTCCGGTCGACCCTAATCTCGTCCACGCATCCGTAACTCAAACATGATGAAAAACAAAGCATGCACACCATGCAGCATAAAATCATAACTAAATCATAAAAGATGTCATGTATTCGTCTAAAATTATTTTTCCCTTAGTCATGCACTCATTTTCACGCAATCTGGATTTCGTGACGTTGCAATCTCCCCCACTTATAGAAATTTCGTCCCCGAAATTAAGTTACGTACCAATAGCACGTTTGGGAGGCATACATGCACACCAAAATCTTATCACGTAAATCTAAGTGCATGACTAAGCGTCTAATTTTAAAACTCTAATACCAAAACTCATGCAGAACTAACATGGAGCATGCAATCATAAACATAAATAATAAAACAGTGAAACTCACAGACTGGTAGTGCGACTTCCGAGCTCCACGCAGCAGGCTAGTATCCCACCAGAACCACCGCTCTGATACCAACTAAAACGAACCATACTCTAGAAATTTTTTTATTTTTTTCTAAAAAAACATGTGCGGAAAACATAAACTGAAAGTATGGCCTGTTTCCTTTTCAAAACATTTCTGAACTATTTTCTAAACAATACATTAAACATAAATAAAGGAATATTTAAAACGTTAAAACATCCATACGGTTCAAAACCAACTGAGCAAAAGTTCTGAAAATAAATATTTTTAAAACCAATCATACTAAAAGTGTATCATAACAGAACTGAAACATAAAGGCGATCACGGGGTACTACTGCAGCAAACGCTCAGAAATCCTCACCGCCAGTCGGGATGTACTCATCAACAGGGTCATCACCTGCACCATTTAAACCTAGTGAGCCTAGAGGCTCAGCATGCTCTATCTTGTATCATAACAAAGTACATACTAATAAAGTCACATGCAAGAACATACTTGTAACAAAATACGTTAAAACATGAATGCGCGCATGTTCTTAAAACATTGTTACATACATTCATATCATACATACGTTTAACATACATAAGACATGACATAACATAACATGTAAAACGTATGAGTCATATCAGTGAATGCGAGCGGGCGTGTGATTGATCAGTCGAAATAACCAACGTACGTGGCGATATGGTTCACCCGACCTTACCTCGGGATCCCTATATGTCACACCTCTATGCTTGTCACCATGTCGTGAGCACATGGATCCATAGGCTCATAATCATACATTAAAACAGTGGATCCTCGGGCCTGGCTACCCGGCTAGCTCCCATCATTAAATTTTGCCACATCACTTCAATCCCTCGAGTTTTATCTTAAAAAGAGACATGTCTGATCGTTTCATAAAATCTCATGATGCGTGCATTTCTTAAAGTCATGCAATTTAAAATCTTACCCCGTCCCTATATGTCACACCTCTATGCTTGTCACCATGTCGTGAGCACATGGATCCATAGGCTCATAATCATACATTAAAACAGTGGATCCTCGGGCCTGGCTACCCGGCTAGCTCCCATCATTAAATTTTGCCACATCACTTCAATCCCTCGAGTTTTATCTTAAAAAGAGACATGTCTGATCGTTTCATAAAATCTCATGATGCGTGCATTTCTTAAAGTCATGCAATTTAAAATCTTACCCCGTTAACGTATATTTAATTCTTTCCTTTAAAACGTTTACGTACATACACTACTACATATATAATTAAATATACATTTACGGGATTCTACATTTTCTACTTCGGTCAAGGACTGGTTCAGGAGCCTGGTCCAATACTTCTAGATTTAACATCGACCCTAACTTAGCCCATGAATTAAATGTTCACCATTAAAATTTCCTAACACCTTCTAATTTTGACCACTTTTAATTCAATTTTGACTTTAGAAATCAAAGGCTAATTTTGACTAATTCAAAATCAATTTTGACTTATTTAAAATCAATTTTGACTTTAAAATCAATCTAATCAAATTTTGATTTTAACATTACCACTTAAAATTTTGACTCAAATAGCCGATTTTGACCAAATGACCGTTTTTACCAAATTAAAATCAAAAAATCAATTTTGACTTTAAAATCAAAGGACTAATTTGATTAATTTCAAAATCATTTTTGACTTAAAAATCTAAGGGCTAATTTTGACTAATTCAAAATCAATTTTGACTTAAAATCAATTTAATCAAATTTTGACTTTTAAAAGGATAACTTAATCAATTTTGACCTAAATGACCAATTTTGACCCCGGTTAAGATCCCATGGTAAATTTGACTCAATTAAAAATCCAAACACTCCAATTTTGACTAAAAAAAACTTAAAATAAACACCAAACACAATTAAATTAAAATTTTGACTCGATTTAAAACATTTGACTATTTTCTTTAAAATTGGACATTTGACTTAAAATTAAAATAATCGGTCCATAATTAAAATAACTCGGACCAAATTTATAATATTTTGACTCGACACTCGACCAACCGACCTGGTCCAGCCATTACAATTTAAAAATCTCACATGCTAAAAATCATTTTCTAGGCATTAATTTGTCATGAAAATTACTCAAAATCTCATAAATCAAATAAATTCTAAAAGGGATGAAAAATATCTAAAATATGCTTAAAACATCAAATAAATTCATCCACGAACTTTGGCGAACTCTAAGCCTCGAAATCTTAATTTTCACAAAAATGACCCAACGAGGCTCATTTCGAGCGACAAAATGGTACAAATCATTAAAAATCCATTTCTTAACCAAATCACTCCCTATTTCAACACCCACATCACGCTAACTCAATATAATAGTCAATGTAATAAACGAAACTCAAAAAGGATTCAGTACATGACCAACACGATGCCCGCAAACCCACTGCCCGTGCGCAGACTGCAACCAGGACACATGCTAGCCATAAAATTCATAACTAGTTCATTCCTTGACCAAATTGCTTCTAGTTGGATCTACGTGACCCTAACTCAATAATATATCCCCTGAAACAACCTTGACCACACAGCCTGCATGGATCAACGTAACCGACCCCAACAACTCTACTGTCGCGCACAGACGACAAGCCAGGACATGTGCTGATCATAAAATTCGTAACTAATTCATTCCTTGACCAAATCTCTTCCCGTTTGGGCCTAAGTGATCCTAAATCGATGGAATAACTACCTGGACCACCCTTGGACCGAACCCTAGTCCCATGAACCACCCATGACCGAAGCAGCACAAGAAACGAATGAAACACGTGTTGAAAATCATGATTCATGCATGGATCTCAAACATGATGCATAGATCTCAATAAATCACATACAATCCATGCATTGAACATTAAAAACAGTTTAATATGGATTAAATGATGAGAAAAAGAATCGATATTACATTTCTGGATCGTAGGAAATGTAGATCTACGAGTTACCGACGTTGTAGACACGAGATCGGGGCACGACCGCCTTTGGATCACCAAAATTCACCAAGGTCTAGAAATTTTCGAAACTTGAGAGGGGAGAAGAGGAGGGGGACGGCTAGTTTGATATGTAGAGGTTAGGTTTTGATTAAGTTTTGGTGTTATGAAAAATGAAGGTGACAATTTTGATCCCTAATGATTTAATTTAAGAAAATGGAAGGAAAAATGATATGCTTGCCCCTCCATTTAATTGAAAAGCTAATAAAATCTTTATATTGGCTTAATAAATATCCAATTTTCGAAATCCTAGTCCTTCAATTTTTAAAACACCTTAAAATCCAATAAAACAGCCCGTATAGGCGAAAAACGGGTTCCACTCCAAAATAGTCATAAAAATCCCAATTTTCAAAAATTATTGCTCAAAATAAAATAAATTTATTCTTAAAAATCCAATAACTTAAAAATCTCAGATTATTTTCATTCCGGTCGACCCTAATCTCGTTCACGCGTATGTAACTCAAACAGGCTGAAAAACAAGACATGCACACCATGCAACATAAAATCATAAATAAATCATAAAATATGGCATGTAATCATCTAAATTGTGGCGCCCTAGTCCACCGATTTCTCAATAATGTTCGAAAAGAAGTGTACAAGTTTTTTTTTAAAGAACTTTCCGACTAATACAAACCATTGGGTGTGATTGTGCGAAATAACGAACTGCACGTTTCGCGCATAAGGAAACAGATTACAACAGCTTATGGGTTGAAAGTACTGAAGACGAGATAAATTTGAATAGAAACACTGTTATAAAAATATCTTGATACAATTGGTCCGAAACAGCTGGGAATCAAATCTGAAACAAGGTGTCAATACAACTGCAATCACAAAAGAGATAAGGTCTACAGCAGTAGGAAACGCTGGTTCCTCGATACACACACTTCCCCAAAATGATTCTGCTCGCATCTACCAGCTCTCACTGAACAACACTACCTGCACCCATGGAAGCTAGTGAGCCGAGGGGAACAAGTAATTCTTGAATAACAAATACACACAGTACGGGCATGAAAATAGCTTTAATTGAAAGCTGAAAGCTGAAAACAGATATGTTCCAAAACCGAACAAACAAATAAGCTGGAACTGGAAGCTGGAAAACTGAGATAACAATACTGATCTTGTTAAATGCACTTAAAAGCATTTTAAACATAAACTGGGAATGCATAAAAGCACAACAACATTTTAAATATAAGCTCTTTCGTAAACATTAGCTATGTGAGAAAATCAGATCCCATCATTATTTTCTTGATTCATGACTTATGGCTCGGAAATTCTACATTAGGCCCTTTTTTGCCCTTTTTTGCACTTAATCACATGACTACTGAATTCAATATCTAGCATATAACTCAACATGAAGGGGCAATCTCCATCCGGACAACAGCTCACCTTACTCATATGAAAGGGCATCTGACTGTTAGAGTAGATGCCCAACTAGCCAACTTGTGGCGTGTGGGTTCCTAGACTCTTGTATATGACAGTCTTTATATATGATATTCGCATTTATCCATATGGCATTCTTTACTTCAATTTTCTTAAAATTGGACATTTGACTAAAATTAAATAATCGGTCCATAATTAAATAACTCGGACCAATTTAAATATTTTGACTCGACACTCGACCAACCGACCTGGTCCAGCCATTACAATTTAAAAATCTCACATGCTAAAAATCATTTTCTAGGCATTAATTTGTCATGAAAATTACTCAAAATCTCATAAATCAAATAAATTCTAAAAGGGATGAAAAATATCTAAAATATGCTTAAAACATCAAATAAATTCATCCACGAACTTTGGCGAACTCTAAGCCTCGAAATCTTAATTTTCACAAAAATGACCCAACGAGGCTCATTTCGAGCGACAAAATGGTACAAATCATTAAAAATCCATTTCTTAACCAAATCACTCCCTATTTCAACACCCACATCACGCTAACTCAATATAATAGTCAATGTAATAAACGAAACTCAAAACGGATTCAGTACATGACCAACACGATGCCCGCAAACCCACTGCCCGTGCGCAGACTGCAACCAGGACACATGCTAGCCATAAAATTCATAACTAGTTCATTCCTTGACCAAATTGCTTCTAGTTGGATCTACGTGACCCTAACTCAATAATATATCCCCTGAAACAACCTTGACCACACAGCCTGCATGGATCAACGTAACCGACCCCAACAACTCTACTGTCGCGCACAGACGACAAGCCAGGACATGTGCTGATCATAAAATTCGTAACTAATTCATTCCTTGACCAAATCTCTTCCCGTTTGGGCCTAAGTGATCCTAAATCGATGGAATAACTACCTGGACCACCCTTGGACCGAACCCTAGTCCCATGAACCACCCATGACCGAAGCAGCACAAGAAACGAATGAAACACGTGTTGAAAATCATGATTCATGCATGGATCTCAAACATGATGCATAGATCTCAATAAATCACATACAATCCATGCATTGAACATTAAAAACAGTTTAATATGGATTAAATGATGAGTAAAAAGAATCGATATTACATTTCTGGATCGTAGGAAATGTAGATCTACGAGTTACCGACGTTGTAGACACGAGATCGGGGCACGACCGCCTTTGGATCACCAAAATTCACCAAGGTCTAGAAATTTTCGAAACTTGAGAGGGGAGAAGAGGAGGGGGACGGCTAGTTTGATATGTAGAGGTTAGGTTTTGATTAAGTTTTGGTGTTATGAAAAATGAAGGTGACAATTTTGACCCCTATGAATTAATTAAGAAAAGGGAAGGAAAATGACATGCTTTCCCCTCCATTTAATTGAAAAGCTAATCAAATCTTTATTTTGGCTTAAGAAATATCCAATTTTCGAAATCCAAGTCCACTCAATTTTTAAAACACCTTAAAATCCAATAAAACAGCCCGTATAGGCGAAAAACGGGTTCCACTCCAAAATAGTCATAAAAATCCCAATTTTCAAAAATTATTGCTCAAAATAAAATAAATTTATTCTTAAAAATCCAATAACTTAAAAATCTCAGATTATTTTCATTCCGGTCGACCCTAATCTCGTTCACGCGTATGTAACTCAAACAGGCTGAAAAACAAGACATGCACACCATGCAACATAAAATCATAAATAAATCATAAAATATGGCATGTAATCATCTAAATTGTGGCGCCCTAGTCCACCGATTTCTCAATAATGTTCGAAAAGAAGTGTACAAGTTTTTTTTTTTAAAGAACTTTCCGACTAATACAAACCATTGGGTGTGATTGTGCGAAATAACGAACTGCACGTTTCGCGCATAAGGAAACAGATTACAACAGCTTATGGGTTGAAAGTACTGAAGACGAGATAAATTTGAATAGAAGCACTGTTATAAAAATATCTTGATACAATTGGTGCGAAACAGCTGGGAATCAAATCTGAAACAAGGTGTCAATACAACTGCAATCACAAAAGAGATAAGGTCT
>KQ999488.1:24525-37782 GCA_001598015.1 Dorcoceras hygrometricum | reverse complement strand
CAGAACATCACAATGTTCCCTACCAATGAAACATGGTACTTTCGCATCGCAGATACTAGTCTCGAACTCGGGCGGCCTTATCCTCATTTTGACGGCCCTCGACTAGGAACATGTTCAGAATACACAGCGACTATTAGATGTGTTTCATGATAGCCGTCATACCCACTATCACATCTAACATACGCTTCAGTGCATTCTAGGTCTTTACTCAACACAATTGTAAATCATTACACACATAATGAAAGTAAAGAATGTCATATAAGAAAATGCGAATATCATATATAAAGATTGTTTGTACAAGAGTCTATAAAACCCACATGCCACAAGTTGGCTAGTTGGGCATCTACTCTAACAATTCTACTGTGGCTGACGTCATCAAATCTGTTGAAGCAAACGATGTCGTGTTGAACTAACTGTTACGAAAACTGTCGATAGCAAATGTTACTCGCACTGTTTCCAAAAACAATACTTTAGCGAAATCTGGTGTCAGCAACGAAGAAAGTACTGTTACAAGATCTGTCGAATAAACTTAACAAAGAATACTGTCCTTTCTGTTGATAAAAACTTCGCTGTTTCAAAACCTATTGACAGTTACTATCATCAATCCAATAGTCAAGTGTTGTTGGCAGATATCATCAATCTCAATGCTCCATTAACAGTAGATTTCTGACCCGATAACCCGAATAATAAAATCAATATCTCCACTGTTCCAAGACCCGATTCTGAACAACCCAATTTCATAACTGTAATTCAAGCCGATCACTATTGTCAGCAATGTTGATAATCGTGAAAAGATTATTCTAATTTTATCATTTAAGTCCAAATCTTTTCTTATTTTTGTTATCACCAAAACTATAAATTTTATCCTAACAATAAAGGAGGTTCTAGTTCTTCTGGTACTGGTAGTTCTAGCAGCAGTGGCTCCAAGGTGGAGTATTGTGGATTTTGTGGGCAAGGATCGCGTAACGTTTGTGGGCAGTATCGCGAGAGTGTGTCCATTAGCTGGATCTCAGCAAGTTGAAGCACCACCGCAGGGACGTGGTGGATCGTCTAGGTGTCGTCCTTTTCCTGGACAGCAGCAACAGCAGCAGAGAATAGGGGGAGACGCAATTTAGGCCGTTTCAGAAGCCTGGTCCATCGCGTTTCGGGACAGTATTCCCAGGCAGCATAACGGCTTTTCCCCCGAGCAAGCCCAAGTGAATGCCATTACTAGGGAGCAGGCGGAGGGCACGCCGAGCGGAGTGATTACAGGTACTTGTCTTGTTTTCTATTATCATGCGCGTGTGTTGTTTGATATTGGTGCATGGCATTCGTTTATTGCTGATGCTTTAGTGATTGAGCGTGGTCTGTGTACCACTGTGTTGCACGATGTTGTTTTTGTTGCAACTCCCGCTGGCGCGAGCCTACTCTCCCAAGAAGTTGTGTTGGACGGCATTCTTAGGTTTAGGTTCGGCGAGAACGTTCTAGTAGCGAACCTGATTAGGATAACGTTGTGGGATTTCGACTGTGTCGTAGGAATGGACGTTCTGTCTAGTTATAGGGCCTCCGTGGATTGGTTCCATGGGATCGTGCATTTTAGGCCTCAGTTTGGCGAGAAGTGGAACTTCTACGGCCACGATTCTCAGTCAAAGATTCCGTTGATCTCAGCGATGGAGATGTTCAGCCTATTGTCAGCAGAGAACGCTGGTTTTATGATTTTATGCGATGGACGCATCTTCTTCTTCTCGTGTGCAGCTTAGTGACGTTCCAGTGGCACGTCATTTTCTCGATGTGTTTCCGGAGGAGATCCCTGGTTTTCCCCCGAGGAGGGAGATTGACTTCAGCATTGAGTTGTTGCCTGGCACAGCTCTGATTTCTCATGCACCGTATCGCTTAGCGCCTGCTGAGTTGAGAGAACTCAAGGTGCAGCTGGATGATTTGCTGGAGAAAGGATTTATTAGGCCTAGCATGTCGCCTTGGGGAGAGCCTATCTTGTTTGTTAAGAAGAAGGATGGCACAATGAGGATGTGCATAGATTTTCGCCAGCTGAATAAAGCTACTGTTAAGAATAAGTACCCGTTGCCTAGGATCGATGACTTGTTCGATCAGCTGCAAGGCTCGGCTGTGTATTCGAAAATCGATCTAAGTTCAGGGTACCATCAGCTGAGGATAAGAGATTCAGATGTTGCGAAGACTGCTTTTCGTATGAGGTACGGGCATTTCGAGTTTCTGGTTATGCCTTTTGGTTTGACAAATGCCCCAGCAGTTTTCATCGACTTGATTATTAGGGTTTTTCGAGAGTTCATCGACCAGTTTGTGATAGTGTTCATTGATGACATCTTGGTGTATTCGAAGACTCCTTTGGAGCACAAGGAGCATTTGAGAGTTGTTCTTCAGACGCTCAGAGACTCGCAGCTGTACGCCAAGTTTTCTAAGTGCGAGTTTTGGCTGGATCGTGTTGTGTTTTTTGGTCACATTATTTCAGCAGATGGGATTTCGGTTGATCCCAGTAAGGTAAAAGCTGTTGTCAATTGGGAACTCCCCAAGAGTGTGATGGAAGTTCATAGTTTCTTGGGTCTGGCTGGCTATTATCGACGTTTTATCGTGTGTGTTGATGCAACATGGTTGGGTCATTGCTTATGCTTCGCGGTAGCTGAAACCGCATGAGACTCGATACCCAGTTCATGATTTAGATCTAGCAGTTGTAGTCTTTGCTTTGAAGATTTGGCGTCATTATTTATATGGCGAGCAATTTGTGGTTTATTCAGACCACAAGAGCCTTCAGTATTTGTTTTCACAGTCAGATTACAATATGAGACATCGTAGGTGGATGGAGCTGCTCAAGGATTTTGAATGTGAGATCCAATACCAGCCCGGGAAAGTGAATGTAGTTGCTGATGCATTGAGCAGAAAGTCTCAAGGATCAATGCTTGCATTGTTGTATTCTTCTAAGGATCGTGAGCATCTTAGCACTACTGGTTGGCAGTTTTACCCAGCTGAGGATTTTGTTGTGGTTTCTTCTTTTCAAGCTGAGCCACAGGTTGTTGCGAGCATTAGAGCTGGTCATAGGACAGATCCTTCCATCCATGAGCTAAAGCTGAAGGTAAGAGCTGGACAGATTGAGGATTATTCACTTTCGTCCGATGGTTGTTTGAGGTTCCGTGGCCGGCTGATTGTGCCAAACCTCATAGATTTGAAGGAACAGATTTTGAGAGAAGCGCACTGCAGTAGATACAGTGTTCATCCTGGCGTGAGGAAGATGGACCAAGCGTTGTAGCCTCACTTCTATTGGGCTGGATTGAAGAGTGATGTTGCTGATTTTGTGGCCAAGTGTCTGAATTGTCAGCAAGTTAAGGCTGAAAGGATGAGACCTGGTGGTCTATTGCAGAGTCTGGAAGTGCCCCAATGGAATTGGGAGCACTTAGCGATGGATTTTGTGACGCATCTGCTTTGTTCCAGCAGAGGGTGCGATGCTGTTTGGATGGTTGTAGACAGATTGTCGAAGTCTGCGCACTTCATTCCCTATGGTATGTCGTTCTCTTTGAAGAAAATGGCGAAGCTGTACATAGATTGTATAGTGCGTCTGCATGGTGTGCCTGTTTCGATAGTCTCAAACAGAGATTCGAGGTTTACTTCCAGGTTTTGGGAGAGTTTGCAGGCATCTCTAGGGACTAGATTGGCTATGAGTACAGCGTATCACCCCTAGACAGATGGTCAATCTGAGCAAACTATCCAGATTTTGGAGGATATGTTAAGAGCTTTTGTGATGGACTTCGGTGGTAGCTGGCAGGATTCGTTGTCTTTGGTGGAATTCTCCTATAATAACAGCTATCAAGTATCGATTGGTATGGCACCATTTGAGGCGTTGTATTGCAGGAAGTGCAGATAGCCTGTGTGTTGGGAAGAAGTGGGGGAGAAGCATCTGTCTTCTCCAGAATTTGTGCAGCAGATGAGAGATCAAGTGGATCTAATCCTTCAATGTATGAAAGCTGCACAATATCGCCAAGCCAGCTATGCGAATAAGAGGCGTAGGCCTTTAGAGTTTCAAGTTGGTGATCGTGTTTTGTTAAGGTTTCCCCTTTCCGTAGTGTTATGCGATTTGGTCTGAAGGGTAAGTTAGCCCCTCGTTATGTTGGTCCTTATGAAATCTTAGAAAGGATTGGCCCTTTAGCTTATCGGTTGTTGTTGCCCGCAGAATTGTCTTCTCTACATGATGTCTTTCATGCTTCCATGTTGAGGAAGTATGAGCCAGATCCGTCTCATGTATTGGGAACAGACGAGGTTGAGCTTGATAAGACTTTGAGTTACGTGGAATATACCTTGCAGATCTTGGATAGGAAGGAGAAACAGTTGAGAAATAAAACCATTCCGTTGGTAATGGTTCAGTGGAGCAAGCATGGTAGAGAAGAAGCTACCTGGTAACTGGAAGAGAAGATGCAGCGTGATTCTTTCCGTAATGTTATGCGATTTGGTCTGAAGGGTAAGTTAGCCCCTCGTTATGTTGGTCCTTATGAAATCTTAGAAATGATTGGCCCTTTAGCTTATCGGCTGTTGTTGCCCGCAGAATTGTCTTCTCTACATGATGTCTTTCATGCTTCCATGTTCAGGAAGTATGAGCCAGATCCGTCTCATGTATTGGGAACAGACGAGGTTGAGCTTGATAAGACTTTGAGTTACGTGGAATATACCTTGCAGATCTTGGATATGAAGGAGAAACAGTTGAGAAATAAAACCATTCCGTTGGTAATGGTTCAGTGGAGCAAGCATGGTAGAGAAGAAGCTACCTGGTAACTGGAAGAGAAGATGCAGCGTGATTGGCTGCATCTGTTTGAGTAAGTCTTGTAATAGATTCCAGTAGTTAGCTTGTTTCCAGTTATCTTGAGCTCCTGGGTTCAGTTGAGTTGTTCCTGGACTTGTTGATTTCGAGGACAAAATCGTGTCTTAGTGGGGGAGAGATGTGAGATCCTAACATTCTGCTGATTCAGATGTTGATTGGGATCGGACCAGTTGTGAGTCGATGTGCTTGGAGTAGCCATCGGAATTGGTTAAGTGTGGAATTCAGCAGTATATGATCGCTTCCAGTTGTAGCGGCGATTAGAGTGTTTTCAGTTGCGGGTTCTAGTACGTCACCGTTTGGATTAGTTGGAACGACAGCGTTTGGATTTAGCGCTAGGACTCAGCTGTTGGGTTGTGCGTGTATTCAACTGTTGATTGAGGGATCAGCTGTTGAGTGAGCGATCAGCTGTTGGATAGTTTTTCAGCAGTGAGTAGCGGGTGACGTGTTCAGTTGTGATAGTAACTCCTGCGACGTCGTTTGATTAGTTCATCGCTGTTTAGCGATAGGACTCAGCTGAGGATAGATTCAGCTGTTGGTTGGAATATCAGCGGTGATAGCTGAAGTTGTCGGTTGGTCTGTTTCCTAGTTAGTCAGTTGTGACTATAAATAGAGGACTTGGTCCTTGCGTTCAATTATTGTTTCCCCGACACTTAGAAATATTTCCCGTGAACCTTATCTTGTCGCGATACCCTAGTTACTGTTCATAGTAACCTTCTTAATTTCAATTGCCAACTATAGATAGCTCCTACGAGAGCGAGAGGGTAGCGTTGGACTCCTCTTGTTAAGGCGTTTCGTCTCATACCCTTTTATTAGGCAGCGGAGAAGCTGGAAGAGGATCACAGATACATCTCCCTTGTGTAGTCTGTTAGCATAAGCGTCGGATTTCGCATCCTATCCTAGCTTGTTGGGGTAAGTAAATATTCTACCTTTAAGCTTTGTTAGAGCTTTCGTGGTGATATAAAGGTAGATCTAGCGCTGGTGGAGTCGTAGCTCCCAGCTGCTGTGTTTCTGAGTTGTAGTCCTTGAGCTAATTACTTGTATTGGCTTAGCAGGTATTGGATATGCGTTGCTAGGACTTTCATTGTGGCAAACTGCATGTGCTAAGTTTAACTCAGAAGTTAAGGTACGGATGTTGAGCTTTGTTACAGCTATGGGTTGAGCGTGGATTTTATGCCTTATTGTGTATTCTCTTGCTGTTATTATTGTGCATGTGTTATAATATCAGCTGTTGCATTTGCATACACGCATATCCTTCTGTCGAGCTTTGTTTTGTTAGCTATGCCTTGTATTCGAGCTGAGCGTACAAGGATGCTGGGATTAAGGACGAGCGGGTAACTCCCGTATACCTTAATGCTGGAGGCGTGCGGGTAACTCCCATCCCTCATGTCAGGCCTTGTGCTCACAACAGATAAACACATGCGGAAGCTATCAAAAAGTGGATAAAATTTTCGCTTTTAGGCCCGACGGTTTTAAACATATAATTTAAAATACAACAATACTTAAAATATGTTTCCCCAATTCATAAAACAAAACCAACAATAAAGCATACATAATTCAAACATGTATCAGACTCCCCTACGGGTACAACAACAAAGCACAGGGCATCCCCCTGGCTAACTGATACATATATATAAGTATGCTATATGCAACTGCGACACGCTAGCCACCTCCTGGGGCACCACCAGCTGGGTTAAACCCACGACCAGCTGTAGAACCTGGGTTTCCTGAAAACAACACAACAAAGAAACAAACCAAGCCCCAGAGGGACATGGGGTCAAACCCCAGTACGGAGAGCAACAATATAACAGCAATAAACAGCAAGGAATAAAATGCAGATGCTATGCATGAGACGCCGAATAACAACGGTCTGTGTCATGGCAATTTAAATGTAAATTACTAGATTTAGTGGGAGGACAATTGAAGACGGTGGACATGACGATCAAAGATATTGAAGACCGAAGATCTGTAAAACCGGAAGCAATTGTAATAGGATTGCATTGCATATTGCATTTCACCTAGGACTGGACCCAGGTCCGTGATTGGCAACCACGGACCGCATAGCTCTCGCGATCGATCATCCCAAAGATTTATTTATATATTCGATATATGTTGAATCCGCATGTTTTAAATTGTGATTTAAAATTGCATGAGACCAAATTTTCAAAAATAAAATCCCTCGTTTTAAATAAGATATAAAACTAATATCAAGACTAAAAGTTTATTCGATAAACTAAGGGAATTTAAATCTGTTTAAATTATCCCTACCTTCCATCAACAATGGGTGTACGTCGATGCTACCCGCATACATGGCCCGGCTCATATTATTGAGGGGGTTATGTATGCCGGAAAGCTGTACACGTCATTGACACTCGTTGTGAGTCGGTTGGAACTCCCTTTAACGTTGGCTCATATTATTGGGGACGTTAAGGGGACCGTCCTTCACGACTCAACATTGATGGGTCATCTTGACACGTGACAGTAATCGGCGTCATATTATTGGGCCCTTACTGGACGTGAGGTAAAATACATGGAGGTTGCACCGGTTGCAATTGGGTTCTACCTTTTGGGGGTCATGGTTGGCTGATATTATTCGGGACCATGATCACTCGATTGGACTCTGTGTACCCTCTAAGAAAACTTGCTTTCCCGATTTCATTAGAGGGTGGTGCAATAGTTAAAATAGTGGGAGGATAATTCGTAAAACTAAATGACCTTGTTTTATGTCTTAGCGTTTTTCATATATAGTTAGTAATGCATGTCTGTTTTTCTTTTCAGTATAAACTGCTTATAATGTCTTCGATCAAAAACCCACTCGCTGCTATACTGGATAGCAACAAGTTCACCGGTCTGAACTACCAAGACTGGCTTCGAAACCTCAACATTGTGTTGGCTTCGAAGAAACTTCTCTATACGATAGAGAAGAGCCCTCCGAAGGAAGCCCCTGCCGATATCAGCCCTGAGGAGCTGACTACGCTTAAACAATGGTGGGACGACGAGCTTAAGACTCGATGCTATGTGATGGCATCGATGTCCAATGAAATGCAACGGCGCTTTGAGAAGACAAAGTATGCTTCTGCCATACTCTTTCATCTCAAGGAACTGTACGGGGAGAACTCTCGACATGAGAGATTCACGGCTGTCAAGGAGCTGATGACAAGCCGCATGCGCGATGGGAATTCGGTCCGCGAGCATGGGGTTCGTATGATTGGGCTCGCAGAAGCGTTCTGCCCCTGCGAAGGAGGAAAAGCCCACTAAGAAGCCAAAGGCAAAAGCTTTCAAGCCAAACAAGTCCGAGGATGTTTGCCACCACTGCCAAAAGCCTGGGCACTGGAGGAGGAACTTCAAGGAGTACCTCGAGCAGTTGCGAAGTGAAAAAGGTATGTTCTATATCGAAATAAATATGTCTCTTAATTCGACTTCTTGGGTACTTGATACCGGATGTGGATCTCATATCTGCAATGATTTGCAGGTGATGACAAGAAGTCGACGTCTTAGAGAGGGTGAGACCCACTTGAGGCTGGGCAAAGGAGCAAGAGTTGCTGCAGTAGCTGTCAGGCCTCGTGCTCACAACAGATAAACACATGCGGAAGCTATCAAAAAAATGGGTAAAATTTTTGCTTTTAGACCCGACGATTTTAAACATATAATTTAAAATACAACAATACTTAAAATAAGTTTCCCAATTCGTAAAACAACCAACAATAAAGCATACATAATTCAAACATGTATCAGACTCCCCTACGGGTACAACAACAAAGCACAGGGCATCCCCCTGGCTAACTGATACATATATATAAGTATGCTATATGCAATTGGGACACGCTAGCCACCTCCTGGGGCACCACCAGCTGGGTTAAAACCACGACCAGCTGTAGAACCTGGGTTTCCTGAAAACAACGCAACAAAGAAACAAACCAAGCCCCGGAGGGACATGGGGTCAAACCCCAGTACGGAGAGCAACAATACAACAGCAATAAACAGCAAGGAATAAAATGCAGATGCTATGCATGAGACGCCGAATAACAACGGAAGGCTCGACCCTCGAGGGAGCTAAGGAACTCAAACATAGCTTCAAGAATTATCAAAAACATACAGTGGCCACGGGGTGTGTTCACAGTGTGGTAGTGAGCCACTCGCCATGACACTACACCCACTTACCAGATGCATCAAACAACTCAACCAGCTGTTGCCTCGCCCATGAACTGTGGTAGTTAACCACTCGGCGCATGGTGGCTACGATCCCAGCAGGGAGATGAGAGTGCGGTATTGCCGCTCGCCCTCACATCCTGGTAAGAAATAACAACAATACAACAAGGTACAAGGGCTACCAAAACTGGAAACGAATACCATGCGTGTATACAACATGCTGGAATGCAGACAGATAAGATATGCAACACAGCAATAACACAACAGCATACACAATCCTCAACAGGACACAACCAGCAGGCACTGCCATTCCACATACCAGCAACTACAATCATCCAAGCCATAACCTCGCTGTAATATAAGCTCAAATCCGTACCTTATACTGAGCAACAATTCACACTGCGAGAAATCCCGAAGACTCTGGTAAAAGCCTGATAAACACACGGCATACACAACATAAATCTTACGGGTTGCTAATCAAGCTCACGGCTGGGAGTCACACTCAACCAGCTGCTCAATATACCTCAACAATTACACAGAAAGCTTAAAACTATGGCTAGGTACAAGGTCTCACCGAAAACCAGAACGTAGTTCTACCCGGTCGACGCAACACTCGGACGGCAGCAACTTCGCGTTCCTCAACTATCCAATTACAGCTTCTAAAACTGGTACAAAATGGAAGAGCTTCTCGAGAGGAGTCCAACTCTACCTCGCACGAGCAAAACAACCACCGGAAACAACGGGAATTCACCGGAATAGCTCACGGTGAACAGTTGTGAGGATTTAGAATTTAGATTAGTGATTAATTGTTTTGATTTGGGATTAATCACGATTTTTTTGAGGGAATTGCGTAGAGAATATGATTCCTGCTGAATTTCAGTCGCAGCGCTTGGTTAGGAAATGAGAATTATCGAAATTTGGTGAAGTCAACGCTGGTCAAAGTTACTGTAGCACCTGCTGGTGGAATTGGAATCAGCAGATATGGTGACATCAGCGTGACGCATGAAGATCTGCTAGCTTTGGTGCGAATTGAAGTTGCTGCTGGCAGATATTGCGTTTAGCGCGAGATTGAGCGAGGAAATCACACGTGTTAGTCAAAATTTTGGAACGTTGACCATTAGATTCAGCAGATACGCTTGTGAAAAGAGATCAGCAGATGGTATTGAGCGAGGAAATAACACGTGTTAGCAAAATTTTGGAACGTTGACTATTAGATTCAGCAGATACGCTTGTGAAAAGAGATCAGCAGATGGTGTGAGAATTAGTCGCAAGAGCTGTCGATAGATATGATGACGTAGGCGTGACGTATTACTTGCTGCTGGTAGTAGTTTGAGTTGCGTTGGTTACTGCTGATCAGCAGGCGCGCAAATACGAATGTTGAGAAGCGGCGTCGTTTGAATTAGTGAAACGCTGCGTTTTGAGCCTTTGATTGGAGAGATCAGCTGTTGGTAGCAATGTTTGCGTCAGCAAAGTGACGTCGTTTGGATTAGTAGACGCGTAGTCGTTTTGAGAGATTTTACGCGACCAGCAGATGCTTTGTTTTGAAGAGAGAGCTGTTACCAGCTTTTGGTTATTGGTTTGCGAGAGCTGTTGGCAGCTGGTTTAACGCTACGGCGTCGGTTTGTTTAGTTGGAACGGTATCGTTTTGGAATGTTTTGAGCGATTGTTTTGTTCGTTGTTGCTGCTGATTTTACGAAGGGAAAAGAGAGAATTTGCTGCTGATAGACTTCTGCTGATTTCTTCGATAGATCTTGGTGAATCAGCAGGCGAGGTTGAAGAGGTATTTATAGAAGTGTTGATCGACACTTAGAATTATTGGAGCCAGATATTTCTTATCTCTTCTTCCCCAAACCCTCGATTTTAGCTACTGTTCACCGTCACCTTCTATTGCGAATTGTCGTTGATCCCGACCTCCGTTTTTCGAGTTCTTGGTAGCGTTGGAAACCTCTTGAGAAGACCTTTCTTTTCCTACCAATCTTGGGGGCTGTGTTGAGCTGGAGCGAGAACGCGAAACGGCTGAATTGAGCAGTAAGTTGCGCCGTGCGTTTCTATCCTTTGGATGAGCTTTATTTCGTTGGTTTGAGCTAAGATATTAGGTATCTTTGGCAGATTTAAGCTTCTAGGAATTTTGAAGGGTAATTGTCGAGGAAGCTTCAAAGGCAGTAAGCTTGAGTTGTTGCTGGACGTGTCTTTGTTGAGAATCTGTTAGGTAATTCGAAGAGGAAAGGTACGAATTGAGCAGCTCTTGGCAGTAAGCTTGAACATGCCTATTATTCAATGTTGTGAAATCGGTGGCTTTATGAATTTGTGCTTACGTGAATCAGTTACTGTGTTGATTGAGTGTGTATACTGTTTTACGTTATTCATGTTATGTATGGAGCATGAATATTGAATGGCATTCATGCATACATCTTGAGCCTGTATTCCAGATTGATTTGACTACCTGATTGGGTGTCACGTTGTGACTGGCCGGCTGTTGAGTCATGCCCGAAAGGTCCAACGCTATCGTCGGAGTGGGGACTACCGGATTCGAGTGTCTACCACCGAGCTGTGATGGGCTGACGGGCCCCGATGATCACGGACCGATGATTTCCCGGTTGATAGACCGTGGTATAGAGGCGACTTGATTTAACTGGCAGTTGATGCACTGGTCTTGCTTACCGATGTCCTTGACAGCCTCATGCATTCATAGCAATGATTAGTAGCATGTTGCATGTTTACCTGATTTGATAGCTCTTCGTACTGAGGCTTGACCTCGTACTTATTTTCCTGCTTTTGTTTTGTTTGGGTCTGTGTTGCCCATTTGCAGGAGCTCTAGGTAATCAAGCTGGACCGAGTGGAAGTTCAGCTGGTCGATCCCCGCGTCCTTGAGTCCCAGTCTATATATGATATGTATTGGACCGATGATTTCCCGGTTGATAGACCGTGGTATAGAGGCGACTTGATTTAACTGCCAGTTGATGCACTGGTCTTGCTTACCGATGTCCTTGACAGCCTCATGCATTCATAGCATTGATTAGTAGCATGTTGCATGTTTACCTGCTTTGATAGCTCTTCGTACTGAGGCTTGACCTCGTACTTCTTTTCCTGCTTTTGTTTTGTTTGGGTCTGTGTTGCCCATTTGTAGGAGCTCTAGGTAATCAAGCTGGACCGAGTGGAAGTTCAGCTGGTCGATCCCCGCGTCCTTGAGTCCCAGTCTATATATGATATGTATTGAACCGGGGGATGCCCCGTGTTATCATGTATTGGGGATTTATATTTTTGATTGATACTTGTTGTGTTGGAATTGGAGTCAACTCGTATTTTGTTATCGCTATTTTGGATGTATGAATTGAAGTTCAGGCCCTTAGTATTTCGAAAAATTTTTAAGCCCTAATTTTAAGCTTCCGTGATTATGCGCTTATTAGGTGTTAATTGTTAGTAATTAGCACGGGGCCTGACAACAGTGATCTAGGGTTCAAAACTAAGAACACAGACGAGGGAAATATTTGCTAAGTATGGAATTGATATCACAATTCAAAGACCAAGTCTTCCTATAAATAGCACTTTCAACGACTGGAAATCAATACAAATAATTGTCCACCGACAAAACCAGTCGACACCATCAATCTCCCAAACCAGCAGGTACCAACTAACCAGCAGACGTAAGAACCAACGGCTGATTTCTCCAACAATCGCTAAAATAAACTAACGGCTGGTTCTCAAAACGGCGTCGCACCAAATTACTCAAACGACGTCGCACAGGATACACAATCCTATATACCAACTGCTGGTCATCCAGTCGCAGGACCAAAACAACGCACAACTATATCCTCTGCTGGTCATCCAGTCACAACCTCAAAACGCAGCGTTGCAACTTACTCAAACGACGTCGCTCCACTGACGTCATTATCCAGTCGCAACATCTCGCCAAATACCAGTCGCAAGGCTACAATGATGTTGACCCGCGTTGACCATAGCTCTCGACTGATCATCCAGACGCAACAACTCCTCGCAAAATACCAGTCACAGCTATAGTGCACAGCCAGTCGCAATATACGAAACACAACCAGTCGCAAGCTACAGTGACGTTCCTCAAAACGCTGTCGTATCTCACCCGATACCAAAAACACGTTAATAACCAACGACTGGTTCCTCGACTGGTCATCCAGACGCACAACTCCTCGCAGCTGGTACCAGTCGCAATACCTCAAACGACGACATTTAGCGCTCAACACAAAACATGCGAAAATACAAAACCTCCAGAATTGTTCAACACACGAAATGGAACCCGAAAATGCAACTCAAACCTCAAA
>KQ999488.1:4527-23947 GCA_001598015.1 Dorcoceras hygrometricum | reverse complement strand
CCATACAAAGCCTCGAAAGGCGCCATGCCAATCGTCACTTGGTAGCTGTTATTATACGAAAATTCAACCAAAGACAACGCGTCTTGCCAACTACCTCCGAAATCCAACACAACAGCACGCAACATATCCTCTAACGTCTGGATAGTTCGCTCAGATTTGCCATCTGTATGGGGATGATACGCGGTACTCATAGCCAATCTAGTTCCCAAAGTTGTCTGCAAACTCTTCCAAAACCTGGAAGTAAACCTCGGATCTCGGTCAGACACGATTGAAACAGGCACACCATGCAATCTAACAACAAAATCAACGTACAGCTTCGCCATCTTCTTCAACGAGAAGGTCATCCCATAGGGAATGAAGTGTGCAGACTTAGATAAACGGTCTACAACTACCCAAACAGCATCGCATCCTCGGCTGGAACGAGGCAAATGCGTTACGAAATACATCTCAATGTGCTCCCAATTCCATTGGGGCACCTCTAAACTCTGCAACAGACCACCAGGTCTCATCCTTTCGGCCTTAACCATCTGGCAGTTCAAACAACGAGCGACAAAACCAGCAACATCGCTATTCAAGCCAGCCCACCAAAAGTGCGGCTTCAAAGCATGGTACATCTTCCGTGCACCAGGATGAACACTATGTCTGCTACAGTGCGCTTCTCGAAGGATCTCCTCCTTCAAATCAATCAAATTGGGCACAACCAACCTACCCCGGAAACGCAAACAACCATCGGACGAGACAAAATAGTCCTCAAGTTCGCCAGCCCTAACTTTCAACTTCAACTCGTGGATTGACGGATCGGTCCTCTGAGCTGCTCGAATGCTAGAAACAATCTGCGGTTCCACTTGAAAAGATGAAACCATCACGCAATCCTCAGCCGGGTAGAATCTCCAACCCGTAGTGTTAAGATGCTCTTGATCCTTAGAGATGTACAACGACGCAAGCATCTCACTAGCCTTCCTGCTCAACGCATCAGCCACTACGTTCGACTTCCCAGGCTGGTATTTAATCTCACAGTCAAAATCCTTAAGCAGCTCCATCCACCGACGCTATCTCATGTTCAAGTCAGGCTGCGAAAACAGATACTGCAAACTCTTGTGGTCAGAGTAAACCATAAACTGCTCGCCATACAGGTAGTGACGCCAGATCTTTAACGCAAAGACCACCGCTGCTAACTCCAAATCATGAACTGGGTAACGAGTCTCGTGCGGTTTCAACTGCCGCGAGGCATACGCAATGACTCTACCATTCTGCATCAACACACAACCCAATCCATTTAGCGAAGCGTCAGAACAAACAACAAAACCACCTGATCCGAACGGCAAAGCCAACACAGGTGTAGTAGTTAACTTCTCCTTGAGCAGTTGAAAAGCATTCTCACACTGCTCAGTCCAAAAAAACCGCTTATCCTTCTGGGTCAATTGGGTCATCGGCTTAGCTATAGAAGAAAACCCCTCAATGAAATGACGATAATAGCCAGCCAGACCTAAGAAACTGCGAATCTCAGACACATTTCTCGGTCGCTCCCAGTTCAACACAGCATCCACTTTACTGGGATCCACAGAAATTCCATCTGCTGAAATGACATGGCCCAGAAATACAACGCGTTCCAACCAGAACTCGCACTAAAACTTCGCATACAACTGCTGCTCTCTCAACCTCTGAAGAACCATTTCCAAGTGCTCCTTGTGCTCCCTCGGAGTCTTCGAGTAAACTAAGATGTCGTCAATAAAAACAATCACAAACTGATCTATGAACTCTCGGAAGACTCGGTTCATCAGATCCATGAAGACTGCCGGTGCGTTTGTCAACCCAAACGGCATCACCAAAAACTCAAAATGTCCGTACCTCATACGAAACGCAGTCTTCCCGACATCTTGTTCCCTTACTCTGAGCTGATGGTACCCGGAACGAAGATCAATCTTAGAATACACCGTAGAACCTTGCAACTGATCAAACAGATCATCAATTCTCGGCAACGGGTACTTATCTTCACAGTGGCTTTATTCAACTGACGAAAATCAATGCACATCCGCATTGAGCCATCCTTCTTCTTTACAAACAAAATGGGCGCTCCCCACGGTGACATACTAGGGCGAATGAAACCCTTCTCCAGCAAATCATCTAACTGAACCTTGAGTTCCCTCAACTCTGCAGGCGCTAGACGATAAGGGGCACGAGAAATCGGAGCTGTGCCAGGCACCAACTCTATGCTGAAGTCTATCTCCCGCCTCGAAGGAAAACCAGGAATCTCCTCCGGAAACACGTCGGGGAAGTGTCGCACCACGGGAACGTCACTAAGCTGAACACTAGAAGAAGAAGACGCATCCAAAGCATAAATCATAAAGCCAGCATTTCCCAAAGACAACAAGCTAAATATCTCCATTGCAGAGACCAACGGAATCTTCGATCTCGAGTCCTGGCCGTAGAAGTCCCACTTCTCACCAGACAAAGGCCTAAAGCGCACGATCCCATGGAAGCAATCCACGGAGGCCCTGTAGTTGGACAGCACATCCATCCCAACTATACAATCGAAATCCCAAAGCATCAAACGGATCAAATTCGCTAACAAGGCATGCTCACCAAACCGCAGCACACCAACCAACAAAATCTCTTGTGAGAACAGGTTTACACCACCGGGGGTAGAAACAGAAACAACATCTCGCAAAGGGACGGTACACAAACCATGCTCAACAACAAACGAATCAGAAATAAACGAATGATATGCACCGGTGTCAAACAACACACGAGCAGGAAAGTCAAAGACAAGACATGTACCTCCAATCACCCGGCTCGGTGTCTCCTCGTCCTGCTCTCTCGTGAAGGCGTTAACCTGAGCCTGTTGAGGTCCTGGAAAGAAAGGTTGAGACGACTGCCCAAAACGCGAAGGGCCAGGCTGCTGAAACGGCCTAAACGGAGCCTCACCAAAACGGGGTTGCTGAAACTGCTGCGAACGGCCCCTAGACTGACCCCCACGACCCTGAGGCTGGGCCGTGGTCTGCTGTGCTCCAGCTGTCAGGCACACTCTCGCAAAGTGCCCATACTGACCACAAAGGTTGCAGGAACCCTGCACACCAACACACTGCGTGGAAGAATGCTTCCCACCGCAAAAACCACAAAACCCCGCCCGAGAGCCGCTGCTACTCGAACTACCAGAACCAGAAGACCCTGAACCGGACTTCTTCTTGAATTGCTGACCGCGGAGTCGAAACCTCTGACGGCCAGACTGCTGAGCTACCTGCTGCTGCTGCTGAGGAAAATGCGCGGACTGAGAACTCTGGGACGACTGAGCTCCCTGACCAACGGGCCTACCACCCGGCACTGCCTGCGCCACCTGTGCTCTACGCGCACTACGGCTCTGCTTTCCACCGCAAAACCACAAAATTCCACCCGAGAGCCGCTGCTACTCGAGCTACCTGAACCAGAAGACCCTGAACCAGACTTCTTCTTGAATTGCTGATCGCGGGGTCGAAACCTCTAACGGCCAGACTGCTGACCTACCTGCTGCTGTTGCTGAGGAAAATGCGCAGACTGAGAACTCTGAGACGACTGAGCTCCCTGACCAGCGGGTCTAACACCCTGCACCGCCTGCGCCACCTGCGCTCTACGCGCACTACGGCTCTTCATGCCCTCCTTGATGTGGATAGCAGTATCCACGGCCTCAGCATACGACTTGGGCTTGCTTGTCAAAACGCTCTGGTACAGTTCTCCATTCAAGCCCTCCACAAACCTGGTACTCTTGGCCCTCTCCCGGCCAGCAACATGCGGAACATAAGCCAACAATGCAGAAAACTTGCGAGCATACTCACGCACAGTCAACGAACCCTGCTCCAAGAACTCAAACTCCCGCTCACGGGCAGCTACATAGGAGTCGGGGACATACTCCTGCCTGAAGACCTGGTAGAAACTGTCCCAAGTAATGCCAACACCAGTCTCGAGTAAGGTACTAGACGTACCTCGCCACCAACGCTCTGCGGACTTCCTCAACAACAGGGTCACTAACCTCAACCGGAGATCGTCGTCATACTGAGCCCGATCAAAAAGATGTATGACACTATGGAGCCAAGAATCCGCATCCTCACTCGACTCATCGCCATTGAAGACAGGAGGATTCATCCTCTGAAACGAGCTATGACCACATCCATTCTCTCTAACGGAGCCGGCGGAGCCTCAGCCTCCTATTCTCCACTACTCTCAAGAGTATGACTAGGGGCACTATACTGATACTCGTTCTGCCCTCCTGATTCCTGGAACTGCCCCCTACTACGACCACGACATCTAGGCGGCATCTAAAACACTCAACATGATAAGGAAAAACAGAACAGATACAGCATAGAAAGCATATAACACAAAATATGCAGCACGTAGTCACATAAGTCAAGCACATGCAACACGCAACACTGTGCCTAGACTCAAGTGTGATCAAAGGAATTGAGCTTATCCCAGTTTAAGCTCTGATACCAAAAATGTCAGGCCTTGTGCTCACAACAGATAAACACATGCGGAAGCTATCAACAAGTGGATAAAATTTTTATTTTAGGCCCGACGATTTTAAACATATAATTTAAAATACAACAATACTTAAAATAAGTTTCCCCAATTCATAAAACAACCAACAATAAAGCATACATAATTCAAACATGTATCAGACTCCCCTACGGGTACAACAACAAAGCACAGGGCATCCCCCTGGCTAACTGATACATATATATATATGCTATATGCTACTGGGACACACTAGCCACCTCCCCGGCGGAGCCTCAGCCTCCTCTTCTCCACTACTCTCAAGAGTATGACTAGGGGCACTATACTGATACTCGTTCTGCCCTCCTGATTCCTGGAACTGCCCCCTACTACGACCACGACATCTAGGCGGCATCTAAAACACTCAACAGGATAAGGAAAAACAGAACAGATACAGCATAGAAAGCATATAACACAAAATATGCAGCACGTAGTCACATAAGTCAAGCACATGCAACACGCAACACTGTGCCTAGACTCAAGTGTGATCAAAGGAATTGAGCTTATCCCAGTTTAAGCTCTGATACCAAAAATGTCAGGCCTTGTGCTCACAAAAGATAAACACATGCGGAAGCTATCAACAAGTGGATAAAATTTTTTATTTTAGGCCCGACGGTTTTAAACATATAATTTAAAATACAACAATACTTAAAATAAGTTTCCCCAATTCATAAAACAACCAACAATAAAGCATACATAATTCAAACATGTATCAGACTCCCCTACGGGTACAACAACAAAGCACAGGGCATCCCCCTGGCTAACTGATACATATATATAAGTATGCTATATGAAACTGGGAAACGCTAGCCACCTCCTGGGGCACCACCAGCTGGGTTAAACCCACGACCAGCTGTAGAACCTGGGTTTCCTGAAAACAACACAACAAAGAAACAAACCAAGCCCCAGAGGGACATGGGGTCAAACCCCAGTACGGAGAGCAACAATATAACAGCAATAAACAGCAAGGAATAAATTGCAGATGCTATGCATGAGACGCCGAATAACGATGGAAAGCTCGACCCTCGAGGGATCTAAGGAACTCAAACATAGCTCTAAGAATTATCAACAACATACAGTGGCCACGGGGTGTGTTCACAGTGTGGTAGTGAGCCACTTGCCATGACACTACACCCACTTACCAGATGAATCAAACAACTCAACCTGTTGTTGCCTCGCCCATGAACTGTGGTAGTTAATCACTCGGCGCATGGTGGCTACGATCCCAGCAGGGAGATGAGAGTGCGGTATTGCCGCTCGCCCTCACATCCTGGTAAGAAATAACAACAATACAACAAGGTACAAGGGCTACCAAAACTGGAAAGGAATACAATGCGTGTATACAACATGCTGGAATGCAGACAGATAACATATGCAACACAGCAATAACAAAACAGCATACACAATCCTCAACAGGACACAACCAGCAGGAACTGCCATTCCACATACCATCAACTACAATCATCCAAGCCATAACATCGCTGTAATATAAGCTCAAATCTGTACCTTATACTGAGCAACAATTAACACAGCGAGAAATCCCGAAGACTCTGGTAAAAGCCTGATAAACACACGGCATACACAACATAAATCTTACGGGTTGCTAATCAAGCTCACGGATGGGAGTCACACTCAACCAGCTGCTCAATATACCTCAACAATTACACAGAAAGCTTAAAACTATGGTTAGGAACAAGGTCTCACCGAAAACCAGAACGTAGTTCTACCCGGTCGACGCAACACTCGGACGGAAGCAACTTCGCGTTCCTCAACTATCCAATTACAGTTTCTAAAACTGGTACGAAATGGAAGAGCTTCTCGAGAGGAGTCCAACGCTACCTCGCACGAGCAAAACAACCACCGGAAACAACGGGAATTCACCGGAATAGCTCACGGTGAACAGTGCTCTAGGGTTCAAAACGAAGAACACAGACGAGGGAAATATTTTCTAAGTATGGAATTGATATCACAATTCGAAGACCAAGTCTTCCTATAAATAGCACTTGCAACGACTGGAAATCAATACAAATAATTGTCCACCGACAAAACCAGTCGACACCATCAATCTCCCAAACCAGCAGGTACCAACTAACCAGCAGACGCAAGAACCAACGGCTGATTTCTCCAACAATCGCTAAAATAAACTAACGGCTGGTTCTCAAAACGGCGTCGCACCAACTTACTCAAACGACGTCGCACAGGATACACAATCCTATATACCAACTGCTGGTCATCCAGTCGCAGGACCAAAACAACGCACAACGATATCCTCTGCTGGTCATCCAGTCGCAACCTCAAAACGCAGCGTTGCAACTTACTCAAACGACGTCGCTCCACTGATGTCATTATCCAGTCGCAACATCTACGCCAAATACCAGTCGCAAGGCTACAATGACGTTGACCCGTGTTGACCATAGCTCTCGACTGATCATCCAGACGCAACAACTCCTCGCAAAATACCAGTCACAGCTACAATGCACAACCAGTCGCAATATACGAAACACAACCAGTCGCAAGCTACAGTGACGTTCCTCAAAACGCTGTCGTATCTCACCCGATACCAAAAACACGCTAATAACCAACGACCGGTTCCTCGACTGGTCATCCAGACACACAACTCCTCGCAGCTGGTACCAGTCGCAATACCTCAAACGACGATGTTTAGCGCTCAACACAAAACATGTGAAAATACAAAATCTCCAGAATTGTTCAACACACGAAATGGAACCCAAAAATGCAACTCAAACCTCAAAACAGAGATCTAAACCACAAAATCTCTTCATACAAATCCAGGTCTCACACCTCATCTCCCTGCTGGGATTATAGCTGCTCTGGGCGGAGTGGGTAGCTACCACACCTCATGAGTGGGCAACAGCAGGTTGAGCTATTGTTGCATCTGGTGCAGTATACGTGAGACGAGTGGGTAGCTCCCATATACTCAGTATACATTCCGTGGCTATTGTGACTACTGTATTTCAGTTGTTTCGCTCCAGCTGTTGAGTTGTTGTTATCCAACTGTCGAGTTGTTCTTTTGAGATCTCTCAGCTTCCAGCTTTTGGTTGTACTTCGATCTCCTGCATAGCATCTGCATATCTATCTACTGCTTTCCGTTTGTTGTATTTGCTGCTCTCCGTACTGGGGTTTGACCCCGAGGTCCCTCTGGGGCTGTTGTGTTGTTGCCTGCTTGTTGTACAGGTTTTCCAGGATTCACAGCTGGACGTGGCTTTGATCCAGCTAGTGGTGCCCCAGGCGGTGGATAGAGTGTCACAGTTAGCGTATAGCATATTATGTACTAGTGCTGTCAGCTGGGGAATGCCCTGTGCTTTAGTTTCTGTACGGCTGTAGCTTTGTCAGCTGTTGTGTTGTTGCTAGTGCTTGTAATTGCTGACCGTCGTATTTCGTAATGTAAACTGGGATTATTTTAAGTATTTTGTTATTTTAAATTATCTGTTTTAATTGTCAGGCCAAGCGAAAATTTTAAGCCACTTTTTATTGCTTCCGCTTTGTTTCTGTGTGGTTTAACTCTGAGTTGTGCACAAGGCCTGACAATATCCATCTTCGTTAAGTTTGGGAAATTTATGAGAAGAAATCACTCTCCTTCATTTTCAATTAAAAATCATAAATCTGAATAGACTACTACTTACTCTAAGTGCTTTAATTGTGGCAGATCAGGTCATTTCATAGCTGACTGCATAAAGCCAAAGAAAGATGAGAAGAAGACATCAGATCGGAAGCGTGATAGAGGAAGTAGAAAGTTCTTCAAGAAGAAGAACGATCGCAAAGTACTTGTTGCTGAGGAGATCAGTAGCAGATGGGCAGATACTGACTTAGAAAGAAGTACCTCAAGAAGCTTAGCAGTGAGAGTGAGCAAGAATAAGTACAGTGTCTGTTGGATCAGTGTAACAGATCATATATGGATTTTGATGAACACAAAACTTTCTCTTATGTTACTGACGATCTACATGAGTACGCAAGTCTAAGGTGGAATCAGATCAGATCAGACAAGAGCTACGAGCTGAAGAAGTGTGATGTAGCAGATGATCAGAAAAGAGCTGCGAGCAGAAGAAGTGCGCTGTATCGGATCAGATCAAACAAGAGCTACGAGCTGAAGAAGTGCGATGTATTAACAAAGAGCACAGTTCAGTGAAGAAGAAGATCGGCTTAGAAACGTCAATAAGCTTAGAGCTTATCAGCTCAGGGAAGATCATCATAGAATAGATCAAGAGCAGATCGCACAAGTTAGAACAGAGCAAAAGACAGATCAGATTAGGTGAATCATCTCAAAAATAAATCAGCTCAGAGGTCTAATCTGGAGCAACACGAACAGAATCAGAACAACGTCAAAGCAGCTTAAAGCTGAACGAACTAGAAGCATCTTCAAGATCATCTCAGAGCTGAACGAACTGGAGCAGCACAGACCAGATCACAGCAGCAAAGCTCATAGCAAAACAATGAAGAAACGAAACAGCTCAGAGCTGTACGGAGAAGAAGGAAATAGCTCAGAGCTATACAGAGAAGAAAAAAACAGCTCAGAGCTATACCGAGAAGAACAAAATAGCTCAGAGCTGAATAAAGAAGAATGAAACAGCTTAAAGCAGAATAGAGCAGATGAGAACAACAGTAGCTTAGAGAATAAGCGCAGAAACAAATCAGAGCAAAACGAGGAAGAAGAAAAAAGCAGATCATAGGATCACCTTAGGAACTAGCTTAGAGGAACAACGTAGAAGATCGGGCTGGATCTGGTCAAATGAAGCAAACCGTACGAGAACAGAACAAGCAAGGACAAAGCTACACTTCGTCCGAGCTGAAAGAGTTTTCGAATTTTGTTAGAACTGAAAGATCCTTTGAAAGACAAAAGAAGAAAGAGCCTTGTGTCACGGCTGAAGATCAGATTGATAGGCACCAGTTATGGTAATCCTCCAACGGTCATAATTCATCAAAGGCTACGTAGACACTGAAGATTCAAATTAAGTAGAGAGTATAGAACGAAAGATATACAAAGCGATACAGACACGAGATACGCAGAGATAATGAAAATGGAAGAAAGAAAATAAAAGAGAGAAGTACACAATTTCAGAGAGAGAGAGCTTAAACAGAAATGTTCGACTCCTTACAGTCTTTGTGAAGAAGACGACAGCTCAGAGAACCTTCCCAAGTGTGTGAGATTTAATACTAGAGAGTGAGCTTGCACTGTAAATCTCACACATATACACTCACTCACACTTAAGAGAGCTGAGCAAAACAGATAAGCTGAGTGAGGTCTCGCACAAGACATAAAACTAGTGTTTTTCGTGTTTGAATAGAGACATTAAACATGTTCTTAGTGATGCAGTTCACACGCTTGTGGGCTGGTGTGTAGCGTGAACTGCTAGGAGTTCTCACAGTCACGACTGTTGGGATCAGGTTGTTACAGAAGCTGTAATAATCAAAGTCTTCTAGTGAAAACCTTCCAGCAATAAAAAAAATGGATACGTATGAGATTGAGCTCCGAACTTCCATAAACAAACATATGAGTTATTTACAGCTTTCAGCTTACATACTTGCATCGCACATTTTAAACAGCTTTTAATTTTTAGAGAGTATATTCAGATGTTTTTCGCTTGATTTTTATACCAGATCTGATATGTTTCTCGGTGCTCATAGATTTCAAGAATCGAAGATATTTCAGCTCTCGTACTTTTTATTTTTCTACGTTCAGATCGCGCGCAACTCTGCTCCGTGATGATTTAGCTTAAGAGCTACCTGTTTCGATCCTATCATGTCTCATGGCAAATGAAAGTGATGAGGTATTTGACTTCTCTAACGTTTAATTTACACGCGAGGACCTCTTTTCTGCACAGAACGAAATGTTCCATGAGTATAAGAAGCTATCGCAATCATTTGAGGAAGTTAAAGATGAAAGAAAGAGACAAATAGATAGCACAGATGATCCGAGCTGCTCATAGCTTGGAAAGCTCGACAATATTGAGGCTGAGTTAATTAAGCTCAGAACTGAGAATGATCTGTTGAAAACAAAATCCACTGAGAACATCTAAAAATATAAAACTAAATCAAGTGATGAACTCGTGGACAATGTCTTCTGTTTCCTTGAGCAAGCTGCATGAGGTTCAAAAGCCCTAGATGATAAAACTGTCTTAGGATTCAACTCAGAAGCAAGCAGCTCAGGTGAAATGCATACTCAATCAGATCTGGTATTTGAAAAATTCAATAAAATGGATTTTATCAAAGCCCGTGTGATACATGACACAACTGAGTCGGTCAAATATGATGATCAGAGCGCTACTAAGCTGAACCAGAAGGGCAAGCAAGGCATAGGCTATGCTCCACCTGAGACACTAAACCCAGCTGGCTAAAGAACAGACTGGACAAGGACCGAGAAAAATCTAGTCCACAGTCGTCAGATCTGAACCAGCAAAGGCATGGATAACGAAATGGTCGGCTGCGACGCTATATGAATGGTAAAAATATGAAACCACGATTCAAAAGATCACGCACAATTCAGCACGCACTGTTTTGGACACATATACTGCAAGAACTATCAAATGAATTCAAGTATGGTTCCGAAAAGGATAATCCAATCTAGACCGAAATAAAATTGGGTATCAAAAGTTTATTTTCTGATTGCAGGTAAACTGGGACAGCCTTTTGAAGAAATTAGTGTGGTATCTGGATAGTGGATGTTCTAGACACATGATAGGAAACCCAAGGCTTCTATCAAAAATCAAACGCCACGAAGGACTAAGAATCACATTTGGTGACAACTCAACAGGTGAAACTATGGGCAAGCGTAAGACTGTTCATGGTAAAATTACATAAATGATGTTCTCCTAGTTGATATCTCTGTTATAACCTGATTAGCATTAGTCAGTTGTTTTGATAATGATTATGTAGTTAATTTTCACAAACACACTTGCACAATTCAAAATCCTGATAGTTTTACTGTTCTTAGTGGACATAGATCGGGAAACACCTATAAAGTGAACTGATCAGATCAGGTGTAGCTAAAATCTACATTCTTAATTGCTAATTATTCTAAAGCTTGGTTGTGATATAAACACATGAATCATATAATTTTTAAAACCATAGCCAGTCTGAGTAAGCAAATTTTGGTAATGGATATACCCAAAATTGATTTTACAAAAGATAAACTTTGTTCATCTTGGAAAGAAAGTCCGGTCTACTTTTAAGAATAAGGGTTGTAACTCTTCTTCCCGAAGCTTGGAACTATTGCACAGGGACATATTTGACCCTATACAAGTAACCAGCTTAGGGGGAACGAAGTACACCCTGGTGATTGTTGATGATTACTGTGAGACCTGGATTTGTAATCAAGATTTAATTGTTGGAATGTATCGGTTTTTAGAGATTTTTGGTGGTTTAGATCTCTGTTTGTAAGTTTAGGTTGCATTTTCGGGTCTGAAATAGAATTTGGAGCAATTCTGGGAGTTTTCATGTTTTTGGGTTTGAAATCCGTTTTTGGTGAGATCTGATTGTTGTGAGATCTGTTCGGATTTCTTGAGAAATCTGGTCGCATCGCGTATTTGGTAACGTGAGATCACCATACGACGTCGTTCTGTGAAGTCTGGATTTCTCGTGTGTGGGAGAAATCTGGAAGCATGATTTTTTTGGGGTTGGTGCGACTTCGTAGTGGTTTAGCGCTAGCTTGAGGTCTGTTCGCGTGAGGTGAAGTCTGGTTGGCTGTTTACCAGATGTCAACGCGGGTCAGCGTTCCTGTAGCGTGAGGTGGAAACGTTGTCGTTTAGGAGAGATCTGGTAATGCGTTTAGCGCTAGGATCTGATTGTGAGATCTGCCGCGTGTTTTTGTAGTGAGGGCTAAACGATGTCGTTTGGTTAAGTGGCTACGGCGTCGTTTGGTGAGCGCTGGAGGGAGAGATCTGTTTTGTTAATTAGCGTTTGGATGAGCCGATTTCAGTGTCCAGCTTTTAGCGCCAGCATTCAGATTCCACCTGTGGCCCTGTGCGACGTCGTTTTAGCATTAGCGTATTTCCAGCTTTTAGCGTTTTGGCCTCCAGATTTCACCGTGGTATTGGAGCGACGTCGTTTTGGGGTTTGAGCGTTGTTAGCGCGAGCGAACGTTGGTGAGATCTGTTTCTGTTGGTGGAAAAATTAAACAGATTTCTCGTGCTTATTTAAGGAGCGAGGCTTGACTTCTTTGTATTCCACCAGATCCCATACTTAGAATATTTCCCCCGACATTCGTTCTCTGTCTCTCGAACCCTAGAGCACTATTCACCGTGAGCTTCTTCGGTAATTTCCCGTCGCTTACGGCCGTTGTTTCTTTCGCCTGAGGTAGCGTTGGACTCCTCTTGGAACGCTCTTTCACCCTATGCTAGTTTCGGAGCCTATCGTTCGCTGGAGTGAAATCGCGAAGCTGCTATCTTCGGCATTGTGTTTGTGCGTGCAGGTAGCCTTCGGTTTTAGCTTTGAGATTTCGTTTCCTAGCTGTGATTTAGCTCCCTGTTGAGTTGTATTAGGGTGTTAGTTGCTGGTTGAGCGTGGAACTCCCAACTGTGTCGTTCTGTGATTGGCCGTGAGTTGTGGTTGATGATTCCCTGTATCTTGTGTATGTTTAACAGGTTGGAATCAGATCTCTCGGGCCTGTTTTGTAGTAATTGTTGCACAAAAGTATAAGGTACGGATATGAGCTTGATGTAGCTGGGTATTGGCGTGAGATTGAATGCTAGATGGCTGTTGTGCATTGCCGTGGATGTTGTTGTGTGCATATGTCATTGCTGTGTTGTTTAGCTGTTATGTTTATGCATACACGCATTTCCCATATTGCATTTATATTTCGGTTGCAGCCATTGTTCTGTATCTTGTATTGCTGTTGTTGATTCTTACCAGGATGCGAGGGCGAGTGGCAATACCGCACTCTCATCTCCCTGCTGGGATCGTTAGCCACCATGCGCCGAGTGGTTAAACTACCACAGTTCATGGGCGAGGCAACGGCACCGTTGTTACCCGGTGTCTCATGCATAGCATCTGCTATTTTATCTTATGCTATTCTTTTAGCTATATTTGTTGCTCTCCGTACTGGGGTTTGACCCCATGTCCCTCTGGGGCTTGGTTGTTTCCTTGTTTGTGTTGTTTTCAGGGAACCTAGGTTTTACAGCTGGTCGTGGTTTTAACCCAGCTGGTGGTGCCCCAGGAGGTGGTTAGCGTGTCCCAGTTATAGCATATATATATATATATATATGTATCAGTTAGCCAGGGGGATGCCCTGTGCTTCGTCACTGTATTCAGTAGTTGGAGTCTGATACATGTTATGGTTGTTGTATGCTATACTGTTGATTTTTTTTACGTGCTGGGATATATATTTTGAGTATCATTCTATTTTCAATTATGGTGTTTTAAACCGTCAGGCCAAAAGCGAAAATTTTACCCGCTTTTTGATAGCTTCCGCATGTGTTTGTATGATTTTACTCTGTTTAGAGCACGAGGCCTGACAATTACTCCAGGTTTACCTGGGTAATATTTTTGAAATCAAAAGACGAAATCGTGGACCAGCTGATAAATGTTTTAAATTGAATTAAAAATGAGAAATCTTCTTCTATCGGTTGGATTAGGAGCAATCGTGGTACTGAGTTTTTAAATAGAAAATTATCCTCCTATCTTGAACACAACGGAATCCGGCATGAATTATCTGTGTCTAGATCACCTCAGTAGAACGGCTAGCTGAGCGTCGTCATCGTAATTTAAAATAGGCTGCAAGAACTATTACTGATTCCGGGATTTCTCAAAATTTTGGGCAGAAGCGGGGAAAATTTCATGCTATACACGGAACATATCTATGATTAATAAGAGACAGCACAGAACAACATATGAGATCTGGAATTCCAAACAACCAAGTATTGCATATTTCAAGGTTTTTGTGGTTGCCTTTGTTACATTCATAATAATGGTAAATTGCATTTATCTGCTTTCGATGCACGTGCTGAAATAGGTATCTTTCTTGGTTATTCAGAAACAATAGAACGCTGATAGTTGAAGAGTTTATCCATGTTAAATTGGATGAGTCTAGTTTCTCTTCCAACTCTATTGCATCTATTAATGATTTGAGCAACAAATTAGAGTCTACTAACCTTCTGGAATCAAGTGATGATGAGATACAGGTAAGAAGACAAGTAGAAGTTGTCCAAGCTGATCCAGTTGATGAGGTACAAGCTGATACCAGAGAGAATGTCCAAGCTGATGGAGCTGAAGAGGCTCCAGCTGATCCCAGAGACGCGATCCAAGCTGTTCCAACTACAGATGCTCCAGTACTCATCTTACACGAGGTTCAAGAAGCGATAAATCGACCTTTAGAACCAGCATAAGCCAACTCAAACATTACGGCTCCATATAAACCTGGTTTTTTATGGAATAAGAATCATCCACCCGAGCTGGTCATAGGTAACCCTTCTGCACCTCTTAGAATGTGAGGCCAGATGATAGAAGAGTATTTTAACTTTGCATTCATCTCTCACATAGAACCTGAGAAGGTAGAATAGGCCAGACCAAATCTGGATAGATTCTATGCAGGATGAACTTAGTCAATTTGAATGTAACAACGTATGGCACTTAGTCTCTCGACCTCCTAACCAGATTGTAATTGGTAATAAATGGGTCTTTAGGAAGAAATTAGATGAAAATGAAATGGTTGTAAGAAATAAACCTAGATTAGTGGCTCAGGGATATAGACAATAAGGATGCATATTTGTTAAAAATGATCATGATTTATTGATAAAAATTTATGTTGGTGACATGGCTCAACTAATCCCAAGTTGTGTCATAAATTCTCCAAGCTAATGTAGGATAAGATTGAGATGAGCATGATGTGTGGGCTGACATTCTTCCTCGGGTTACAAGTGAAGCAGCTTGAGCATGGAATCTTCATCAACCAAGACAAGTACACCAAAGAACTTCTGAAGAAGTTCGGGATGGAAAAATATTCCCCAGCCACAACTCCCAGTGATTCAATCAAGTTGGATAAATATGAAGCTGGAACTGCCGTCAAGGTAACCATTTGTCGAGGGATAATCGGATTGCTACTGTACTTAAATGCTAATAGGACAGACATCATGTTTAATATCTGCATGTGTGCTAGATTCTAAGCTGATCCTAAACAATCTATTTTCATTGCTGTTACACGCATTTTAAAATATTTAAAAGGAACTCAGAACGTGGGTTTTGGTATCCTAAAGACTCATTCAATTTAATTGGATATTCAAATGCATATTACGCAGTTTACAAGATTGATCGGCGTAGTAGAAGTGGAACTTGTCAGTTCTTGGGAGATAGTCTAATCTCATGGTTCAGTAAGAAACAGACATCAATCGCCACGTCCATAGTTGAGGCATAGTACTTAGCAACTGAGAGCTGTTGTTCTCATATTTTATAGATACAACAACAGCTCAAAGATTGAAACATACTAAACCTCTAGGAAATTTTTTTTTTTTTAAAGCCGACGTGGAATAAACATTTAACAAAAGCCGTAAATAAAACATAGCTTAAAGCATTTAAAGATAACATCTCATCATCCGTTTAAAACAAACTGTAAAATGTCTCAAAATCCACATCGCACAAGCTAACGTCAAAATCAGAGTATTTAAAAACTGTTTGCGGAAAACATGTCTAAAAGCAAACGCATAAAATAACTGAGTGGTCACGAGGTAACAGCCGCAGCGGAGCATCAGACGTCCTCACCGCCGGTCGGAGAAATCTCATCATCAACATTATCATGCTCACCTGCACCATTTAAACCTAGTGAGCCTAAAGGCCCAACATGCTATATCCGCTAATAACAAGGTACATATAATAAAACCACATACAAGAACACAAGGTATAGGAACATAATTTTCATGACATGCGTGCTTAAAAGATCTTAACATTAAATCATACTGTAGTCGTACATAATTCATCATATAACATATATGTTAAGCCATAGCATAAACATAACATAGCTTAAAAGAACATGCGAGTCGTATCCATGAGGTGAGAGCCATTAATTCGATTGATCAATCTATAAACCAACGTACGTGGCGGTGTGGTTCACCCGGATGTCACACGAGGATCCCTATATGTCACACCTCTATGCTGCCACTTCACCCCGATGTCACACGAGGATCCATAAGCTCATCATTATACATTAACAGGGGATCCCCGGGCCCGGCTACCCGGCTAACTCCCATCATTACTTTGCCCCACAACACTTCAATCTCTCAAAAATATTTTTCATTCATGCCTTAACATAACTTCAACTTTCATGATGCATGCGTTTCATAAAATCATGCAACTTAAAATCTTGGCCCATTAATATGTGAGGAATCAGATTTCAAGATTTGTGATTAATCAGATTTTGGAGTAGGATTAGTCACGAGAATTAAGATTTTTGATTTTGAGAATTTCGAATTTTTGGTGAAATCTGATTTGGGAAAATTCAGATCTCTAGTTGGAGTTGTCCATATTTTATTTCGGGTTTATCGGGTGAAATCTGGTTGAGAAATGATGTTGAATTGATCGAATTTTAATAGAGATCTGGTCCCCTGTGTGTTAGTGTGTTTTGCCGCGAGAAGAAGGTAAAACGCTGCGTTTTGGTGAGATCTGGTTTGTCGAGAATGGCACGAAAATTAATATGCTATTATTTCGAATTTCAGATGTCACACGGGTCAACGCATTTGGAAGTGGCAAGAGATCTGTTAGCGCTAGTGTGTGACGTAAGCAGAACTCATGTTGGTCAACATGTTAGAGTTGACGTCTGATTGTGAGAATTAGCATTGTCAAGGAGTAGAGATCTGTTTTGAGATACGACGTCATTTAGTTTAATGCGCAAGCGTTGTGATTTAGCACTGAGATCTGTTTTATTAGAACATCATCGTTTTGATCCTTAGCGTTGATTGTGAGATCTGTTTTAGTGTTAGCGCTGAGATCTGTTGTGTGAGCGCTAAGATCTGTTTTGAGTGATGCGTCGTATTTTGGAGTCCTCAGCGTTTAGCGTGTTTTGTATTGCGCGAGCGAGAGATCTGGTGGTTGTTGGCGTTGTGGAGAGATCTGTTTGAGCGATGATATCTGTTTTGCCAATACGCTGTCGTTTTGATTTTAGTGTGAGCGTTTTGAATTAACGTTGTGAAGTCTGTTTGATTGTGAGCGCTGGATTGCGAAATCTGTTTGGCGATATTTTGCGTTGCAGAGATCTGTTTTTGTCGGTGTTTGATTTAGACAGTAGCCATTGAATTGAGGAATAAATATAAGTGTCGAATTACACTTAGAATATTTCTCAACCCGTCATTTCTTATCTTCTCTGTCGAAACCCTCGATTTGCTACTGTTCACCGTAGCTTTCCATCACCGATTCCCGTCGCTTCCAACCTCTGTTTTTGATAATCTTGGTGGCGCTGGACTCCCCTAGCTTAGCACTTTCGTTTGCTACCCATTAGAGATCCCGAATCAGCGTTTGAGGAAGAACGCAAAGTGTCTGTGTCTTCGTGCTGTGAGATCTGTGCTCCTCCTGCTAGTTTAAACTTCTGGGTAAGCCTTTCTCGTGGATTTGAGCTCGGTATTTGTAGTTATTACCTGTGTAGCTAGGCAGATCTTGTGTTGAGTCCTGGCCGTAGGTGTGTAAGAGTGAATGTTTAGATTTGAGCTAAGATATGAGCTACCTTGCACAGATTTCAGTTCCAGGAAGCTTGCTGCCGTGAGTTTCGAACCAGGTGAAGGCTGGTTGTGTCGGCCGTGAGTTCCGCCGTGCTTTGAGTAATCTGTGAGGTAGAATTTGTGGAATTGAGGTACGATTGAGCAACTCTTAATGGCTTGAAGCGTGAACATGGCTGTAATTCCCTGCTATGAAATCTGTTGGCCAGCTACTGTGATTGCTACGTGAAATAGTGTGTGTAATTGATTGATTTGCATGCTGTTTTATTGTATTGATTGTATGCATTATGCATTGATATTGGTTGGCATACATGCATACATATTGAGCCTTGACAGATTGATTTGATGACCTGATTGGGTGCCACGTTGTGACTGGTCGACTGATGAGTCGTGCCCGAAAAGTTCAACGCTATCATTGGAGTGGTGACTACAGGATTCGAGTGTCTACCACCGAGCTGTGATGGGCTGACGGGCCCCGATGTTCACGGACCGATGATTTCCACCGGCTGATTGACTGTGAGTGGTATGGAGGCTTGATTTGATTTGCCAGTTGATAGACTGGTCTAGCTATCCGATTCTTTGATAGCCCTCATGCATTCATAGCATTGATTTATGGCATGTTGCATGTTTAGCTGTTTTGATAGCTCTTCGTACTGAGGCTTGACCTCGTATTTGTTTTATTGCTTTTGTATCTTGGGTCTGCGTTACCCATTTGCAGGATCTTCAGGTAGCCATGCTGGACAGAGTGGTGGTACAGCTGGTCGATCCCCGTTTCCTTGAGTCCCAGTATATTGTATTACGTATTGATCCGGGGGATGCCCCGTGATTCTATGTATTTGGGGATCTGATTATGATTTGAGATTTGATGTTACCTGACTGTATATGTTTGAGTTAACTTATATTTTGATTATCGATATTTTGAATGTATGTTTTTACGCTCAGGCCCAAATGATTTCGAAAAATTTTTAAGCCCTGATTTTAGCTTCCATGTTTATGCGTTTATTAGGTGTTAATTGTGAGTAATTAGCACGGGGCCTGACATTTTTGGTATCAGAGCTTAAACTGGGATAAGCTCGATTTCTTTTGATCACACTCGAGTCTAGGCACAGAGTTTTGATTTGATTGTTGATTGACCTACGACTTATGTGATCTATTATCTGCCTTAATATTTTATCTGCTGTGAGATCTTACCTCTAGGCTTGATAAGATGCCGCCGAGACGTGGAGGAGGTAGGAGGACTAGACGTT
>KQ999487.1:19755-53924 GCA_001598015.1 Dorcoceras hygrometricum | reverse complement strand
CCCTGCAAATATTCACCAAATCCTAGATCAGTAGCTTATAAATTGACAATAATAACAGGACTATGCCCTGGCACTTTAAAGATGAAGAAATGAAATTTTAAACAACAATTGAGGTGCTACTAGCAACATAGATGTTTACAAACCTGACCAACCACCTATAACCTTTAGTAGAATATATGAAGAAAATCTGGAGTGCAAATGTTCTACATAACATCAACTCAGAGAAATATTCACGGATTAATAATAATTGCAATTCTAGAAAAAAAGAACGCATAATAAATGTATTTCCAAGGAGGCAGAAGCTCAATTAATGGCGCAAGTACGACTGCATTTTCAACAAATAAAACAGAATTGATATTTAAACACAGCACGATATCAGTCAGGGTAAAAGGGTACGGCAGTCGAGAAAGAAAAATGTTAACAAAGACCCAATATAGCAACTAGCAAAGAGCATGTAAGACAGAGATGACCTCACCAGGTCCTAAAATATTTTGGATTGTCAACCTCAATGATAAATGAAGAAAGAAAGTTAATAGCCAAGGTCATGTTGACGAGTCCATTATTGGAATTCTCGAGTGATGATTGGAGTTCGCTCGACTCAACAAAGTAAGAACCAGGAACAAATTCATGAAACAAAGGTTGAATGAGCTTCAGATCGTGTAAATTGTGATATATTTGAGGAAATAAATTAAATTTCAGTATGCTTGGCACTGCTCCTCTGTATGTAATCGGCTTGTTGTCTGAATTGCTGCCATTTTTAAGAGTCCCACTTACAAAACTCAGATGCTTCCGACTTGCTTGGTTCTTTGCAGTTAAATTGAATTGAAAACCAACAGCTGAAGCAGGAATATTAGGAAGATCAACAAACTGCCACGAGATATAGGCCAAATCTCTAATAAACATGCAATTATTGCAGCGAAGGGTTATTGTTGGTCCAGCAGTGGTGTTTAGACAAGAAAAGTTAGCAAAGGTTGAAAGTGGAAGGACCCTATAATCAACGAATGATGGAGTTCCCGCAACCAGAGTTCCAAGACCCCGCAACTGCACGCAGCTCATATCAGATACTGTAGTAATATTGAACTCAAGATCATTCGAAAAAGAGGCTAGATCAGGGGCGTTGGTGGCTCGAACATTATGCACCTCGACACTTCTCTTGGAGATGATTTGGTAAAGCAACCTGTAGGCCGAAGCAGTGGTGATTCACAATCCCTAATTCCAAAACTCAGTGGAGAGAAGGAAAACAGATTCAAAGTTTTTGGTAATACTCACGCAGCAAACAATCCGATGAACAGTATCCAACCGGCGATGGAGAAAGTCCCACCAAGCTCAGTCTTGCGCTTGCGGACGGGCTTCTGGTCATCAAGCCAGTGCCTTGTGGCAAACGAGATGTCCATGCGGCTGACCAACCAGCGGATCTTGAACCAGGGGGAGCGGCCGTCGGAGGAACGGGGTACGAGGCGGAGGAAGATGCAGAACGCGAGCCAGGTGAGCATCATGACTAGGGTCGCCTCCAGAAACACCGCCTGAGACTGGGTGAACTTCTTGATAGAGTCGAAGGAGAATATGGTCCCACGGAAGGGCACCGACACCGAGAAGTCGTAGTTAACGCCAGTGCTGCCATCGATTGCAGCACCACGGCCATCCACGAAGAGGTGGCAGCTGTTGGCGCTGGAGTTGTAGAGATATCCCGGGTCGCATGCGCAAAGGGTGCCGTTGTATCGGAAGGCGTGGCCCGGGCACTGCATTGAATCGAGCAAATTAGCTGGCTGATAACACAAGATTAAGATTAAACATGGGGATTGCAGCAGTCCTCAGTTTCCAAAGCTGTCGGGGGATTCAACAATAAGAGGAGAGGAGGAAAAGAAACTGTATACAGCTATCAGTATACGCGAGGAAGATGATCTTACACGGAATCAATTTCTTCTAAAGGCAAAAGCAACGATTCCAAATTTCTTATAAACACTGTCACCACCAACAAAGATGGAAGATTCCAAGCCAGTTAGTAAAATCAAGTCGGAATTTATTTCTTTATTTATTATTTTTTAGAAAAGAGAAGAATCCATATTGTGATTTGTGAGTGGAAGTGAACCACCGGATGTGGGATGGGTCCAGCCCGGGGTCCCAAGCGAGGTAGTTGGTTTCGATTTATATAACAGTATATTTATTTTACAGTAATTCATTCATAAAGATTAACGAAGGTCTTAATTTCTAAGATATATTCACAACATTATGCTATCTGTTGCTAGATTATATTAAAAATTACTATTTGTTTATGAGTTTGATTAACATGTAAGTATTTGAGACTTTTTTTAATTATATACAATATTTTAAATAAATAGAACGATCCACGTCAAACTTTGTTTGGTTATGTAGGCTTCGTTTGGACACGTTTTATAAAAATATTTTATAAAAATATTTTTAAAAAATTCTTGCAAAATGTTTTGAAAGTTTTTTTAAAGTTAAATATCTGTTTGGACGATATTTTATAACAATATTTTTAAATTAAGAAATATTTAGATAATTATTTTAGAAAATGATTTATAATTAAGACATTAAAATAGCATTTCAATGATTAATCTAACAAAAAAAATTTATTGATCGTCCGCATAAAATTTACCTATATTTTGTATCTAAAAATATTATAAAACATCTTTCACTTTTTTAAAAGTGTACTTCAAAACTAGTTTTTTAAAAATATTTTTCAAAAACATTTTATAAAATCTTGTCCAAACATACTTTAAGTTTTTTTAACTTTAAAAACACTAAAAACGTTTTTATAAAATGTGTCAAATTTCAATTTAACTTAGTATGCGTTAGCTAAGCCTTCATTTCTACGCAAACAATTCTACAATAAGTTTTTTTTACAACTTGTGATCCCTTTCAGCATGCAGAATGAGCATCATGCTGACACAATTGAATGGAATATAGGAGCAAGAGGTAACTATACAGTAGTGCATGTTATCTGAGTGAGTGAGAGATCAGTCTCGGATAATTAGTTGGGGCGTCCATTTGAGATGTAGATTCAAGCTCCCTGATTTGGCGCCATCGATGAGGAAGTTGTCCGTGAATTCGCCTTCTAACACCGCCCTCGTAAGAGTCATCACACATCTCCCCACTTTGTCCTACATATATGTAGATACTTATCAATCACACACACACATATATATATAGAAAGAGTCAAATTAATTAAGCATATCTGGTTATGAGCATCTACCTTCCCAAAGGTGTCATGATCATATACTTCAAGAATCAGTAGCTCGTGTAGCCCATTGTCCACAACAAAATCAAATGTTTGATTCCAGACTGGATTCAAGGTGTCATTTAAGACCTGAGTATGAAAGAAGGACAACTATAAGACCAGATGCAATTTGTTACAATTACTGAGTATCTAAATTAGTAAGCACCCTGGTTTTGTATCTCTGTTCAGACTTCTTCATCATCAACACAACAAAAGGATCCGATTTCCCCATTATATCTGTAGCTGGCAAGTCTTGTGCAGATATCACAGTCACCGAGACAACTCCTCGCATGATAACATCCTTTTTCGCGCTATCTCCTCCATCACCACTTCCGTGTTTAAGAGCTTTTTCCAACTTGGTCAATCTATAATCGGGGTCATAAGGATTCAAATATGAGCTCCTGGAGCTTAAAGGGATGTACAAGAGCTCCAGATGAACCTACATACACATAAACCTTAGTGAATGCTATGGATATACATAATATTTGGTCATCTCTATCATCTTATGGCTAAATATCTGCTAGAGTCGAGTTTTGACCTGACCACGGTTCTTCTGGTCTTTTGGAAACTCGACATCTTTCACCAATTTCAACCATACATCTTTTACCTTACCGGGTTCAAGATCACTCAGTGCAACTCGAGCACAGCCAATGAATTCAGATGCTTGAACTCCTTCATCATCATAAACTCTTACAGTCAAGTGTTGAGTGGATGTATCCTCCACTGTGAACTCAAAGTGCGCATTCCAGATCGGGTTTGTGTTGTTGTTCTGGGAGATTATATGCGAGTTAGTAAAGAACCAAAGAATATGTTCAATCGCAAAACAAGACATACATACAATTGTTTTGCTGGTTTTCGTCGTGGCACGTAGAGGACGAATGAATACTTTGGCGAATGGATCAGATTTGCCAATAAAGTCTTTGTTTGTCAACTCCTTGGCTTCTATGAGTTTCACCTCCAACGTCCCAACTGGCTTTAACTCGAGGTAACTGTAACAGGGAAATTCAGAAAAGAAAATTCTCATCTTGAATTCTGCAGTTAAATGATCATTTACCTATAATCTCCAGGTAATATGGGTACTATTTTACGGACTGGCCAGGTGATGGAATCTTCAATGGCATCTTTTATTGTACCCTACCAAGGCATTACAGAACACTGAGGCGTGTAAACGACTATTGGATAATTTTTGCTAATGGGTCAGATTCTAACCTCAAGGGCATCAGCTATTCCTGGAATTGCAGATATATCACCACCAACAACTTTAAGGGTAAAGTCAAGATTTTTCTGGAATGGAAAACAACAGGAATGAAAGCCAACCCTGTCACCGGGCCTGGTCTAGAGAAAGTAGGGTGATTGCCTTTCTCAAATGAGAAAACAAATCCTGGTTCTGGCTTGTGTACGTAGGGTGTCTCCGTGTGAAACATTGTGTACTCGCAGTACAATAGTTGTATTAGAATCAGTCTGCACAAACTCACCTTCTCTCTCAAGGAATAACAGACAGCACCAAAGCAAGGAAACTCCTCGACCAGCGGTTTGAATATTAACCTGAAAACTCCAGTGAATCCAATATTTTTCACCTATGGTCAAGAAATGCATCAGATGGTAATACAAAAGCTCTGTATGCATACATCTCAAGTTACAGCATACCTGTATTGGTATTGACACACCAACTTTTGTTTTGATTTCGAGTACGATATTCGGATCCCCATCCCACTGCAAATCCAACTCCATGACAACTTCCCCAGGATCAACATCTGTACAGTCCATGATGGAAACTCCTAACTCACATATAAAAAATCAACGAGGTACATGAGTACTATCCTGCCTTTAACCAAAGTTTTGATAAAATATTAACATTTAGAGCCTAACATGGAAACTTAAGAGAAAGGGTAATACACGTAGTCACCTGTGAACTGTGGTGCCACAGTGCCTAGTGTTAACTTGGAAAACTTGAGAGAGGCTAAAATTGATGGCCTGTACTGTTCAAGCATAGGTTCCACAGAGTTTCTTATTATCTCTGACGCAGCCTGCGGAGATATATCATCATGCATGCAACAAAGAAATACTAGAATAAACTGGAAAACGGGACATTTTTGGATAAAAAATGCCAGAGGAAACATTAGTTAACCTCATCAACGTACGGCCATATTTTGTCCAGGTGATGATTAAGCCAACTTAACTGCACCATAATAAAAACATGAGAGTGTTGTTAATGTGATACACTATTTGCTAATACCATTTTATTGCTTGTAGATAGGGAAGAAATGCAACTCAACTTCTGTCTCTGTGAGAAGACAACCCAGGAGGGGTAGCAATGAGGCGGGAGCAATTTCCTGGAATCTTCAACTGTCATCCTAGCAAAAGCTGCAACTGCGGCTGCCTGATATCATTATCCACAGTCAAAGAAATTAAAATTAATTACTACAATATATACATATGCCCAATAATCACAGCATATTACATACATATACACACATATATATGGTCCGTCTGGTTAATTACCAAATCAATGCGGCGCTTGGATCTGGTATTCTGGTACCGAGCAAACGCCACGATGAAAGCAACGCCGAACGCAAAACCCAGAGTGCAGCCCACTAAAAATCCCATCTCCAAGCGATCTTTCTATCAACCAGTCAATTAGCCAACGTGAGAAAACGGGATGGAATCAAGATGTATCGATCGAGTGAATAGCTAGGAACATAGATCGACTGGTTAGCTGGAGTGTGGATCTGGTGAACCACATATATTCCTTTCTTCTTCGATTCTACCTTGTGCTGCATCGTTGCATGGCTTTTCACCTTTCTATTTGTTTTATTTTATTTTATTTTATTACCATGACAGACACGAGGTGATGTGGCTTGGGCTTGCCTGTAGAGCTGGCGGCCAAACCGCACTATAAGGCGGTGTGATGTAGCTTCCGATATATACCAACATAAAGTTTTCTTAAAAGAAATTTGTAATAGGTTTGATAAATTAGTCGAACACTCTCTTGATATTTGTTAGACCTATTAATCAAAACATATTTTTATTTTGTAAAAAGGTTGACAAATTCACAATAAGTTATTCAAACATTTAATAAATTATTTTTAAAATATATTATTAAGAGCAAATAATTTGTTTTTAACAATTTTAGCCAAACACTCTCTTAATATTTGTAAGATCTTTTAATAAAAATATATTTTTATTTTGCAAAAATTTGATAAATTCACAGTATGTCATTCAAACACTTTAAATAGATTATTTTTAAAATATACTTAATAGCTTCTAAGATTCTAAAACAACTCGTAAGTTTTAAGAGCATATAATTTGTTTTTAATAATTTTAGCCAAAACAATATTTTAATATTTGTTAGAACTTTTAATAAAAATATATGTTTATTTTGTAAAAAACTCAATCTGTTATTCTAATAATAATTTATTAACATACAATTATGATCAATTAATAAACAACAGAAAACAAGTAATATTTTATGTTTGGGTCATAGAAATTTCGGCATGGCTTTCTAGTTTAGGAGATACCATAAATACAAACTACTCAAGATAACTCTTATATCTTCTCAATACAAGTAACAATATAATCAAGTGCAAATCAAATATCATAACAACAAAATCTCAACAAAATAACATGGAGACGACTAGACTCGATAATTACATACTAAAACTACTCGATGCATTCCCCATTATAATTACAACTCCATAATGTATATATTATTTGGGACTAGTTCCTAAAGTAGAACTACCTGTGATATATGTCATGTCCCCATGCAAAGACACGACAATCCATTTAGTGTCAGTAATCCGAATACGAGACATCAAAAAAATTATAACGTACGACATAGAAATGCAACGATGTTGTGATATATTTCACATGATTTATCACTATTTTATTGTTATCATTTACTAATAAACATATTTTATGTAAACAGTATAAAAAACAGTTTTCATTATATTTATCGAGAAATAAAAAGGAAGTTGTGAAGTTTTGTAGTAAAACGTAAGCACCGAGGTTTGATTTCCGGCTCGGGGAATTCAAAAAGTTTCTCACCCTAAATTTACTTTCTAAAATATTCATTTAAATCTATAAAATAAATGAATAAATAATAACATATACATGTAGATACATTCCCGCTTTTTCACTCCCTCCCTCCGCGAAATCTAACCGTCTCTCCAACTGAAGTCAGCATCCATGCAACACACAGAGGAAGCATAAATGTGCGTACGTAAACTCAACGTGAGAGAAAAATGGCGCTGGTGAGGAAGACTGATGGAATCATTATAGTCTGCGCAGTTATTGTAGCATCAATCGCCATTGTTTTTTTACATCGAGGACAAGGCAATCGATCAGTTTGGGCCGTCCGATTCGGCTAAAGACTCAGGAAATTTGAAGGTGTGAATCGACATTCAACTCATCACTGCTCAAACTAGCATCGTTTAATGGAAAACAACTCTGATCTTGCAGCAACTTTGACATCTAAAGTCATGCGACACAAATTATTATGTGAATGTATAATTGAGTTTGATGAAATGGCGATGGCGATTGGACTTTTGGTTGTGTGATTGCAGGGCAGGGCAGATTTTACTGACTTGGAGCTCGGACTAGCTAGAGTTAGATCAGCAATCAGAAAAGCAGCTCATAATTCCGTCAAAGCAAGTAATGGCAATCTCCACGCCAAAATTTACCGAAACCCGGAGGCATTTTATCAGTGAGTAGTTCTCGTTTCGAATCTGTGTTCAATTTTCGATTTCTATTCTCTACTTGAAGCATCAAAAAATAATATTAATATATAAAATTTCGAAGGTGGGACTCGTCCTGCATTTGCTAAGGGAAGCCAATCGGAGATAGATTCCAATATTGAAAGACTGATTTGGTCTCATTAATGTGATCGTCATTAGATGATCAGTAGTTGGAAAATTTTAGTAGATCAATTTTTGCTCCCAAAGATACAATGGCTCACCTCATGCTCCGTAGTAGCTTAATTACTACCATCATTCGGAATTTAAGTGGATACAGTTATGATGATTCCTTGCAAATTTGGAGATCCTCAAATTTATTAACTTCTACTGCATAGCCAGTAGTTTTTGGCTAAACGTGTATACCATTTTTCCCCAATCTTCTACACGTTGCTAAAATCAGACAAAAAACCCAAAAATTAGATGTTATTGAATCAAGTTCAAGATCTGACTAGACAGAAGAGAGTAACTAAATTTGGAAGGAAGACAGGGAAATGACTTGTGAAGTCAGCTTCTCACTACTTTAAAGGTAGTGTTTAAATTCTCGAGGCTTGTCAAGTTTGTTTAGAAAAGAATGATGTTTTTCGCCATGTAAAAAACTTTTCAATGCATTGCCACGCTTCAACTATCAAGATTTGAATCATCAGAAAAGCATAGTCATTGTAATATTTTATAACTTTCATAATCTTTTTAATTAATTTTGCTCTTGGAAATTATTCTTAGGAGTTACATGGAAATGGAAAGAAGATTTAAGATTTATGTATATGAAGAAGGGGAGATCCCGGTAGTACATGATGGGCCGTGCAAAAGCATTTACTCAAGCGAAGGACGATTCATACATGAGATGGAGCATGGAAATAACAGCTTCCGGACAAGAAATCCGAAGGCTGCTTATGTTTATTTCTTGCCCTTCAGTGTCGCACAGATGGTCAAGTACCTGTACAAGCCTAACTCACATGATGCCAGTCCACTCAAAGTTTTTGTTTCTGATTATGTGAGGCTTATATCGACAAATACCCCTTCTGGAACAGAACTCGAGGAGCTGATCATTTCATGCTCTCTTGCCATGATTGGGTATTCATATACACACAAATAAAACATACATCTTGTGTTTGATCTATATAAAATAAAGACCTAAAAGTTCTTCATCACTATAACCTCTTGGCACTATTCCGGTCATCATTGAATTGATTTAATTTGTTTTAGGGGCCCCTGGCTTCAGAAGGAAATGCATTCTTATACAACACATCAATTAGGGTATTGTGCAATGCCAATTCCTCGGAAGGTTTCAATCCACAAAAAGATGCAAGCTTACCAGAAATCAATCTTTATGATGGCAATATAAATCCCAAGCTGCGTTCACCGCCACACAACAATTCAAGACCATACCTTGCATTCTTCGCAGGCGGTGTTCACGGCCCCATCAGGCCGATTCTCCTCAACTTTTGGAAAGACCGTGACAAGGACCTCCAAGTTCATGAATACCTTCGTAAAGATCAAGATTATTATGACATCATGCTAAGTTCCAAATTTTGCTTATGCCCAAGTGGATATGAAGTAGCTAGCCCTAGGATCGTGGAGGCCATTCATGCTGAATGCATCCCTGTGATATTATCTGATCATTACGTGCTGCCTTTTAGTGATGTTCTAAGATGGGAAGCTTTCTCGATACAGGTCAATATCATGGAAATTCCACGACTGAAAGAGATATTGCTCGCAACAGCAACCTCGGGAGAAAGATATATGAGGTTGAGGGACAATTTGAGAGCCGTAAGGAGACATTTTGTTTTGAACCAGTCAGCCCAGAGGTTTGACGTGTTTCACATGATTCTACACTCTGTATGGCTTAGAAGATTGAATATAAGGATTAGGTAGATAACGGTGAACATCTAGTAGTAAGTTCAAATAGAAAGGAAAAAGTGAGATCTAACTGTATTCTCTACCCAATATTGACCAAAAACTCCGGCAGAACCCTTATTCCAAATTTCTAAAGAAATCAAGAGAAGAGTTAATCCATTCTTACTCGTTTGCAATGATAACAACGACTTCAGTTTTCCTTGATATATGGATGAAAAAAATCAGCCTATGTATTTGGAACATAACCAATTAAATATAATCTTCTGCATCTCTAGTACTGCCAACATAGGCTAGAAGCACAGCTCATGAAATGACAGTTCAAACCCAATCCAAACAAATAAAAATATGAAAAAGTCCACTACTTCTATATGCAGATATGGAAGTAGATAGGTTCAAGAAAGCCAGATATTTCTTCTGCAACTAAAGCAACGAATTTCGTAAATTGTTAAAGTCAGGAGTTAGTTGAACCACGGCTGCTTCTTTCAAGAACTGTAGAACAATTCTAAGTTCATAAAAGGGTAATTAAACTTAATCAATTCCACAGACTACAAGAACTTGCTTACGAAAAAATGATCAAAGCACTAGATAACGATTAACTGAATATCATTTAGTATGTGAACAGCATAGGAGTATTTTGTCATTTACTTGTAGCCTGCATATCAAACCGGAAGGCGCGACACTGGTTCGAACTATCTTATGTTTTCTCTCACTACCCTCTCGTTTCTTGAGTCAGGTTAGAATCCAACTATCTTGTTACTACTGCTAGCTATTACGCATAAGCTAAACTCAAGAACTTGCTTAAGAAAAAAATGGATCGAAAAGCACTGAACAACTATAATCATTAGTCTGCAATGGACACTGAACAGCATAGATGTATATTGCCATCAACTAGAGAAGGGAAATATTGGACATCTTTGAATATTGATATATATAAACAAAAAGAGAGGGATCAAATTAACTATAAATGATACATAAATTGCAACCCTCCACAGTCGAGATGACTTCTTTTTTTGTAAGAGGAATTCAAGAAACAGGGAGAACCTTCTTGACAATTTCGTCGCTAACTTTGGCAATCTGAGAATCAAGAGCTTTGATGGTGTCTTCCTTCTGCTTCTCCAAGCTGGCCAGCGCCTCCTGCAGCTCCGCCTCCACTTTCTTCCTCCCCTCCGCTAGCTTCTGCTCCACCTCAAGCTGAGTTTCCTTCTTCATCTTGTTGAGGGCCGCGGATATCTCCGCCCTCGCCGCCTTCATCACCGCCGCAGCCTGCTCCTCCAGCGCCTTCACCTCCGAGGAAGTATCTTTAACGCTGCTCAGCTTCTCTCTGATGGCGGCGTCTCTATCATCCATGAATTTCCCCAGAGGGCTGTAGTACAGCTTGTCCAATGCGAACATGAGGAACAGGAATTGCACGGCTATGATAGGGAGTGTGAGGTTGAAGTCGAAAAGCTGGGCCTTCTCGATTTCCTCAGCAAGTGAGGGAGGCGCGTTGGCGAGTGTGAAGGAGGCAGCGGCGGCGAGGAGGGAAGGGACGGACTTGAGAGAGGAGGGGAGTTGAAGGGGTTTAGGGAATGCGGGCAGGGGTATTTTTGGAAGAGGGGTGAGTTTTGGGGTGGGGATGGGGGCGATGTTGTTGACCAGGGCTTTGGAAGAGGCCATTACCATGCTGGCCATGGCTGCTCTGCTATTGTTACAGTGTACGTTTTGAAGTGACGAAGGTGTTTGAAAGAATGAATGAGTGAATGAGATTTCTGTGGAAGGGAAGGTTATCTTCTCCCCATGCCACACATTTGTGGTGAGGCTGTGATTTTTCTCATATGTGAGTGAACGGCCCAGGCGTGCCGCTCACGTGCCCTCCTACCACCTTGATGATGACTTCTTTTTATCATAAAATTGGTAATGTTTTTCCTCTAAACTCCTTATTCTACTTCAAGTAATTCGGTGTGCCACAAGAATCCCACTGAGTCTAAATCGTGTCAACACGTTGACAACTATTTCTAACTTAAGTTGATAGCCGTGAGTTCGTTTTCTAAGCCATGACACTTATTCATTCTTAGTTTCTATACAAATACACTTATTCATTCTTAGATTCTATACAAATTTCTTAACGAGCGTTTTGATAATATATATTAAGATTATTGCTATAAAAAGAGTATATATTCACTTACAAGAGTTTTATGATATGTTTTCTCATATATTTGAGAAGTAGGGATACATTTTGTGATTTTGATGATGAATATTGTGTATAAGTTTATTGTTGTATATATACTAAAATTTGATCTTTTTGAATTCACTAATGTCCACCTCTTGGCTATGCCCCTGTGTTCAATAAACATTTAACATGGAACAGATAAACAAAGCCTATGATCTGCATTGAAATTCCGAAATCCACTTTTCACAAGGTATAGATGATAGATACAACAAACAAGGACCTATCTACCTAGCTCAAAGGCATAATAATATATTTTCCACAGATTGAAGAATATACTCCCGCGAAAATACACTCTACTTGCTCTATACTTATCCCACGAAGGTCTTCCTTTCAGGCAGAGGCAGTATTGTTTTCAAGTGAAGATCTCAAACAGCGTAACACCAGCAAAGACAAGGAACAGAGTACCACCGATGTACGCAATGACCTATTCATTGTCACAATCCTTAGCTATATCAGACTACCCAAGTTGTTACCAACAAACGATTAATTATCGTTCCTCTATGATATGCTTGTATAAGAGTAACCACTGACCTTCTCAGAAAGGTATGTTCCCAGAAAAGACCCTCCTAGAACAGCAAGCTGCAAAAGGTTAACAGATCTCATTTAAATACACTCAATATGAAAAACATCACTTGCAAGAAAATACAAGAGTAAGATTTTCACTTCTTGGGAAGTAAATATCTTAATCATGCACTTTCAGAATTCAAACAAGGATTAGAATGCAACTTAGATTGTAATAACATCTAACCAAAACATTTTGCACTATAGTATATGTAAATTTGCTCTGTTTGATTGAAAAACATCTTTTTCTCATTGTCATATTCTATGGAATAAGACCACGTTCATTGGTGGAGAACAAAGGTGGTTAGAAGGAAATGCTGGGGATTATACCAATGTTGCAACTCCGTGACCAGCTAGTGCCCCTGCAACGACTCCAAGAGGTGATGAGGCTGCAGCAAGAGCTGAAACAAAGAGGATTATGTTAATGATGGTATTTAAAGTCTAACGCTAGCGTCTGCATAAGCTAAGAAAATATATTTTTAGGCTTGACTAACAAGTTCCCAAAAACATTTAGTACAGTAAACAACAGCGAGGATACCACAAACCTTAGAGTCTAACTTAAAGAAAGCTGTGTTAGCTAGTTCTTAAAATTGGATATCCAGTCATGCCCATTAGAATTCCACAGCAAAATTTATATGCTCCACCCAGACAAAAAAATTGCATCCCTCTCTTTAGCTCTTCTGTAGCTAAGAACCAAGTTATTTAATCTGATACTCCACTCAATTCCCTGGATTCTTATGTATCCAGCGATACTTGACTCATTGGAGGATGCTTCAATAATCTTAAAGGATGCTTAAGAATGAAATAGAAGTTAATATTTGCTCTATACGTGTAAATCTCAGTCATCCATACAGACGACAAATATCTCAAGTAGCCGATGCAAAAAATTAAGAAAAATAGTCGAAGCCAACTCACTGTGTTCACTGATCAGTTATTAACTAAAGAAGTTTTCATCATACCTATCGTGGAGAAGAAAGATTTGTCACCCCATTCAGCAACAAAAACTAAAACGAATGTACTAACGATGGTGTTAGCCGCAGCCAAAATACCCGCACCAGATCCTGAGAGTTCGGAAACAGCCAACTCTGCCTGGAGAATCAAGCATTATATATTAGTTCGATTATTATTTCATGTACTCGGTTACTCTCAAAAAGATGCATTAACATAATCATTACTGAGCTATATCTGGGAAGTCTGGTTCTCCCAAGAAAGAAATGAATGATTAAAGCATACCAGCTGAATAAATCTACTTTCGCCAAACTTCTAAGCTACAAACACTGTGATATGCCAACAGTAAAACTGATAAATATCGTAACCCATGCCAAGTGAAGAGTAGCTGGGTCACTAAATCATTTCACACAACAGAGAGAAGAAACAGAGTAATTCAATTTACCGTATCTGCCAGACAATAGCGTGAGACTTATCCATGTCTGGAGACTATAAATCTTTTGACAAGGATTTCAGATGCTGAAACAGCACAGTGTTAAAGATCCATCACTGGAGACTCATGGATAGTGGCACAATAGCTTGAGTTCCTAACTAATAAATAAAACTTTTGAAGAATGCCAACTATTGGTTATAGATGACGGTTTGTTGCATTTTAAATGTGATTTTCCTAGTACTCAAACTTGAATGAAATATCTGATGTGTAGCTAATTCTCAACTATTTTATCATTGCAATTGCCTTTCTGCAGGAATATTTACCTCCTTTTGTTCTTCTTCTATTACCCCGTCACTTGAGGAGGCATCAATTAAGGATGACACACCAAAATACACCTACGATCAATCCAAGTCGCAATAAGTTTTTCTAGGGTGATCAAAAAAATTTAAGTCATTGATGAATGACTACGGGGTGGCTTTTGTTCTGGCTAGAATCCTTACCAGGAGGCAAACTGCAGCAAGATCATCAATTGGCAAATTGGTATCACCGAACCTGTAATAATGAAAAGATGAATTCATTAGGAAATATAGCTTGAAGTTAACCTCAAGTTCGTATGGAAGTTTGAATACATCAATTAAAGCTACCAAACAAAATGTTTAAGCAACTAGCAAGATAATAAACTAATCCTTCCTGCCAATAGAGCCAGAGAGAGGCCGATAATGATAGTCGCAGCCTCACTTTTAAAACTACTGCCTCATCCTCAAAAACGATAGTGCCAGTTTAGCACCTTTCTGCTACATTTCAATCCATCAATGTTCCTAACAGTTCATAAATTCTTGAGAGAAGAGTTATTTTTCCTATCGAAACTAAAGAAAGATAGAGGCAAGCTGGTACAAAAAATTTTGCTCTGACGCATACTAGTGCCTCCTTTGGAATACCATTCCGCCAATGCTCTAGATAACACCACCATAATATATTATAGAAACCAAAAGAAAAGCTCCTATATTTGTATGAGATACTTGGGAATCAAACCTGAATGGAAGGATATCATCCACATAGTGAAATGTTCGTCCAATAATAACTGATATGATAGTCATTATCCTGTTCATAATAGATCAATGGGTGCAAAAAAGAGAACCAAAGTCATCTAGATATCCTGAGCTCTATAATGTACTCTGCAAAAGCTTAAACAACATAAGCATCATATATATACTTCCAATATTTTCAAGTTAAATAAATCTTTAATGTTTGAAGAACGTAAAATACAATATAGACGACATCCAGATTATGCCAAAATTCTAGGAGTTAGGATTATCTGGCACATAAATTCATAAATACAACCTGCTAAACCAAATTAACTCTTATTTATGACACATTGATTCATGCAATGAAAATTCACAGCCAACGAACCATAACTTCCTTGGACTCTGTTCACTGAAAGGAGCTATGAACCAGCGGATAATTGCTTGAAACACTAGAATTTGAGGTTCATCGGTTAGGGGAATAAGGGGATTCAATCAATATTGAAACAAGTGTAAAACCATCCATCACAGACACCAACCCATTTATCCAACTCACCCGAGTGCACCAAAAGTACCGATAAATGTGACAACAGCAGAATTCCGAGCAGCTAGAAGTGCCTGCACAGAAGATTAATCAATCAACCCAATATTTAATCAATAAACTAGCACCAAATAAAACACTGGAAATCAGTGTATAGTGTATACTCCAGCAAAGTAGTTGAAAAGAATTCAATAAGAGAATTTTAAGATGACTATATCATTGAGAGAGTTATTCAATGAGATATTATCATGCATACCATACATTAAGTCTTTATGTGTATCTCTTTGTGACCACATTCACAACCATCATATTATAATGGTTATACATCCGAGTATGCGCACAAAGTACTGGTATGAAAGCAAGTTGAGAACATAGAGCGCCTTGAATTACAACTAACTTACCGCGATAAAGAAGGTCTTGTCTCCCAGCTCGGAGAAAAATATCAGCAAGAATGCCTGAAAGTCAAAAGTACTTGGTGAAATTTAATATTTAGCCTTGCCATGCAAGCTCAATATCTATCTTAAATGTTAGGTTATACACCCAAGTAGGTGTCATCTCAAAATGCTTGTTTATTGAATTAACACTTTTGTCATCCAATATGAGATATTTGTAGCATCGCCGACATCTCGAGAAACCGACATCGACGGCCTACTCTAGGCGACTTTCAGTCGACATGTAGTATTCAGTGCAAGCATGCACCGTACAATAAGTTTTACAAATGATCCGTGTGTAGCGATTCCTAGGTCTCCGATTCCACTATATGAGCACCAATGTGAGACATTTGTAGCATAACGAAGATTCAAAATTATCAAACAAGGGATCATAAGAACTCACATGCAAGACTACAAATATTTCATTACCGACAAAAGGCAGGATAAATAATTGTCCAACAACTTACAGTAGATGATTGAAATGTGACTGACTTACCTGATGTAGATTGTCAAAAGTTAACTTTTTTAAGTCATATATTATATGCTTCAAGCGTAGCCATAGCTTAAGTTGCAGGGAGAAATTTACTAACTGAAGCAAAACCTGTGCTAATATCGCCAATATCCCCCAAAAACGAAAATGGCTGCAGGCTGGTTGAAATATCTGACCCCGCGAGAGCTTGCTCAGCAGTTTGGAGAGTGAAAAATCCACACATCAGCAGCAATCTGAGACAGCCAAACGATGAATTTTCTAAAAACCGGAAACCAAAAGATGTTTCACTCGCATGTAATGGAATGCTTGATTGCTTTACGTCTGCCGCCGTGTCCCCGACGCTGCTCAGCTTCTCTCTGATCGCGGCGCCCCTTTCATCGAGGGAGAAAGGAAGTTGAAGAGGTTTTGGGAATGTGGGCAGGAATATTTTGGGAGATGGAGAGGCTTTTGGAGCTGGAATGGTGATGAAGGCTTTGGTGGAAGCCATGATCATGCTGGCCATGGCTGCTCTGTAATGTTTCTTCTTACAAGGGGATATGGCTAAGGAAAGCGTTATCTCTTTCCATTCGCATTTGTGGTGTGCCACATTGTTGTTTTTAATTAATCTGCGTAAGTTTAAGTTTGATTTTATATTTTTTAATTAATGAAATAAATAACTGGAACCTTTTAAATTATTTTAAAACTAGTACCGCAGTTCATATTCAATACATAAAATAGTGTAATGTACTCAAACGTCTGTTTTTTATAACAAAAACATTCAATTATTTATCCAATAGAATCAACTTAAGTAACGTATCATAAAATATAAAATATAAAGAAAACATTATACTCGAAATAAATAAACTTAACCGTAACAATCATCCTTATATTATATTTAAATTTCGAATTTTAAATGTGCATGTTCAAAATTTACAAAGTTGAAAAAAATAATCGTGCTCATGTTCTATTCATAATTGGCTAAAAATATAAAAGATGATGGAATTATATTACAAAAAATAATTAGTATTTTATGTGAAATTCGTCTAATCACTTGTGATGACTCAGTTGTTGTTTTAGAAGTATCATCGGTGTCTTCTTGGTCGTCTTCATCATTTTAGGGATCTTGTGTTCGTGTTGCAACTCTCGACTAATCGTTAAGTAGTCGTTGGACTTTCAATTTCTCCGGTCTAATTGTAGATCTCCTCTCATCCAGTGTATTGTCTCACATGCTAATGGCTTGCTCCAATGCAACTGTGGAAACAGAACATGCGAGGATATCTTTCGTCATTATAGACAATGTAATATATTTGCGTCTTTTGTCTCACCATCACAATATGTCGAACGTCTCCTCATCTGTATCACTAAATTCAAATGTGATAAAATAATTCTCAAGTTCCTGAATGAACTTGAGGATCCTCGTGAAAGTTTCATTATCTCACGTAATAAAAGTTGTGTCTTAGATAGGCTAGAGGTGTTTCTACTAATGGCGGTGAATTGTTGTGTTTGTGTACATATTTGTGCATCGTATTCGTACTATATTCATTATAAATATCATTTAAGTTATTTTTAACACTAAACAAAATCATCGAAGATAAGGACATGTATCAGTAATTGAGTTCAAAGAATCATAATATAAGGTAAGCAATTCTTCTAAACTATCTAAATTTAGCCTATAATCTAAAAAAATAGCACATAAAAAAATCAACATTTTTTAAAAAATATTTCTCCCATTTTGTTTTCATGCTAAGATGAATTCAACTAATGTCGGATCAATGGAATTTAAATGTTCATAATAATGCAGTCAACATTACAAAGATGTGTTAGTTAAATGACAGGTAGGATAATAACCAAAGAGAGTTGGTCAGTTACATCATTAAAACTTTTTTAAATTTCACATATAGTTGTACAAACATTCTATTGATTGGAATACAAATAAATATTATATGATTACACAATTTGACAAAAAATATGCATAGTAAATCTTTATACTCAAACATGGACAATAACAGCTTGTACGTAGACTTCCAATATGTTGGAATTCGAGTACTAACCATTTTGGCCTCATCCCATTTATTTTACAAAATTTTCTCTATTAATTCGTTACTTGGGGATGAGTCCACAAATAATTCATAGTATATTAATTGGTTTATTATAAATTTCTAAGGCATCTTCAACACACAAGTTAAGAATATGTCTTGTACATCAAATATGAAAAATTTTCCACCTAGTACAAATATCCGCACTTGCATTATCAAAAAATTGAAAAACTTTTAGTCATCATAGATGAGAAATATTTTGCGTAATGTGTGGTTCATTGAAGCAACGATATGCAAGCAATCTTTTTTGGATGTTTCAATAACTATCAATCCAATGACAGGTAATGCTCATGTATGAACAAGATTGTCAATGATCACTCCGGATATCAAAATAGAAAGATACTATATTTTTTAAACTAGCAAATTCTTTAATCAATTTTGTTTTGTGTGCGGCAACAAATTCTTAAGTATACGTTTTAAGGTATTTCGAGGGATGCGTCTATTTGCAGGATTATCACTAGATGAAAACCACAATTTATCATCAAAGCTAAAAGAAAATTGTTCAATAACAACATACCTAGCAGTTTCTTTCCTAGATTGAGAATCAAAAAATTTAAGAGTTGAGAGCCGTTACCAGATTGAGATGAAAATGCATGTATTTGAGTTTGAGATTTAGAAATTCCAATTTTCATCGGATGGTTCTTCTCGATGTGCCTAGTCAAGGTGCTATAACCTCCTCTATATTGTCATTTGTAAGCTTTTGAACAATATTTACATATTGCTTGCAAATTATCAGAAGAATGTGTCACCTTATCAATATGTATGATGAATATATCAGATTTGGTTCGTCCAGCCGTCGATACAGTCGACATCGACGATGTACTCATGCTACCTTGAGTCCCTTTGACTCTGTTGGTGTGCTGGTTTGACTTCGACATCTTCTTGAGTATGCTCATCATCGGAGAAATTCAAAATCGTCGATGTTGAATGGAGAATCAACATTCATTTGGAGAACAATAGACTTTCCTTTACGACCATCACAATGACTTGATTCCGTAATTTATAATGTAGTATAGAGTTGAGAGAATAAAAAAATAGATTTAGGAATTTAGGAGAGCTTAAGAGAATAAGAAATTAATATATCTTAAGAAACTAAGAGATACGAGACATTAAGATTAAGAGAATATGAGATTGAGAGTGAGTTAGTATGGAAAGAATTGAACGAGGCGGGGGTATTATAGAATTCTTTTTAAAAAAATAGCGGTTGACCCGCCAGACCCCCGTGGGACGATCGTTTGCCAATTTTGTTTCAAGTTTCAACGATCAACCCGCCAGGTTTGATTGGTTTTCATATCCTAAAATCGTAACCGGCCTGTACAATCATGGATCCGATGTTCCGGGTCAAACCCATTCCCGGTTAACCAGCCCGTTGACCACTGGTTGGGTCCGACCGGATCACGATGAACCCGGTCGTGCCAGGTCTAAATACATCATACAAGAACGAGTAGATTTCTTGTGAGATGGTCTCATGAATATATCCGCAAGACAGTTCGACAAAGTACTATACATTAAAAAATATTTTTGACATAAAAAATAATATTTTCAACATGTCGGGTCAATTTGGGAAAAATTAAACCAAACTCATATTTGTAATTAAAAAAATAGTTTAATGGATGTGATCATCTTGAAATATAACTATGAGATTATCTCAATAAGCTTTCTAAATGAAATGTGAACAAAGTCGGAGCTTTTAGTTCTCACAAAGACTTGAGTGGAAATCGTCTCATGAATCATATTTATGAAATATGTCATATTTATAAAAAATATTATTTTTTGCACTAAAAGTATTAGTTTTGGTCATAAATATGAACTTATCGAATCTTTATCCAAATTGATCCGATCCATGAAAGTATTGACATATGGATCTAGTAGAAATGTCTCCCGATGATATCGTATTATAATTTTCTTCACTAATCCTCATTTAATATATATTTAACATTTTGAAAAACGAGAAGTGTATGGTTTAAATTAGTTTAGATAGAAAGTAATTTACATAAAAATCAAAGCAAGGATAAAATAAAAGGACTTCAAAGTCGGTAGAGGGCCTTTCAAAGTCGCATTTACACGCGCAACATAAAGGACAAGGACTGAAACTCTTCATTTTTTTGTACACTTCAAATCTAACTCATCGTGCACAACAGTGGAATATTTTTACTGTACCTCCTCTCTCTCTCTAAAAACCCTTAGAAATCCCAGCTTTAATTTGCCAGAAGACGGCCTCGAAAAGGTACTTTCTTTTTTAATGTTTTTTCAGTTTTAAGACCGATAAGTTACTTCTTTTCTCAATATAATTCACACACGGAATTGTCTTGGAAAGATGCCGTTGTTTCAAGTGCGTTCTTGGAAGATTTGTGTTTTTCTACCATTAGGGTTATTTCTGGTAAAGTTTATTTCTTTTTGAAAAAGTAGAAAATTTTCTTGTTCAGATATTCTTGTTATGGAAGATGAGAAAGGTGATGTTGGCCTAGTATGTAGTGCTGGTGTTTCAGGGTCACCTGTTCTTGTTAACTTAGACCGTGAAACCTTAAAAGAAGTTATTGAAAGTGAGAAACAGACCGAATCCTATGAAGAGGAGGATGGAGGAGAAGTGATGGTGGAAATTGTTGGTTCTGATGTGTTTGTTGATGGTATTAGTAGTCGAAAAGGTGGCTACATAGCAGGAGAAACTGGGGATCTGGAGGGTCATACGTCCGAGAATCAAGATTTTGGAGGGACTGTGGAAGCCTCGATTGAAGGACACATAAGTGAGTTGGAAGAAAGCAAGGTGGTGCTCATGGTGATTGAATCAAAACATGTTGCCGAAAATCAAGAAGACGGGTGTGGTGAATCTGCTACCGAATCACCTTTGAGTTCGGTTGGTGTTGTAAATGATGACAGTTGCAATCATAGCATTTTGTCAACGGGTATGTTGTCCTCAGTGCCACTGGACTCTGTTATCGAGCAGTGTGAAGCAGCTATAGTGAGGACAACCACGATGGTTATTGAGGAGAAGGTGGCTAAAGATGAAACAGTTGATAATGCTAGTACTTCTGACTTAGGAACACCTGAAGTTTCTAGAACTCCAGTAGAAACTGTTGTTGCAGAAAAAGGTGATTTAGGCAAAGTAAAATTGTTGTACCCTGCTAATGATTCTGCTAATTGTCCGGATACCTTGCATGCTGATTCTGTCATTGTGAATGAGGCAACTGATGTCGGAACTTGTGACCAAGCTGCACCTTCTGATATATCTCTCAACTCTAATGGCGAGGACTGTGTTGTTCATGAAGTTGGTTTATTTAGTTCTAGTTCAGTTGACGCCATTGATTATGGTGATATCGATCCATCTCATTCTGTGGATTTGAATCTCTCTGTATCAGTTTCAGATGTTGCAGATCCAATTCCTAGTGAAGAAGTTGCATCTAGTGGTAGGTTAAAAGATGAAGTTTTGAGCGCTAATGCAGAATGTGGAAGCAGTAATGATGACGGAGGAAAAGTGGCCAATGAAGGAGCTGTTGCCACAGAAACTGAGAAACCGATTCTCAAGTCGGATCCCCTTGTTCCTAATCATCAAGATAATAATCAAGTTTGTATAGAAGATTTTGATTGTGTTGAATGTGATGTAACACGTGGAATCAATGGTATTACAAATGCTGGTGTAGAATCTTCTGGTGAACACAGTGTCGCCACTGAACAACAGGAAGCTATTGTCATGGACTCTGATGATGTATTACCCCAAGGCAAACTAAGTTCCCTTTGTAAGAATATATGCCCTGGTGCAGCCCAAAAAGGCTCTATCTTATGTGATGTTTTGGATTTGAAAGACGGAGATTTGAGTCTTGCAAACAAGAATGAATGTGTAAGCACTAACCGAGACATAGAAACTGAAGTGGTTCAGAAAGACCATCGGCTCTCAAATGAACAAACTCAAGTGGATGGTGATGTAAATACTTCTGCAAAAACGAAGATAAGGGCCTCATGGTTGGCATTCAACCTGATATTGAAGATAATCATGATAATCTACCAAATACAACAAGATCGAGTTGTGTAGGAGATGAGGAAATCATAGAATCAGATTCTGGGAGGTGTGCTGACCAACCTCTGATTGGCACATCAGATACTGAAGTAATTAATGACGAGAAATTTGCATTATCTCAAGTGAAAGTTTTGGCAGAGGATGGAACTCGTGAAAGCAGTGAAGAGATTGATGGCAGTAACGTGGTGAGGCCATGTGCCTCTGACATGATTACCACTAGTGTTGAGGTAAAAAGTTCTGGAGAAGCAGATGCTAATTCTGGAGAAAATAATGGGGTTCATATAATGGATGACCATGTTCCTGAAACTACTTTCATGATTGTGGGCGATGAAATAGAATTTGACCAAACATATGATGTAGAAACAGAAGTGGGATACAGGGAGGAGCCTCCAATCGGAACTGAAGAGGCTGCTTATGAAAGTGAAAATTCAAAGTTTTTGGTTGAGGAACCAGTAAAGTCTGCAAGCTCCTTGCGAATGAACCAGCCTGGTTATTTACCACCACCAGAAAATGAGGGTAAATTTGCCCTCTCAGATTTGGTCTGGGGTAAAGTTAGGAGCTATCCCTGGTGGCCTGGACAGATATTTGATCCTGCAGATGCATCAGAAAGGGCTGTTAAATATTATAAGAAAGACTCGTATTTGGTAGCATATTTTGGAGATCGAACCTTTGCTTGGAATGATGCATCTGTGCTGAAGCCTTTTCGTCCTCATTTTTCCCAGATTGAGAAGCAAAGTAATTCTGAAGCATTTCAAAATGCTGTGGACTGTGCCTTGGAAGAGGTTTCTAGACGAGTAGAATTGGGTTTGACATGTTCTTGTGTACCAGAAGATGTTTTTGACAAGATTAAAACTCAAATCGTAGAGAATACTGGAATACGTGAAGAATCAAGTCTAAGGACCAGTGTGGATCAATCTACTGGACCTTCTGCATTTGAACCGGATAAACTTCTCGAGTATGTTAGAGATTTAGCACCTCGTGCTTCTTCCAGGGCTGATAAATTGGATCTTGTTATTGCTCGGGCACAGTTGTCTGCATTTTATTGTTTTAAGGGCTACCGCTTGCCGACTGTATTCCCTTCAACTGGGGAATTGCTGGAAACTGATGCAGAGGAAACTAGTGATATGCTTGTTTCCCACAAAAGCAAGCACATTCCAAAAGACAGCTTCCAGTCTAGGAAGGAGAGAAGCTTGACAGAATTAATGGGTGATGCAGTATATTCCCCTGACGCTGAAGATGAATTAGGTGCAACAGAAGCGAGCAAATCGATTTCTTCAGCTTCTAGTAAAAAACGGAAAGCACTCGATCCTCTGGCTGATGGGTCAGAGAAAAGGCTAGCTGTTCCTGCAGCAAAAGTAACTATTTCAGCCAATCAAACTCCTAAACCTTCGTTTAAAATTGGTGAATGCATCCGTAGAGTAGCCTGCCAACTAACAGGATCAACATCATTAAAGGGCCTGAATGATGAAACTGTAAATGATGGTTCTCTGAAGGCATATGAACAATCTGAAAGGCAAAGTATGGATGTTTCAAGAGATTCTTCTTTAAACGAGATGCTATCTCAACTTCAACTGGTTGCACAGGATCCCAAGAAACGGCATAACTTCCTAAATACAGTCATTACTTTCTTCAAGGGTTTCAGAAGCTCAAGTGCGTTGAATAAACGTGGTAGAAAGAAAAGAGCAGCTCCAGCAGCTGGAGGATCAGCTGAAGACTTTGAATTTGATGATGTCAATGACTCCTATTGGACTGACAGGATTGTCCAGAACTATGCTGAGGAACAATTGTTGCATAATAGCGAGAATGGGGCAGACAGTCTTCAACTAGTGACCTATGATGCAGAAAAATCAGTGAAACCTGGCCGTAAATCACATTCTAGAAAGAGGCTTTCTACCCGGACCTATCCAACCATCACTGCAGATTCAGAGGAGAATGTTCAACGAAAGAAGCAAGAATCCTCACCTGCTGAGCTTATATTGAACTTTGAGCAGAGAAATTGTGTCCCTTCTGAAATAAATCTTAATAAAATGTTCAGGCGGTTTGGGCCTTTGATGGAATCTGAGACAGAAGTTGATCATGAGTCTGGTCGAGCAAGAGTGATATTTAAGAAAGGTTCTGATGCAGAAGTCGCTCACAATAGTGCAGAAAAGTTCAACATATTTGGGCCAGTGCTTGTAAATTACGAGATAGGCTACTCGCCGTTAATCTCAGTAAAGATTTCTCCCGTTGCTGTACCACAACAGTGCCAGGAAGATCCAACTTTGATGTTGTAGCTTTACTGTTCGGTAACTATCTGCTCATTGCTGAATATTCTACTCATAATGAATCATCCGGATACTTTTCATGGTATATGCTTATCATGATTTAAAAGGGACGCACGATATCAAAACGTGATTCTTCCTGATTTCCACTTGCTCCTTGCTCATTACTTTTTTTCGTTTTCACAGGGGGGGAGGCTATTACTCCGCTGTGTTGTAATCAAGAATTGGCTAGATAGAATCTGACACCAAGAACCTGTTGCAAAGTGGTTTACTCGAGGTGGCGGCTAGAAGGCAACCTGATCAATAACGTCGTTCCGTTGTTTGGGGTGGTGCTGCAGAGCTTATTTTTTCAGCAAGATTACTGATGCAAAATATATGTTCTCGTCGACGAGGATCCTCTTTTTTGCATGGCAACCATGTTTAGCACCGGTTACTTGGGAGGCTATAATATTTAGGAAGAAAATAGAACAATTTCTGATCGAAAGCTGGATTGTTGTATTTTTTGATTGGGATTGACATATATATATATATCCGCTCAAATCCTGTTCTTTTCTTAAATGTATGGGTATTACAAGGAATAAAGTAATCTGATCGGGTTTTGATGTCGAGTGATCAAGTCGAGATTTGCTTTAAAAAGAAATGAAGGTACCAACAGTAGGAACTGCGTACCTGAAGGAAAAAGAAAGAGACTCGGGTGTCCATGTGTTTTATATAATTGCAGTTTTTCTGTTTAATGTCCAAGTTTTTACAATTGTGTAGTTAATTTTATCAAAATGGGCTAGCGGGACTGGCCATCTCCCATCCACTCCTATGTCCATGGTGGGTTGAAGGCGGGGGCCAAAAATTATTAACCAGCTCACTTGGTCATTTGATGAGTTAGAAGTTGTCAATGCCATTGCCTATTTGATACAGATACAGTCAGTAAATTAAACGGGTTAACGTGATGATATTATTTCAAGAGGTCCCGAAATATCATTTTGTTTTCGAAAAAATGGTAAAAAATTATGCATCTTTTGTGCAACGTGTTGACTAAAGTTTGAGATGAAATTTGTATTTAAATGTCGGAGGTTTAAATCATATTTTATCTATTTATCGTGTCGGATTGTTGAAAATATTAAAATTTTTATCGTTATTAATTTTGGCATATTCAATTCGAGTCATGCTGTGTTTTTGTTTTTTTTTTTTAGCTTTTATTACTTATAAAATTCGATTGTGGTGATTGTTGTTATATAATATTTCATTCCCAGTTGGAGACGGAAAAATATTAGTCGTCTTTGCGTGAGTTTATTCAATATTTCCAGTCCCGGTTTATCTTCTTGGTTGTCCATCAGAGGCTTAATTCAACCAACAAATCAAACCATCAATATGACTGTGACGGGTACATGTCCATTCAAAGTGGTCATGATTCGCGAATCTTTTTCATTGATCAAAATAAGATGAGATTATGTGCATGCATGTGTGTAAAGAGACCAACTTCATCTAAGAAGAGAATGCAGCATCTATGGCTTGGAATATTGGACCTGTATCAAACTGAAAGTTTCTGAAACTTCTTCCAGGTCGTGAATCAGAAGGATTCATGTCTGCTACTGCTTTATTCGGCTGGTTCTCTGCTGTTGTCGTGCTGCTTCCAGTAGAACCTCCTTTTGCTTTCCAAACCGTAAGTCCTGCACCACAGAGATTAAACTGGTGGTCGAATCAAGAAAAGGCACTGTTATATACTCATATCAGAGCTGTAGAGGACATTCAAGTAAGGACATGGGCCAAAGTGGTAGGATTCCCAACAACAGCAGCACATTTGTTTTCCAGAATCTATTTAAAGAATGCACATCACACAAATCATACTACGAGAGGAAATAGAAATCGTCGAAATGGAGGACCTTTCATAGGTCTATCTGATCTAGGTGCTATAGGAGGTGGATGCAAGGAGATCCATGACTTTAAAGATCTGCAATATAATCGTACATCATTATAAACTGAAAGTCATCGAGCTGTTCAAATATATTTAGCTTATGCAAGACTTACGCCAGAAATGGAGCAACCATGTATAGCTTCAGGCCAGTGATCCCACGAGATATGACATCTTCATTTGCTGGTTGAAGATCATCAAGCCGCTGCCATGCAATTTCCTGTAAAAAAACATAACACGGCTAGCATTGAGCAGCTTTGTTGCAGATTCAGAAACATAAGAAATCATAATTAATCAGTGCAACAAGCACAACCAGCTAGCTCATAACATAAAACGTCAAATCAAAGCATCTTCAAACTAAGGTGAGTGGAACAAACGAAGACAGAACAAATAAGAAAAAATTATTCCAGAAACCACATGGAGAAATCTATTCCTGTTCCTATGATGACCAAATCCAAAAGTTTTTAGGTTCTTGACTGTGGAGAATGACATACGCTTATCTCTTTTTTAGTGAGAGGAGCGAAGGACGTATCATCTTTCACCCCAGCAACTATGTACAGCCGCACTCTTTGTTGTCCAAAAATCATTTCAATATAGTCGTCTTTGTTTAGAAGTTTGGAAACATCAAAACCTGTTTCCTCTAGGACCTGCACACCAGAATGATGAAGAAATGAAACTTTAAATAACTATTCTTCCTTGACAATGCAAGGAGAAAAATACTGACAGTCTCACATGACCCTCTGCAACGTCACAAGCAATTCAGCAGGGAAACATGATACTGACAAGAGCACAATTCTGAACCAAGCCTAAACATATAGCTTCTTACATGTCGTGACAAAAGGAAACGACAATGAGGATATTATATACATGCCACAATTTAATCATCGGTGATAAAAGTTTGTAGTACACTGGTATAAAATATTACTCTTACCAATAATGCAAGACAATAAAATATGCATAAGAAAATGAGCATACTTCTCTAATGGCACAGTTGTGATCTTCTTCATCCTTGTTCTTCTTCCCACGGGGAAAGCTCCAACTAGACCCTTTCCATCCTTTCACCAGTATACACTGTGATAAGAAATTTAGACAACCTTAAGACAAGTTATATGCTGGGGGTGAGAGGTGGAGGTAAATACATAATACTATTAGAAAATCCGATTCCCAAGAGTAATACCGCAAAAAGTTCGTTTTTTTCTCCTTATACAAAGACTAGAAAATAGACTTCCAAGAATAAATTCTTGATCAGCCATTTATTTGTTTAACAAAGCAAATACACATCAGTAAATATGAGCATTCAACTAAAAATATTCCAGCAAAAAAAGGGGAAACAATCAACATGCAAAAATGCATAAAACATTCACCAATTCTCCTTCTCAAATATTGAACAGTAATTATGAGCAAAGGACCAAACCCTTTCGTAAGTTTCATCCAGAATGATAGCTCCTGTTACTGGAACTCTAACTTTGTACGATGTGAAGTCTTTAAATATGTCATCAATATGGGCAACATATGGTTTCAGAACTTCACAATTGTTGAACACTGCAACTTACTAAGGAGCACAAAAATCATGATATATAAATCATCTTTACAGTACAACTGATCATTCAAGATTAAAAGATACACACACATTCTAATACAAGAACAATCTATAATAGCTATAAACATATCAAACACAGATCTGATCTTTCAACTTTTCTGAAAACTTAACCAACCAGAGAAAAGAATGAAAATTTCTAATAGCTCATAAATACTTGACCAGATCAGGAACTTAAATTTATTAGTAGTACGATTATCAAGTCAAATTAAAATGCAGGACTAAAATCATGTAAAACAAGAAAATGCATTGTGACACAACTTAACGCTCTTGTGCAGTTTAAACAAGGAAGCAAAAATGTTAAACTAAATAGACAAAGGTTAAGGATACACAAAGAAGTAAATTCCTTCAATGTCAATGACTTCAGAGATGGATTATTTTCAACTGAGTTATCTTCATAAAACCAGTGAGCATACTCCACAAGAAACAGAATCCTCTCAAAAGACTGCTGGTCTTCCTTAGGGACGTTGAGAACAAAACGACTGCAAAACAAACAGAAAATGTTTAAACATAACAAACAAATGACAAATCAAATATTAAAACATTATGCAACTTGGGCAAGGACGAAGCATAACAAATCATGAGATTGGTAAGTTGGTCTTATAAGTTCCTAAAACCAACTGTAAACAAAGGAACTAAAATGCCGTTCAAAACCCAAGCGAATAATTTTTCTTTATGTTCAAGAAAACGGAAGAGGGCTTCTGCGCCAAGACTCTTTGACCAGAATGATAGTTTGCTCTTGCTTGTTAATGTGCACAAACTATCTAATATGAAAGCCAACGACTCAAACGTCCATCGACAAGTATCAACAATGCAGTAGAAGGAAGCTGCCAGTAACGTGAAGGGAAAAACCAACACATTTCTTGTGGTTCCCGATTCCCTTAAGAAAACAAGATATTAAGTCTTTCAACCTACATCACCCAGGTGATAACTCAGCGAATCAGCACTGTTCAAAGATAACCTAAAATTGCCAAAAGTAAGCAATTCCTTGAAACTAACAACCAAAAAAACCCTTCAAGACAACCAATTTTCCAAAGATATCTCTAAAGGTCTCATTTTCCCCCTTTTTTTACCACAATATTAAGAGCAACTAATTCATTGAAGTGAGAACACAGAAATGAACTAAGCAAAAACTGGAAACTTGAATACGAATCAATTCAAGCCTCCAGTATCAGTAAATTGCGATACACAAATACTTAGTAGATGAATACCTGCAGAGATCGTCAAGGAGTTCTTGCGGAGGGAGAGCGTTCTTGTAAGGAGCGCTAGAAGATCGATTCAGCCCACTCGACATTATTTCTTCATCAGAAGTCTTCGCCCCCACTCTGCACTCTACTTTTGTGGGTCATTTAAAACAGAGGGACACTCGTTCCTAGGTTATTTAAATGGATGGGAGTTGACTTCTTTTATTTTGGTCAAAGGGATTGATTTTAAGGGTACTTTAGTCTTTTTACACGTTTGATATTTGAAAAGTATTGAACAGAATTGATTTGAGTTTGTCTGTACTCGAACACTGATACATGGATTGGGAAATAGCTCTCATACCACTACACCAACTGTACATATTTAACATTTAATATAACTAATATATAAAATATATAAACCAATTGGGTCATGAACTTGCACTGGGTGGGTCATGAAATTGCATTGGATGGGTCGTGAAATTATTAAACAAATACTATTGGGTCGCGTAGTTGGATCGCGTACTTAGTTCAAAACAATTGGGTCGCGTATATGTGTCGCGTGTTTGAACCAAATTGGGTCGCGAGTATGAATTAGGTCGCGATAAAGAATTGGGTCGCGATAAAAAAATTGGGTTGCGGGTCGCATAAAGAATTGGGTGGCGGTGTGGGTCGTGTGGGTCGCGTTTCTCAGTGTGTGTCGTCGTTCATCAAGGTTAATTTGGTAAAAAATCCTCGCTCCCTCCCTTCGAATTACGACAGATTTCACTCCCTTTCACCCAAATCTCCCCTACTTTTGTGAGGTTTTCATATAATATATAAAGTTTTAGAATACAAAATATTAATTAAATTTTTTACGAATGAACAATTAAATTTTTTATTTGATTAATTATTTGAATGTTATTTTAGTACTGTATTTTAATTATAAATCATTTTTAAAAATAATTATCAAAATATTTTTAATTAAAATTTTTTTTTATAAAATAGTTGACAAACGCGTTACCTTTGAAAATACTTTCAAAATATTTATTGGATTTTTTTAAAAAACATTTTATATAAATATTTTTTAAAAATATATCCAAACGGAACTTTTGATTCCTAGATCTAATGATTTTGGCCCATCTTGGGATTTTTTTCGTTACGTTGGAGTTTTAGGCCCAATATTGTATTCTATATAGTTTAGAATTTTATTTTCTGTCAGATGACTATAAAATATCAATAATTTCTTGAAGATTAAATGGAGAATTCAATCCAATTTTAGAAGTTTTAATTTGGTATTATCAAAAACTGACTCTCTCTATAGGTCAGAGTCACCTTCGCACATACATGTCTCAAATCCATTTGATTTTAAAATCCACCTCTATTTCAAATTACATAACCGTGATAAATTTACAAATTTATTCCAGAATAGTGTCTTTTGAAATATATCACTCGAATAAATATTTCCCATCTGAAAAATTTTTCAAAATCAAATTCTTTAATCAAAACTCTTAATGAACACAAAAATGATTCTATTTTTTAAGAAAACTATAAAAAGCTTGTTTTAAGTTATACTGATTTCGATGCATACTCCATTTTAGACCAAGTAATCAAATTTAAAAATCAAGGAAAAAAAACCGAACTTAGAGCAACAATTGATTTGTTAGATATACATATTCAGATCATTAAACCCAATGATTTTATTTGTATTTATATCTTATAAACCAAAAATTTCTCACCCACGAATCATTTATGCAAAACAAACTGTTTATAATACCAACAACAATAACGGTCACAAAAAATCACTCCCTTCCCTATATTTCTCCCAACCATTAACGCTAATAAACAGCAAATACATTACACAAAATTAAAGGGAAAACATGAAATCCTTATACACCAAATCTTAACAAAAAAAAAGAAAATGGCTTCCAAGAAAATTGCAGGTTTTGTGATATTCATATGCGCATTGACAATCACTTTAGGTCCCGAGAGAGGTCTCGCCATGTCGGAATGTGCGAAGCATTGCATGCCGACGTGCATGCAGCTCGTCGATGCAACCGTTGATGCTTGCGAGCCCGCTTGCGAGCAGTACTGTGTACAAGTTCGTGGTCAGGTTCATCCTGGTTGGAATTGATTTGTCAAATTAATTAAGGAGTTACAAGATTTTACTTTTTTCTTTTTTGATTTTTTGTTAATGAGGTTCTTAGCGTTGTTGTCCAATTTTGATCTTGTTGTAGAGGGGAAAAACGTTGTTGTTCTTTATGAATGGAGCTTGTAACGGTGATTTTATCTTACCTTGGCTAAATCTAACACTGTAATTGAATCTTGATGGGGAAACGAATTCATGTTAATATTAAGAAACAATTATCAAAAAGTATATATATGAATTGAGGATTCAATATTAGTCCGTAAATATAACAAACAATTATTTTAGACGCAAATAATTTCATCCGTCCTGGTTATATTGTATATAAAAAAGAATTAAATGCTATAACATTAAAAAGAATATGATGTAGCCAAATAGTTCAGCCGACGAGCTGTCACCACGTCGAGGACCTCGGGAACGTCGGGCGTCGGGGATTGGAGAGTGCGTGCGTATTCCTGCAACCAACGAACACTTGTCAAAGGGCGCCGGAGATATGTCCGGCGAAGCCCCTCCGATGCTTAAGTCAGCCGTGCACGAGAGTAAAATGAGAACAATATAAGCTGTGTGCGAGAGGGTGCAATAATGAGTGAATGAATCTGAGAGAGCAAACCTGTGGGGTATTTATAGAGGGACTAGGCAGATGAATCGACTCGCTTGCACGTTTTGTCAAGACGTGGGTGAGGTCGTGCGCGCATAATGCGGCCCATGTTCTCCGCTTTTCGGCGGAAGTGCTTTAACACGTCGGGTCGGGGTTCTCGGGAGACGCCTCGAACTTAGGTTGTTTCCTCGGGTTATAAGCTATTCTCCATAACGAAGGAGCTCGGCCGATTCCCGAGCGTGGGACAAGGCCTCGGTGAAAATCCCGAGCTCCGAGCTCTATGCGCACCTCTTGGTTGCTTTCGCCCTTGATGAGGTAGGTAGGGTCGATGCTTAGTCCTCGGGTCCCGAGCTACTAATGGGGGGCATCAGGAGTATCCTCCGCCGTTAGTCCTAGACGAAGAATTGAAGTATAGGAGGAAGCATACCTGTCGTCGGGACCTGAGGTGAAACCCACAAAGAAGAACACGATCCTCGCGATGCTATTCCACGACCGTTGATATGGGGACACGTGTACGATGAGATTGAGGTCGGGTTGTGTTTTTATGAGAAAACCACGATCCGTGCGAACACGACTTTCAGCCGTTGATAAGATCAGAGCGAACGGTCGAGATTGAAATAGCCTGACGCGTAGCCTGACGCGCGAGCAGAGTAGGCTGACGTCCGATGCGACCTTTGAGCTTCCCGAGGTGATCTGGGCCGTTAAAAGAGGTGAAATCGGACGGCTAAGATCGCTCCTCTCCTCCTTATATATATGCGATCTTGGAGGCTCATTTCTCACTTTCCATTTTCGAAGCGTCGTTACTCTGCGCAAATTCCCTCTCGTTCTCGAGCACAAGACTTGTTTGCCCGACCTATTTCTCCTACCCTTGTAAGTTCTCACTAATCACAGATAATGTCTTCTCCCTCTACTACTCCAGTGAGTAGTACTGCCGCATCGATAGATAGTGTCCCTGTTAGTCCCGAGACTAGGGAACCCTGGCTCCCCGACCAGGCCGAGCTGGGTTCCTCACAGCCTCCCTGGTACGAGGAAAAATCCTCCAATCTGAGGTCCTCGGACATCTCCTTCATCAAGGAGAAGGGGGGGATGTCCGATAGTTTCGAGGTCATGATCCCGGGCCTCAATGAGAGGGCTCATCGTCCTCCTTGGGGCTTCCATTCCTTTTATATCAATCAACTGGAGATGGGTCTCCGATTCCCCCTCCCGAGGTTTATAGCCGATCTCTGCCAACATATCAAGATAAGTCCAAGTCAACTAGCCCCCAACTCATACAGTTTTCTCCTTTCTTTGGCTATCCTCCTCAGATATCACAACCTGCCTCTGGTCCCCTACGTTCTTATGCAACTCATTAAAATCAAACGGTTGGGCCCGGGGAAATTCTATTTGTCCCATAAGGGGGACCATGGGTCTCCGATTCCCCCTCCCGAGGTTTATAGCCGATCTCTGCCAACATATCAAGATAAGTCCAAGTCAACTAGCCCCCAACTCGTACAGTTTTCTCCTTTCTTTGGCTATCCTCCTCAGATATCACAACCTGCCTCTGGTCCCCTACGTTCTTATGCAACTTATTAAAATCAAACGGTTGGGGGGAACGTCGGGCGTCAGGGATTGGAGAGTGCGTGCGTATTCCTGCAACCAACGAACACTTGTCAAAGGGCGCCGGAGATGTGTCCGGCGAAGCCCCTCCGATGCTTAAGTCAGCCGTGCACGAGAGTAAAATGAGAGCAATATAAGCTGTGTGCGAGAGGGTGCAATAATGAGTGAATGAATCTGAGAGAGCAAACCTGGGGGTATTTATAGAGGGGCTAGGCAGATGAATCGACTTGCTTGCACGTTTTGTCAAGACGTGGGTGAGGTCGTGCGCGCATAATGCGGCCCACGTTCTCCGCTTTTCACGGAAGTGCTTTAACACGTCGGGTCGGGGTTCTCGGGAGACGCCTCGAACTTAGGTTGT
>KQ999487.1:0-10268 GCA_001598015.1 Dorcoceras hygrometricum | reverse complement strand
TGTGTGCGAGAGAGTGCAATAATGAGTGAATGAATCTGAGAGAGCAAACCTGGGGGTATTTATAGAGGGGCTAGGCAGATGAATCGACTTGCTTGCACGTTTTGTCAAGACGTGGGTGAGGTCGTGCGCGCATAATGCGGCCCACGTTCTCCGCTTTTCACGGAAGTGCTTTAACACGTCGGGTCGGGGTTCTCGGGAGACGCTGTGTGCGAGAGAGTGCAATAATGAGTGAATGAATCTGAGAGAGCAAACCTGGGGGTATTTATAGAGGGGCTAGGCAGATGAATCGACTTGCTTGCACGTTTTGTCAAGACGTGGGTGAGGTCGTGCGCGCATAATGCGGCCCACGTTCTCCGCTTTTCACGGAAGTGCTTTAACACGTCGGGTCGGGGTTCTCGGGAGACGCCTCGAACTTAGGTTGTTTCCTCGGGTTATAAGCTATTCTCCATAACGAAGGAGCTCGGCCGATTCCCGAGCGTGGGACAAGGCCTCGGTGAAAATTCCGAGCTCCGAGCTCTATGCGCACCTCTTGGTTGCTTTCGCCCTTGATGAGGTAGGTAGGGTCGATGCTTAGTCCTCGGGTCCCGAGCTACTAATGGGGGGCATCAGAATATATGGCTTTTAATTAAATAGCATATTTTCTAGGAATTCAAGGTAAGAAATGTTTTTGAGCATTAAATGATATGGGAACGATGGGTAGGAATATATATACAAAGTATCTCTGAAATGGTGGTCTTGTCGTCGCTAATGCCTTGATATAGCGAAAATTTTTTATTTGAGCATTCACATATGATACAATGATTTTTTAAATGTTATTAGAGTTTTCTAAAAATTTATAGACTCTGACGTTTTTTTTTTAAAAATATTTTAAACGAGATAAGGTGAAATTTGAACGAAACTTTAACAATAGAGAGAAAATCTTTAAATGCTAAATGCCTGCCACCATTCAGTTACATAGTATCTCGATTGTTATCCTCCAAATGCATCCGCATGCACTTCTATAGGTTGTGTTCCTTCAGGCATATCTTGTAGTCGATGTTGCACAGCCTCATCTAGCAAATTCTAAAAACCAAAGTTGCTGATTAAATAATTATAATTGGAAGCCATTTCAAAATTATAACAAAGTATTACCTCATAGCGTACAACTTCATCATCAACCGGGGCACCTCTTTTTTTTCGGCTCAATTGTAGTATCTCAATACGAGTTGGGTATCTACCATTCTCTTTAAACTAATAGAATAACAAATACACATAAAACACACGAAAAGTGATTGCATAAATTTATAAACAATAAAAATTAATATCCACATTCGGTACATTACCATTCTCAAAAAAAATATATAAGTAAGTCAAAAAATACCATTGATGACAACATATTTTTAAAAGCTATCTAACTACCTGCATTTTGGTTTAATCCTAGATGCCATGAAAAGAAGAACGAGCATGGGGAGATCTTGGCATAAAACACGAAACTCCTAAGGTAAGACAACAATCCCTTGCTCAAAAGGGAAGGGGAACTCCTTTCTGAGAGTGACAATTTGTGGAACCAATCCTCGATGTATGCATCCGATAAGATATATTTTGATATTTATATCATTATCTTGTTTCCGAAAATTCTATAATCTATATATTTTCCCTGATATTTGTTTTATATTTTCTTTCAATTTATATATTTTTTGTGTGCCAAAAAAATACGGTTTTTACCTACTACGGTTAATAATAGGTCATTGTGTGCATAATGCCGAGTTGACTACGACTACCCAGACCTCAGGTTTCCACTCCTACGAATCGGCTAAGTTAACACTGATGATGGCAAAAGATATGAAGTAAACAAGCACGAATAATGAAATATATCACCTTCACAATTTCTATGTTTGCCCTTCAATGATTTTGGCAATTTTCTATCAAAATAATAGTCAATTTTTAGAAACATAAATAATAAATTAATAAAAATTCTCATTTTACCATATAAACTAGTTAGTGGAAGCCTAACTTTATTAAAGGTGTTATCTCTATGTTTTTTATGAAAGGAAAGCATATGAAGCAATTAAATAGGTGCGTCAAACACATAAATGGAAATTTACGATTTTGGTAATATGTTTTGTTCTCTTTCACATTTTTTTCATCTAAGCAGTAGATTTTAGTCTTAATCTATATCTTTATTTATTTCATAATATTAGTACTTCTCTGGAGTCGTGCTGACGTGGTACTAACGTACGCTGTGTACAGTGTCGTGCTGATTGCGTGTAGTGCCAAATCACTATTCTCATGGACAAATGACTAAATTTTCCTTGTTTCAATATACTTTAATTTCATCTTGGTTTAGTCCTAGATGCTGTGAAAAACAAAAGAAGGAACATGGGGAGATCTTGGCAGAAAACAGGAAGCTACAATTGGCCATCAAGCTGCTAAGGGAAGACAACAATGCCTTTCTGAAATGGGTAGTGGAGCTCATACGTGAGACCGACTCTTTGCGATACTTGTATATGCATCCAATATGATATATATTGAGATTTATATCATTATCTTGTATACGGAAATTTCTATAATCTATATATTTCACCTGATATTTGTTTTATATTTTCTAGTCAATTCATATATTTTTTGTCCGTAAAAAAATATGGTTTTTTCTTTACTAAGTTTAATAAGGTGTCCTAGGGTGCATATTGCCAAGTTGATTGTGACTACCCATACCAAAGGTTCCACTCCTCCATGATCGGGCAAGTTAACACCGATGATGACAAAAATAGTAAACAAGCACGAACCATGAAATATATCACATGCACAATTTCTATGCTTGTCTTTCATCGATTTTGACAATTTTCCATCAAAATAATAGTCAATAAAAATAGTTGGCAATTTTTTAAAAATATAAATAGTAAAATAATACATATTTCATTTTACCATATAAAATAGTTAGTGAAAGTCAAACTTTATTAAACGTGGTAATCTCCATGTTTTTTCTTGAAAGGAAAGCATGTGAAGCAATACAATATAGGTGTGAGATGCGCATAATGTGGAAAATTACGACTTTGGTAATGCGTTTTGTCCTCTCATATTTTTGTCATCTAAGCAGTAAAATTTCGATCTTAATCTATATCATTATTGTTATGATTTACCCACAGACAACTAAACTCCCCAGTCGAGTATCACACGAAATAGGAAACCGAAAGAATGGAAGAACACCAAGAATTATAGTGGTTCGGATTTGAATCCAATCTTACATCCACTTTGCTCAAAGAGCAATTCACTATACCCAACGGAGATTCAAGATTACAGAGATGTTTACAATCTGTACTAACCCAGAAACCGAAACTATACAATCTGTATTCAAAAGAGAAAACAAGAACAGAAAGAAGAGAGCTGAGAAAGAGATTCCGGATGCTTGCTGTATTGCTGCTATACACCATGGCTTTATGTATATTGATCCCTTTCCCTTCAATCGTTTTTCTGTTGTAACCCCCCTTCTGAGTCTTGATTGCATACACCATTTCCTTTCTTCCTTCGTCATACACCGCGTGTACAAGCATTAGTAAACTAACTCCCACAATTATTTATTACTTCTCTGGAGTCGTGCAAACATGGTTCTGACGTAATGCTGAATACGTACAGTGTCGTGTTGATTGCGTGCAGTGCCAAATTGCTGTTCTCATGGACCAATGACTAAACTTTCCTTGTTTAACTATATTTACATCTTGGTTTAGTCCTAGATGCCGTGAAAAGAAAAAGAAGAAGCATTACCAAAAAAAACTCTTTAGAATCGGGATTTGAAAGCTTTCGAAGCGGTTTAAAAATGCTTCTACGAATTGAGAAGCGTTTCTCGAAATGGTTCAAATACCACCGCTCCTAGACTCTATTGTGGTGGAATACAAGAATTATAGTGGTTCGGATTTGAATCCAATCTTACATCCACTTTGCTCAAAGAGCAATTCACTATACCCAACGGAGATTCAAGATTACAGAGATGTTTACAATCTGTACTAACCCAGAAACCGAAACTATACAATCTGTATTCAAAAGAGAAAACAAGAACAGAAAGAAGAGAGCTGAGAAAGAGATTCCGGATGCTTGCTGTATTGCTGCTATACACCATGGCTTTATGTATATTGATCCCTTTCCCTTCAATCGTTTTTCTGTTGTAACCCCCCTTCTGAGTCTTGATTGCATACACCATTTCCTTTCTTCCTTCGTCATACACCGCGTGCACAAGCATTAGTAAACTAACTCCCACAATTATTTATTTCATAACATTAGTACTTCTCTGGAGTCGTGCTGACATGGTCCTGACATAATGCTGAATACGTACAGTGTCGTGTTGATTGCGTGCAGTGCCAAATTGCTGTTCTCATGGACAAATGACTAAACTTTCCTTGTTTAACTATATTTACATCTTGGTTTAGTCCTAGATGCCGTGAAAAGAAAAAGAAGAAGCATTACCAAAAAAAACTCTTTAGAATCGGGATTTGAAAGCTTTCGAAGCGGTTTAAAAATGCTTCTACGAATTGAGAAGCGTTTCTCGAAATGGTTCAAATACCACCGCTCCTAGACTCTATTGTGGTGGAATAGTAACCGGTGGTGTATCTAAATCAACAGTTTCAAATAGTATTTGTAGGAGCGATTGCAAACCGATTGAAAATATAGGTAACCCAAGAGAAATGCTAAACTAGTTCTACTTCCCTTTTTCAAATGCGGTTATAAACCGCTTCAAATGGTTTGCTGAACATATTCTATTTCCCCCTCTGTAGAAGCAGTTATGGACCAATTGAATTCGCCTGTCACAGGTCCTGTCTAAAACGATTCTATTTCTTTGTTTTTGAAGCATTTATTAACTAGTAATTATACTGTTTCTGGATCGCTGCAATCATGATCTGCACTATAAGCATTCCAATAAATTATTTTATTTTTTTCCCCAATTATTTAGATGATTGTTTTTCAATTGAATACAAACATCTTTGAAATGAAATATAACAAAAGATGTGCATCCAATAGAACAATTCGATATAACAAAATGATACTGATCATTAAAAATAAAAGGAACTTTCTGAATCCACAATGCCTATATATATATATATATATATATTTGTCCGACAACGATATACTAACTATTTACAAATGACAACTAGAAAGAGTATTTTTTTCCTTGATAAATCTAATCTAATTACCATCTCAATCTTCGTTGCGAGATCTACCATCGATCTCTTTTCCATTTGATGAAGAATGCATGTATTTCTGCATAATGTTTGTCATTTCAATTGCCAACTGTAAAAAACTAAAGTGACATTACTATTATACACTTTCAAAAGTATCGTTTGACTCAATGAAATATGTAAATACCTGTGTTGGTAATATTTCAGGCCCATGAGACCCCCTACTAGTTCCAGGTATTATGTTTTGTATAAAACGTACAAAAGCTTGGAATTGTTCTTGTGTTTGTCTCATTCGCTCTATTTCTATCTGAAGTTGTGCCTTTTGCGCCTCCATTTGTGCCCGCCATTGTGATTCTCGAGCCTCCATATCTTTTATCATTTTTTCTTCCATTGCTCTTAAATTCTCCGTAACATCTGCAGCTGAGTTATCATTGGGCCTGTAGAACGAGCTACATCTACATTGATCAGGGAAGACTTGGCTAGGTGTTGCTCCTGCTCATAGACATCTAACTCGCCCAATTTTCAAGGCCAAATACATCACTGTAAAAAACTTAAATTGAGACAATATGATTTCTAATAGTTTAAACAAAATAAAATGAATTTTTTGAACAAGAATGTAACCGAAATGCATCCGCATGCACTTCTATAGGTTGTGTTACTTCAGGCATATCTTGTAGACGACGTTGCACAGCCTCATCTAGCAAATTCTAAAAACCCAAGTTGCTGATTAAATAATTATAATTGGAAGCCATTTCAAAATTATAACAAAGTATTACCTCATAGCGTACAACTTCATCATCAACCGAGGTACCTCCTTTTTTTTTACTTTTTCGGCTCAATTGTAGTATCTCAATACGAGTTGGGTATCTACCATTCTCTTTAAACTAATAGATTAACAAATACATATAAAACACAAAAAGTGATTGCATAAATTTATAAACAATAAAAATTAATATCCAGATTCGGTACATTACCATTCTCAAAAAAATATATAAGTAAGTCGAACACTAACATTGATGACAACATATTTTTGAAAGCTGTCTACATAATCTTTCCCAAACTTCTGGAGCCAGCTTATGTGGAACTGGGCGAATGGACACAAGATCTTGTAGTGGAGTGTTCGAGTCATAAGACGTAGATTTCACTTCAGTCCTCCATCGCCTCCATGCAACTCCCATCATTTGCATCACAAAATTTTTGTGTTTATCAGGGATGCAGAATCTGGCCTATAAAGAACAAGCATAGTTTACTATTGTAGTAAATTTATGTATGAAATAAGCACTTCTCAACTTACAATAACAAGTTTCCATGCTTCCTCCAATCGATTCTTTGACATTTTTCTCCAGTCTAAAAAACTAAGGGGAAGCAAAGTTCCATTCCGAGCTATAGTACCCACATAATTTGCCAATACTGGTTGTAAATCTCCATAAGGTTGTCCCCTTTCATTAAATGTTACAAATAACAAATCATCAGGATGTAACGCATGAACATCCTTCATAACAGTCCTCCCACATCTATTCTGCTGCCTTGGAGGTGAACGGATCACTTCATCATCGCCTGAAAAGTATACTGAAAATATAAATCGTGGAAATTACAATGAAAGGAATATTTTATGCATACTCAAACAATTTTTCAACCTTCCTCATAGAAGTCCTCTTGCTGTGGTGATTGTAGTGCACCATTTTATGTTTCAGATGCATCTTGTGATGTTATTTCTTGTGATTCATCTCCATCTCGACGTCTGTTACTTGAATCTTTCCCCGAGAACGCCTTCTGAAATTTCCCATCAACTTCTGAATTCTTTTGTTTGTCATTTTTTATATTTACTTCAACATAGCATAAAATATATGTTAGGATATAATTACTCTCTGAATATACATAGCATATAATTTAAAATACATGTTCAATGCTACAGTTTTACGTGTCATGCACTAAACACATCCATTGCATATGATTTTCCTAGAGAATCATAACAAAGTGCCACCAAACCACATGTCTAAGAATCGCCAACTGACAAGAAAATCATTAATTTACTTGCCTGAAGAGTATGATTAAACTGGTTTGATGAAATTCCAACAGAATTAGCCACCAAATTTTAGAAAGAAGAGGAGTACCATTAGGGTGCTTGAATTGATGGTTTCAAATTTTTCACTCGTTCAGATAGCCAAAAATTCAACAGACTTCCAAATCATATTGTATCAAGTAAAAAAATCCCAGTAGTTAATTTGTCTTTCCAATGACACCCACCTTGGTTGTTCTTGAAATTTCATTTACCAAATCCTTCCCTACATCAAATTCATCAATGCAAGCGTGCTATAAATATGAAGATCAAATCACCATGCGCTCAAACAATGACACTCTATATTACAATAAAACAAAACTTTAGACATATTGACGAATTTCTTGTTTTCTTGTGATGAATTGCAGAATACACAAACTTTGATATATTAATCAAATCAAACTGTGATGTTTTCTTGTGATGAATTGCAGAATACACAAACTGTGGTGCAGTAACCTTTTTGTAATATAGTGTATTCTTGTTTTCTTGTGATGAATTGCAGAATACACAAACTGTGATGTTTTTCTTGTGATGAATTGCATAATACACAAACTGTAATATAGTATATTATTGCAATATAGTGTCGAGATGGAGATGTTTTGCATGTTATTTCTTGTTTTCTTGTGGTGAATTACAGAATACACTATGTGACGCCCAAAAATCCGAGATAGCCACATAAACCAACAAAATAATTGATTGGTAGATAAAATTGATATTTAATGTCATCCTTATTAATTTTTATTATATTTCGACGTTGACATTTATTTAATTAGAATTCAGGATTTTGGTTCGAGAGGAGATTCCCGGAAGAAGACTCCCGAGCGCGGTAACGGTTATGTTGAAACCTTATTTAATTAGTTTTTGTGAGGGAAAAATATTTTTATGGTGTTTATCAAAATCTTATGGCGGATTTATGTTCAATTATTTTTTTTATTCGGTTAAATTTAAAGAGCTCTTTTGAGATTTTATGTTTATTTCTTTTATGACTAAATTAAGGCGCGCTTTTGATTTTCTTTATATTATAGCGCTTTTAAAATTCTAATCCACATTTAAATCTTGTTATATCATTTTAAAGGAATTTTAGCATTTTCTTTTATTCCCAATTTTGGAGTGCACTTTTAAAGCCTAGTTTTTTTATAAATAGAGGTAACCCTTTCTTTTTCCCCCTCGCCCCTCCTCACGTAATCACACACAAAAAATAAAATAAAATACAATAAAATAGAGGCGGCTAGGGTTCTGGTGGCTGTCGAAGGTTCTGAAATTTTTCTCTAAGGGAAAACTTGTAGCGCTCGTGGTATTCTTCTTGCCGGATATCCTCCATCGATCATCTTCTATTGAGGCAAGTGATATCCGTTTTTTTCTGCATCGGTGGTATCATATTATGTTGTGTTTTTTTGGTGTTTGAATTCATGCCCTGCTTTGTGTATGAAAGTTTTCAAAAAAAAAATGGCAAAGGATCATATGTGTATATAGCCGATCTTGATACTTCTTGGAGTGAGAGTGCAGAAAATTTCAGCATGTATATATGGCTGCCTGTGTGCGTCTTCATCATTCTCTATGGTTGTGTGTGCATAATCTTCTTCCCTTTATGTTTGAAACTCATTCGGTTACGACAGTGTGCTCCCGAAAGTTTATGAAATATTTGAGATGGTGTGGCAATGAGTTGTATGCTGCATCTTTCTGGCCGTGTGTCTAGCTTTGTGATACAGTGTCTTGCATCCAATTCTTTCAAACCATGTTTTGTGCCTTCACTGTTTGTTATGAAATATTTGAGATGGTGTGGCAATGAGCTGTATGCTGCATCTTTCTGGCCGTGTGTCTAGCTTTGTGATACAGTGTCTTGCATCCAATTCATTTCAAACCATGTTGTGTGCCTTCACTGTTTGTGTATGTGTTTTCTTCTTCTTTATAAAACTCAGCCGTGGTGATGAAGGGTTGTTCCCATGCGCTAATTATCAAATTTTCTGATGGAGTTTTGCACACGAAGCGAGGGGTTTTGGAATGAAATTTGAAGGGTGAACTTGTTGCAATGTTTGTTAAAATCAGTTTGATAGTGTCGAGTGTTCCTTCCTCCTTTTTAGTGTAAGCTGCATGCATCTTCTTCAAATTTTTTGCCACGACATTGTGCATGATTCTTGCTTGCTTTGTCCCATCACTAAAAAAAAACTCTCTTTAGAATCGGGATTGAAAGCGGTTGAAGCGGTTTAAAAATGCTTCTACGAATTTAGAAGCGTTTCTCAAAATGGTTCTAATACCATCGCTCCTAGGCTCTATTGTAGCGGAATAATAACCGGTGGTGTATCTAAAGCAACCGCTTCAAATATTATTTGTAGGAGCGGTTGCTAACCGATTGAAAATGTAGGTAACCCAAGCGAAATGCTACACCGGTTCTACATACCTTTTTCAAATGCGGTTATAGACCGCTTCAAATGGTTTGTCGGACCGATTCTATTTCCCCCTATGTAGAAGCGGTTATGGACCTATTGAATTTGTCTGTTATAGGACCGTGTAAATCGATTCTGTTTCTTTGTTTTGAAGCGTTTATTAACTGGTCATTATAATATTTCTAGACCGCTGCAATCATGATCTACACTATAACCATTCCAGTCAATTATTTTATTTTTTCCCCCAATTTTCTAGATGATTTCTTTACAATTGATCAATACAAACATCTTTGAAATGAAATATAACAAAATATGTGCATCCAATAGAACAACTCGATATAACAAAATGATACTGATCATTAAAAAATAAAAGGAACTTCTGAATCCACAATGCCTATATATATATCTACTTATCTGACAACGATATACTAACTATTTAAATATGACAACTAGAAAGAATATTTTTTTTCCTTGATAAATCTAATCTAATTACCATCTCAATCTTCGTTGCGAGTTCTACCATCGTTCTCCTTTCCATTTGATGAAGAATGCATGTATTTCTGCATAATGCTTGTCATTTCAATTGCAAACTGTAAAATAAAGTGACATTACTATTATACACTTTCAAAGTATCGTTTGACTCAATGAAATATGTAACTACCTGAATTGGCAACATTT
>KQ999486.1:25698-38040 GCA_001598015.1 Dorcoceras hygrometricum | reverse complement strand
AACAATGGTTGTATATTTATCTCAAATAACAGCTGTTGTAAACCGCAATTGCAAAGTTATATGAAATACCCTGTTTCCGCGAAAGTTTTTAGCAGTAGCGCGCGTATTTGAGTATCTGCTGAATTTCGAATTGGTCTTGAGTTTCGTTTCTTTTGGAGTTATAAGAGATGCAGCTTATAACAAATTATCTTTTAGCCCTTAATTTATTCGAAAATTTTGTTTACCCCATTTCTCGTGGCCCCGTTGGGTTTGGGTGTCACAGACACCAAGAACACCTCTGAATTTGTCTTGATAAGAGCTTGAAAATCAATGGAGGAGAAGAGGGAGAGGGTGCGACGGCCTTGGGGGCTAGGGTTTCCTTCTCTTCTTATTTTTTTTTTTTTGGTAATGCTTTGATGTTGTGTGGAGGTGTAAGGTCGAAAATTTGATAGATTAGGGGTAGAAATTGTGTTTTAAAATTGTTAAAATAAGGTAGGAGAGTTGTTAATTCAAACATTATAAAAGTACTACTTAAAAAATAAAACTTCCTTCTTTCCTACCTCTTGTTTCTAAAGTTTTGGGGCTGAAATTTGGAAGGAAATACTTGATTTTAATGGTAACAATATAGTTGTATAAAAGTCATCATTTTTTTTAATAAAAGTGCTACTTATTTTAAACTTAATTAAGTAAATGAATTCTTAATATCAATAAATTTTTTAACTTTGAAGATAACAACAAACGCAAATAGACTTTTAAAATTTATCACTGTAAAATCTTCAAAGGCATAGGGGGTGATCTCAAAATTTAATTTTAAAAAAAAAATCATCTTTACCTCGGTGTTCTCGTCTCCTCCTTTCCGACAACAAAACATATAATCTAAAATTCTAAAAAGAAACTATCATTAAAATATTCAAATAATGATTACGAAAAAATGATGAAATAAAATTAATACTACCAATAGAAATAAAAATACTAATGCATGTGATTCTAAATAGGCAAAATTTGTAGGCGTTGCAGGCATAGAGCTTTTTCCCACAGTAATAACCTCTTTTAAAATGGAAACCTTTGGAAGAAATTTGATTATGATGGCGAACATACCTGGTACGTGTATTTTTGGGAAAAAAATTGAAAAGCATGAGCTCATTAGTTTCTTTAAAAGTTTTCACCGAACCGAATTAAAACACATTGGACCGTGCTTATTAGTATTCGATCGACCAACTTCTATAAACCTGGTTCCTGAACTAAGCTGAAAATCATCTCAGACGTGAGCTGAATTGCTGAATCGAAGTTAAAGAAGGATACTGAAATTAGCAATTTAATCATTTCTAAAATTTAAACTTATCATTGTGGATTTATGGATTTTTGGGCGTTACATAAGGACGTGTAGAGAAGAAATTCTCAAATTGAACTTCTTCTGGTTTGATTTGTACATGTCGAGGAGCTCTATAAATAGATCTCCTCAAAAGAAGATGCATCCCACATCCACAACTCTCAATAAGTTTAGCATAGGCATGTAAACGTATCTGATGATTAGTCAGAAAGAATAACTCGTTAATTGAGCCACATGAAAAATTTGAAAACAAATTCAAAGATTGCCTCGCGCGCTCACAAATGATAGTTTTTAAATAGAGAATCCTTTATGGAAACATAGATCATACAAATCGTAAAAGGTGAACTCGTGATAATGAAGGAGAAATATTTGATGCAAATCTGTATGTTCTTTTGTGAGAAATACACAATGAGGTAGAACTAAATATTGTCTGAAGTGGTTCAAGAGAATATTAACAGTGTTGTGTCATAGAAATCTCAGATATATGTCAGAATGTGGATTGAAGATTCTTTCTGAAGGGAAACTAATGTTGGGGTTTACAAAAGTGTTACGCTTTTTGAACACAGTGTTAGTAGTAAACAACACCAATTAAACTCGGGCACTTCTGCTACCAAAAGTGAAAGCTTCTGGAGATGATTATTATGATATGTGGCAAACAAATGTTATATACTTAGGAGGAGTGAGATATTTTGTCTTCTTCACTTATGATATATCTAGGAAAATGTTTGAAATTTTTAAAGTTTTCAAAGCATGAGTTGAACTTGATTCAGACAAGAAAAACATTTGAAAATTGACAATGAAGTAGAATATATCGGTATCAAATTTGAATTATTTTACCAATATGCGACATCAAAAGAAATTAATGATGACTTACATGTCTCAACAAAATGGAGTGACGGAGAGGATAAATTAAACTTTATTGGATAGAACGAGGGGGCATAACCAAGTTCTTATAGACAGAAGCAGTAAAAATCGCATATTATGTCATCAATCGGTTTTCTATCAGTAGTGATTAATCTGAAAACATCAATGGGGTATGGTCTGATAAACCAACGGATTAAACTCGGTTACATACATTTGGAAGTCCGATATATGTTTTTTACTATGAACAAGAAAGTTTAAAGTTGAAAACTAAATCGAGAAAATATATCTTCTTGGGCTATGCTGATGGTGTAAAGATGTTTCACTTGTGGGATTCTACTCTCCATAAGCTTATCAATAGTAGATATATTATTTTCGAGGAAGATAGAATAAAAGGAGACATACATAGTGTCAGAACTATTACAATTTAAGAGGAAAATAAGACAAATGAGTATCAAATTCTATATAAAGCAGTACCATAGAAAAAAGAACTAGATCCAATTGAGTCAGAAGACCACCGGTTTCGCTTTCAGATTATGGAACTACAATCAATATTGCATATTGTCTACTGTAGATGATAGCAAACCATCGAGTTTATATGAGATTACTCAAAGCTCGAAAGTATCCTTATGGCGGAAAGTAACGTAGGAAAAATTAGAGGTATTAAAAAAGAATAAACTTGATTTTATAATACTACCACGACAAAAAAAATTAATCAATAATAGATGGATATCTAAGATCAATTGTGATGAGAATAACTAAGTTGAAGGGCAGCGCGACAGATTAGTGATGAAAGAGTTTTCTCAAAAAACGCAAGCAACATGGATTGGAGAGATGGAAAGGAAGTGAAAATCTGTTAGATTCTCAGTCATATTTACAAACAGAAGAAATTTTGACTAATATGTAATAGGCATGTGAAAGTATTTATTGGTTATTCGTTCAATCAGAAAGAATGGCTCATTAATTGAGACACATGACAATTTTCAAGGCCAATTGAAAGATATATTCATATGTTCGCAAAGACGATGAGTTCTGTAGATAGAATATCCTTGACTCAGTTGCAAGAATCTCTTCGACCGTTTCTCTAATCTCGTCACAAGGCCAATTGAAAAATATATATTTGAGTGTTTCATAATATTTGTAATTTTTGAAAATATGGTGAGATTATAATTATCCAAAATATTATAGTAAATTTTAGTATTTTACGGTCATTTTTATCCTAATAATTTAGTATTTGCTTATATATATCAAATTTTTTTAACCCTTGTAAAAGAAAATTTCGCACTCGGACTGATGAAAAACAAATCTAGCCATCGATGGAAGCAAGAAAAGACAACACTACTCCAAGGTCGAAGTTTAAACCCAAACTTTTATTTTAGGTAGCAATAGAAGTAGGGTGCATGATACGGTCCCTTTAAATGACTACTATTTCACATGCTTTCATACCTGTGGCTCCTAATTCTTTGTAGTCCATTAATTTTGTCTTGAAATGTAGAACTCGATGAAAGAGTTTCACTAAATTCCATCCGTGGTTAAGGATTCTCTTGAGTTAGGATTCATTCATGTCCCACCCAATTCAAGAAAATCTTGTAACTTCGATTAGTGGGGTGACTTTCTTTGTCTAGTGTCTTTCATGGCACATGAATAGGCTGCAAACCAATTGGAGAAAGAACGAATTTTCGAGACAAAAAATTTATTGGGCGTAATATAATTAATTATGGATACATATAGTTGGAGGGAACTATTTTTAATCACGCTATGAGATATAGAGATTTTGGGGTTGGGAGCTAGAAAATTGTGTTAGAATAGGTTTCAGTATCAAATATTTACCATTTTATTAAATAAAGTTATAGCTTTCAACATAGTCGGTGCAATCTTTAATTCGTACCACAATTAATATCATTGAATCATACTTCAGTCTAGTTGTCTAATTATGATATTCTTTTAACCTGAGTAATCATTGCCCCATGTATATACTTAGAATCGATCAAATTCAATATATATACCAGATTAAATTCTGACAGAAATTAAAAAATCATTAAAATATTCTAGGAATAATTTTATTCCTTCCTTCCCCACTTCTCACTTGGAAGAAGGTGGTACAAGTTCATGGTGCCTGGAAGTTTGAGTTTTACGATTTGTTGGGCAGCTGTCTTTGTCATTGGAAAATGGCACGTGACATGCACATGGGACCCTCCCTCGGATGTCTGTCTTTACTCGACTCTTTATATCATGTATAGTTTCATTACAAGTCACAAATCAAACTAAAAAGTCCATTTTCGAATCTATAATAATAAAACGTTGAATAATTTTTTTAATTATTTGATAACAGACAGTATACAAAAATGTTCTGTCTTGGAAAATAATGAAGGGTAAATAGAATATTTATAAGCTATTTCGGTCATGAGGGTGTCACCTATTTTAAACATAACAAAATTCAAAGCATGAAATCCATTATGCCGGTAATAAATTGACTAATCGTATTGCGCTTTACAGGACTCAAGTTATAGATTCAAACATCCTACCTTTAACTTAACTGCAAGTTTGTGTAACTAATAAGAAGCGATTGTGGGAGACCATAAATTGATCGTATTGAGAAAAGGATTAAAACATGATATTGACCTATGATTTCAAACATTTGAGTTATATATATATATATATATACTCTGATATGAGATTGGGCTGGCCCATTACAGCTGCTCGCCCTTTAATTTTTTTGGTCCCAAACCAAAACTATGTTTGCCATAGGCTGAAGACAGAGAACTTCTAAACACCACTCATTCTTTGACTCTAAATAGTTTCTCTTTCAATCAGCATCTTCTTATTGTCTAGGACCACTTAGAATATTTTCAATCATCGATTTCATTTGAACTCGTATAATTATTTTAGAATTGATGATAAAGACAGACAAAAATTTAACATTTAAGATCACCATTGTGTGCCGAGATAGGGACACATCACGGGTCGAAGGGATCGCGCAGTGCCTTCGGGAGGTAAAATTTGAAATCGAATTAAAATTGTGCGCTAAATTTCACAAATTTATGTTGGAGGGGGACATATGACCAAAGATTTTGGAAGTAATTGGGACTTCACATGAGTTTCCAGCATGCACTATGAACAGTATGGATGTGTTATAAGGTCGAGAGTAAATGAAATGACTGATAAGAAATGAATGTGGGTGTTTTGTGAGTATGATTGATGAATTCTAGCTGGATGAAGTTGGCCACTTAACCATCATCAATCAATGGTGGTTCCACCATATAGACATAAAATTCCCTCTTATTTAAGTGCGTGTCAAGGTTATATATGTGCTATCCATCACTGTAACATTTTTTTGTTCAATTTGAATTTCATATATGCTGCATTTACAAGGGTAAATGGCAAACGAAATTGATATATTCGATAAGGGCTATCAAAGAACATTCTATTTAATCGTTAAAATATGTAGTTCTAGTACATGATAGTTGAGAGATTATATATATAGATTTTTTGGTCGTTACATGAGTGGAATTTTTTTCTCCGTCACATGGGATCGAAATAATATCCCTTACTGAGATGTTTATTTCACTAACGGAAAAAGGTGTGGATGAATCATCATAATACTTAGAGAACACGAACATATTTATGATATGATCGGGATTTCATGACTTTTATAAAAAAAGATATATAATTGATGGTGATAATTCAACTCAAAAGTTTAGCATTATGGTCGGGATTTCATGAAAATCAATCATATTTTGATTAATACAAAACTTGTTGTTATGTTTCTAATCAGTTTACTTGATTACGCATATCTATTTGGAAGCAGACAATAGCACAACAAAGCTTAACACAGATCGAATGATCAGTATAAGTAAAGAGTTGAGCTCAAGTTAAAAAATAAATGTTTAGAACAGTTCAGAACAAGAGCAGAAAAGTTCAGATATCAGTATAACATATCAGTAGAACATATAAGTTTGGAACAATATACAGATCGATAGAACAAACCAGTCAAGAACATAACAGATAAGATGAGTATCGATCAGCTTAGAACAAAATAGAGGAGATCAGTTCAGAGAATCAGAACAGAACAGTTGAGAAGAGTATAGTAGAAGCGAATGGAAACAGTTCAGATTAGATCAGAGTAATAATAGAGAAGTGCAGAGCAGATAAGATCAGATTAAAGCAAGAGCAGAAGAGTAGGTTAAAACAGATGAGAATAGAATAGCTCAGTGTACATATCAGATTGAAGCTTCGTAGTAGACCATTTCAGATAAATGGCAAAACTTATCAGTGGATCAATTCAGAACAAAGGCTACGAACAGAACATATCATAACAGAGTTCGAACCAAATCAACACAAACTCAGAATCACAAATCAGTTTGAACGAGATTAACTCAAGATAGAACATAAGCAGTTCAAACTGATTTACGAAATACGACAAAGATCAGTTCAGAAAAGTCAAAGATCATAAATAGCCTCAACTACTCCTGTACGGACAAAGGACGACAAGTGCACAGAGTCAGAATTTCCAGAAGACTATTGCAACGGCTAGAAACTTATGTCCAGTGTTCATATTATCAGTACATAGGCTGTAAATACAACTGAACTGAAGCAAATGGAGTAAGTGCACAAAAGAGAGAAAGACTATCAAAAACTCCAGAATGCGCACATACTAGAGAGGCTGCATGGGTGCATAGAGTGCAAGTGTGGACGAGAAAATAGAAATCAGTTGTGCACCAGTAGAGGTCGTCGATATGAGTTGAAGATAATTAGATAGACGACAATGTGCGAGGATACATGAGAGTATATACTATAACATATTAAATCCTCACACACCCACATTCAATCATATTTATGAGAGCTTAGCGAAACATATGAGATGAGTGGATGATAATAAAATTATACAAATGTTGTCTTCGCACAAATACATTATACTTGGTGTTTGTAGTCTTCACATAGAGAAGTTAAACATATATAGTGTGGAGTCTAGGAGTCCAAATTTGGGCAACATGATAAGTCCCAGCTGAGTGGGCTTGTACAACTCTATATAAATCTAAGCCTTCAGAAGGAGAAACGTAGAAGTGGTGGCTTCTCTTCTGAACTACTATTATCATTTTATCTTTTCTGTGCTTTTAATATGATCTGTTCTACTGTTATGAGTTGATTCTATTCTGCACTTGTTCTCTTCTGAACTGCTCTAAGCTGTTCTATACTGCTTTGATCTGAATCGCTCTGCTATGTGCTTCCAATCTAATCTGTTACTGCACTTGGTAACTAAACTGAACTGCTCTGTACTTCAACTGATCTGAAATGATCTTGCTATGTGAACAGATTTGCTCTTCTTCTCAACTGAGCTCAGATTTTCTTATAATGTACAATTCTTTAGCTATCAGCTCGGCTCTGATCTGATCTGATTCCTGCGCACTCACGTACACTGTTAGAACAAAAAACAAGTTTTGTCAGCAAAATTAAGATCTGAGTTGTTTCACATATCCAAGCTGAACTTATAGACTCCACTCTGTTTTCAACCACGTTCACTTGTTTAACGTTTCTGTGAGAAAAACTACGTATATTAAGTTTAACGTCTTCGTGTCAATGAAAAACTGATTGATTTAGTTACATTCACTCTAATCTGTTTCGCTCATGCTCTCATATTTGTGAGTGAATGTATGTGTGTATGTGAGAATTAATCTGTTACGGTGACGTCCAAGTCCACCAATCAAATATTTAATCTTGAAAGTACGAAGGAATGCACGTTACAAATTTTCCATTTTTTATGATTCAAAGAAAACATACTATTCACGGATGGTTTTGTAATTTTAGAAAATAATATAGATCGCTCATTGGAAATTGTTAGAGCAAATTTCAGAAGTTTTGGTGATGAAAAATAAAAGAGATATAATCAAGACCAAAGGCACCAGATATGGACGAAGCTTACTTTGTTGGATGTAGAAACCAGATCGGAGCAAAGTCAAGATGGTTAAGGAAAAACCAGATCAGCGTCTTCAGGTATACTGGGTGAGGACAAACCAGCAAAGGTATTTTGGTCAAGCTGGTCAAGGTCAAACCGGCTCAAGATATTGAGATGTACTAGTTTAGGAAAAACCAACTAGGGACTAAGTCAAATGTTGATACCAATTCTAAGATGCTTGGCCGGATAAGGATAATTCAGTTGATTAAATTCGAAGAATTCTAAGCAGAGAACATTGAGACGAAGAGCAGAAAAACAGTGGTCTTCAGCTAAGGGAACAGACCAGCTAGAGCGAGAACTAGAATAACAGATCAGCTGGAAGATCAGTTAAGCCGAACCAGCTCAAAGCAGAATGACTTCACAAGTGGTTTAGTACTGAAGATATATGCATACAAAGAATATTATCTGAATCAGTACAGATCAAAGATATGAGCAGAATATTGTTAGAGTAGATGCCCAACTAGCCAACTTGTGGCGTGTGGATTTATAGACTCCTGTATATGACAATCTTTATATATGATATTCGCATTTATTTATATGGCATTCTTTACTTTCATTGTGTGTATGATGATTTACAATTGCGTTGAGTAAAGACCTAGAATGCACTAAATCGTATGTTAGATGTGATAGTGGGTATGACGGCTATCATGAAACACATCTAATAGTCGCTGTGTATTCTGAACATGTTCCTAGTCTATTGGGCCGTCAAAATGAGGATAAGGCCGCCCGAGTTCGAGACTAGTATCTGCGATGCGAAGTACCATGTTTCATTGGTAGGGAACATTGTGATGTTCTGAGCATGCAGATAGATAGTGACCTGGTGATCTATCGAACTACCCTCGTTCGGACTTTCCAAGTGGTTACCATTTGTCGAGTGGATAAGTCCGAGGTCTTGGTTGTACTGATTAGTCCTCACGACTCGAAACGTCATTGAGACTCTACATGATAGGCGTCTCACTTTGACTCGTTTGTCGACTCACTTGGGGTCATCAGGCGGTGGGATTGGGTGAGACCCCGATGCATGTAGGAGTCGATGCATCGTTGTCGAGGATTCACCGCTCGCAGACATGCATGGATATCCTATGCTATCTGAGTAGTGTATAAATCTCTGGCCAGAGTACTAGAAGTGTTTTAGGTAAATGTGTTTACCTAGTTACACTCGTGATGTCACTATTTGATCTCCAAGATGTATGCATAGCTATCGGATCTATAGCGACTCTCGATTTACCAATGGTCGTTGATCTGATCGGGATATATGGATTGAAAGGACCGTACTGTATGCTAACCACGACCAACTGGTTCTTGCAGGCACTATCAGTGATACCTAGGGGATCATGGGCGATGTTGCTAGACGCTCTTACCATGATCTGATGGGCAAGTCCGGAATTGTGATTCCGGAGCCACAATGGTTGTGGGCCTACAGCTAGTTGTATCCCTGAATCATTGAGGATCACACAAGTACTGGATTCGAGATTCCCGCACAGATACTCAGCTCAATGTGTTGAGCATACGAAGATGATTTTGGGAGTGCGACTTCCTAAAAGTCAACAGGGGTCAAATCGTGATTTCTGCTGTTGAGGGGCAAAACGGTCATTTTGCACTGGGGTTCTGAAAAATGGTTTTTCAGATCATAGCATTCAGTTTTGGAAACTGAGTCGATCCGTCCGATCTGATCGGCGATCGGAGTTACGGTGAAGTCTCGGTGATGGAGATGAAACGAATGTTCATCCGTTGGACCCGGGCCCATTGGGCCGGATCCAAATCCATCACTAAGTCTATTTAATATAGACTTAGGACTTAACTTAAACACACTTGATACAATTCAACCCTAAACCAAGAGCTTAGTGCGCCGCCCCCTTCTCCTCTCCAAAAGCCGCCGCCGCCGCCGCCTCTCTTCGCCGGAAAACTGTTTTCGGCCAATCTTGACGAGGAGAATCCGTCCGCGCCGATCTCGTCAGGCCTTCTAGTGCAGGCTGACGAAGGAATCCAGTCTCCGGTCGTGGACCTGATTGACGATATCTACCGTCGCCTACCGTGAAGTGCCGTTTTCTTTACGAAACCGATCGGAGCCAGGCACGAGTTGCCAGCAAGGTAGCAATCTAAACACCCTATGAATGTCATAGCATGTAGTTTTTATCGTATTGATCGTCTGACCAACAGCTGAAACGCTAAATAACTCAAACGACGACGTATCATGGTTCCCGCTAACAAAGGTAAAACGACGTCGCCTCACTACCAGCAGCTGGTCACTCAAACCAACAGCTGATCACTCGACTGAATCAGATCCCTCGCAAAGGCAACGGCTGATTAGCGCTAGAACATCAGCAGTCAACTCAGCTGTTGACCAACACTTGACAGCTGCTCGCACACGCGTTAACACTAACTGCTGCTTCCCACTACACACTTACTGCTGAGTTGACTAGCGTTGACATCAGATTACACCACTGCTGAAATACCAATAGCTGAAACAATCAAACATTAAAATTGAAACACAAACAACTATGCAGACTAGAATCAAAGTTTGGAATTTACATGGAATTCTCACTATCATTGCTCAAATAGATGAGGCCAGTCTTGTTTCATCTTCTCCTCAACCTCCCAGGTTGCTTCTTCTCGGCCATGCTTGCTCCATTGGACCATCACCAACAGAATTATCTTGTTCCTCAACTGTTTCTCCTTCCTATCCAGAATCTGCACTGGATATTCAACATAACTCAAGGCAGAATCCAGCTCAACTTCGTCGGTTCTCAAAATATGGGAAGGATCTGGCTCATATTTCCTCAACATTGACGCATGAAAAAATCATGTATCGCTGCTAATTCATCGGGCAGCCTCAATCTAAAAGCCAACTGTCCGATCCGTTCGACAATCTCAAAAGGACCAACGAATCTAGGAGCCAATTTGCCCTTAAATCTGAACCTCATCACGCTCTTGAAAGGAGAAATCTTAAGAAACACACGATTGCCAACCTCAGACTCTAACGATCGACGTCTTCGGTTAGCATAGCTGGTTAATCTATCTTGTGCAGCCTTCATCCTACTCTGAATCAAATCAATCTGATCTTTCATGTGCTGCACAAACTCAGGGGTAGAAAGCTGTTTCTCACCAACTTCTTCCCAACAGATCGGAGATCTACACTTACGACCATACAAAGCTTCAAATGGGGCCATCCCGATAGTCACTTCGTAGCTGTTGTTATACTAAAACTCGACTAAGGACAAGGAATCCTGCAGCCACCATTGAAATCCATCACCACTGCACGTAGCATATCTTCTAAAGTCTGATTGGTCCGCTCAGACTGACCATCTGTCTGTGGGTGATAGGCTGTACTCATATCCAATCTCGACCCATCGCTGCCTGCAAACTCTTCCAAAATCGAGAGGTGAATCTCGGATCCCTATCAGACACTATCGAAACAGGCACTCCATGCAATCTAACTACATGGTCGATGTCCAACTTCGCCATTTTCTTCATCGAACACCTCACATCGTAGGGAATGAAATGGTCTGACTTCGAGAGTCGATCAATCACCACCCAAATCGCATCACATCCTACTCGATCGAGGTAAAACGAGTCACAAAATCCATGGCTATGTGCTCCCAATTCCATTGAGGCACTTCTAAAACTCTGAACGAAATCCACCAGGTCTCATCCTCTCAGCCTTGACCCGCTGTCAAGCACCACCCAAATCGCATCACATCCTACTCGATCGAGGTAAAAGAGTCACAAAATCCATGGCTATGTGCTCCCAATTCCATTGAGGCACTTCTAAACTCTGAAGAAATCCACCAGGTCTCATCCTCTCAGCCTTGTCAACCTGAATCGAAGAAACCATGAAGTACTGATCAACCAACTGAAATCTCCAATCAGAATTACTCAACTGCTCGTAGACTCTTGAGACACTCAAAGACGCTAACATATCAGGATGGGCTTTCCTACTCAAAGCATCGGATATTAAGTTCATTCGCCCAGGCTGATACTGAATCTCGCAATTGAAATCCTTGAGCAACTCCATCCAACGATGCTGCCTCATATTCAAATCTGACTGCTTGAAGATATACTTCAAGCTCTTGTGGTCGGTGTACACCACAAATTCTTCACCATACAGATAGTGCCGCCAAATCTTCAAGGCAAAAACTATTGCAGCCAACTCCAAATCATGAACAGGGTACCTCATCTCGTGAGGCTTCAACTGTCGAGACGCATAGGCAATCACGTA
>KQ999486.1:5951-25516 GCA_001598015.1 Dorcoceras hygrometricum | reverse complement strand
GGCTGAAATCTCCAACCAGAAGTACTCAACTGCTCGTAGACTCTCGAGACACTCAAAGATGCTAACATATCAGGATGGGCTTTCCTACTCAAAGCATCGGCTACTAAGTTCATTCGCCCAGGCTGATACTGAATCTCGCAATTGAAATCCTTGAGCAACTCCATCCAACGATGCTGCCTCATATTCAAATCTGACTGCTTGAAGATATACTTCAAGCTCTTGTGGTCGGTGTACACCACAAATTCTTCACCATACAGATAGTGCCGCCAAATCTTCAAGGCAAAAACTATTGCAGCCAATTCCAAATCATGAACGGGGTACCTCGCTTGTGAGGCTTCAACTGTCGAGACGCATACGCAATCACGTACCCGTTCTGCAACAGCACACAACCCAAACCCCTCAGAGAAGCATCGGAGCATACAACAAATCCAGATCCAGACGGTAGAGCCAAACCAGGAGCAGTAGTCAACTTCTCCTTCAACGTCTGAAAACTAGACTAGCACTCGTCAGTCCAAACAAACTTCCTGTCCTTCTGTGTAAACTGAGTCATAGGCTGGGATATCGAGGAGAACTTCTCGATGAAACGTCTGTAATATCCAGCCAATCCCAAGAAACTACGGATCTCGAAAACACTCCTAGGTATCTCGCAGTTAAGAACTGCTTCGACCTTACTCGGATCCACCGAAATTCCTTGCGCTGAAATAACATGACCCAAAATGATAATTCTATCAAGACAAAATTCATACTTACTGAACTTGGCGTACAACTGCGAGTCTCTCAATCTTTGCAACACCAATATTAGATGCTCCTTATGCTCTCTCAAACTCCTCGAATACACCAAGATGTCATCTATGCAGACAATCACGAACCGATCGATGTACTCGCTAAAGACGTGATTCATCAAATCCATGAAAACATTTGGGGCATTCGTCAACCCAAACGGCATCACAAGAAACTCATAATGCCCATATCTCATCCAAAAAGCTGTCTTCGCCACATCAGCATCTCTAATCCGCAACTGGTGATAGCCAGAGCGCAAATCAATCTTTGAGTACACCACCGATCCTTGCAACTGGTCGAAAAAGTCATCAATCATCGGCAAACGATACTTGTTCTTCACCGTCGCTTTTGTTCAACTGTCTAAAATCAACACACATCCTCATAGATCCATCCTTCTTCTTCACAAAGAGAATCGGAGCTCCCCAAGGCGACATACTCGGTCTGATGAAGCCTTTCTCCAGAAGGTCTCTCAACTGTTCCTTGAGTTCCTTCAACTCTGCTGGCGCCAACCGATACGGAGCTCTAGAAATCGGGGCTGTACCGGGCACCAACTCGATACCAAAGTCGATCTCACGTCTCAGAGGGAATCCAGGAATCTCATCCGGAAACACGTCGGGAAACTCTCGGACGATCGGATGTCACTCAACTCCAATCATGACTCTTGGGAAACGTCAAGCGCATAGATCATAAATCTAGGATTATCCAGCGATAACAGACTAAACATCTTCATGGCAGACACCAGTGGAATCTTCGACCTTGAATCCGTGCCGTAGAAATCCCACTTCTCACCCGAATCGGGGCAAAATCTCACCACACCATGGAAACAGTTAATAGTAGCCTTATAGCTGGACCATACATCCATTCCCAAGATGCAATCAAAATCCCTCATCTCCAAGACAATCAGATTTACCACTAGCACGTTATCAAATCGAATCACACTATCCAAGAAGCTAATGGAACCAAGAATTAAACGTGAGATTACCATATCAGTCTAGAGTGGACCTAAGCAGACACTACTAAGCATGAGTATGTACAGATCGCTAGCATAAAACAGCTCAGAATAGAAAATCAGATCAGGACCGTTTGGTCAACTCAGATTGGGAAAGTCAACACGACTTAAACGAGCACACTAGATTACGATGGTAAAACAAAGTCAACTCAATTTAGGGAAATCAGACCAGATTGCAATCTTAGAGCAGCTCAGAGTGGAAAAAAGACCGCACGCTCAAAACAACTCAGAAGATGGAAAATAGATCACGCGCTTGGAACATCTCACAAACATAAAGAAACGGTCAGCTCAGGATAGAAAACAGATAACAAGCGTAAAACAGCTCGAAGAATAAAACAGATCGCGACTGGTTGGTCAACTCAGATTAGGGAAAGTCAACACAACTAAGAATAGTCAGGCGAAATTATGAAGGTCAACCAAGGTCAACTTAGCTTAGGGTAGCAGACCAGATCGTGAGCGGAATGGACAATGAAGTCAGATCGCAAACGGACTGGGCAATCAGATCGCAACTTAAAAATCAGCTCTAGTTAAAGAAGAGCAGGTCGCGAACTGCTCACGGACTCAGGATCAACTCGGGAAAATAAGCCTACCGCAAGTGCAAACTAGAACAGTTCGGGGATCAAACTGCGAACTTAAATCATCGAACGAATCATCCGAGGTTAGAATGACAACAGGGTATTTACAACATATTGGAGAAGTTCGAACAGATTAGCTAAGCTTATCACGTCAGAACAGAGTTCCAACTAGACCAACTTTGCCAATCAGCTCAGAACCTCATCCTTAGCCATCCAGCACGGGTACTGAAAATAGCTTGGAGAAGTTCGAACAGATAAGCTAAGATTATCAGGCCAGGACAGCTCTCTAGCTAGACCAGCTCTTCCTATCAGCTATGAAACTCACCCTTAGCCACCAACACGAGTACTAAAAATTTTGTAGAAGTTCAAATAGATTAGCTAAGCTTGTCAGACCAGAACAGTGCTCTAGCTAAACCAGATCTGCCTATCAGCTCAGAACCTCATCCTTAGCCATCCAGCACGGGTACTGAAAATAGCTTGGAGAAGTTCGAACTGATTATCTAAGCTTATCAGACCAGAACAGTGTTCTAGCTAAACCAGCTATGCCTATCAGCTCACAACCTCGTCCTTAGTCATACAGTACAACGTACTCACTGGAACATTCAAAGAACTTTACTTTGAAGCTATTTTCGTACATCCCGATATTTTTGAAAGAAAAACTAACATTCGTTTCCGTAAAACCTATCTTTTTGATTACCTTTGAAGGGCAAAACACTTACTACAAACCTGGATTCATTTAGAAAACCATTTCAGCAGAAAGGAAACAATAAACTCTGGAGAAACTTCAAAACTCAAGGACCCAAGCTACAAAGAACGTAATGTTCTTTGAAGGATACGTCAAAGAACAAAAATTACTTTCCTAAAGGGAGAGCAACGGTTGAACTGAATAACTCCGGCTTGAATCCACCACAAGCACAATCAAACCACATAGAAACTTAGAGAAACTTTGGTTGGTTTGTGGTTTAGAAAAACAACCCCACCGCCTTAACCAAGCAATTAAACAAGGCAAGGGTTGTCCTATCCCATGCGCCAACTGTAATCATGTTGCTTAAAATAAATGCTTTAGGCGTGTCTTAACCCATGTGCCAACAGTAATCATTTTGTTTTAAAAAAGATTTTTTAGGAGTGCCTTAACCCCATGAACCAACAATAATCATTTTGCTTAAAAAATATTTTTTAAAAACCAAATCGTGCTTGGGTTTATTCTTCCCAGATACTCGTGAACTGCATCCCTAAGCTGAAAACGGAAAAATCAGCACAAATCAAACTGAAGTGTTGAAGATGCAAAAATATCAAATTAACCCTTCAAGACAAAATAAGTAACTTTTGGATTTAGGATTTCCTAGCGTTAAAAATCTACCCCCCTTAAAAAACTTTTCATCTTCGAAATTAAAATCATCGAAACAGCTCTGGATAGCGACTAAGCATCTCTGCTTCAACTTCTCATGTTGCTTCCCAATCTGAATGCTTCGCATTGAACTTTGGCCAAAGGGACCTTCGATTCCCCAGCTTTCTATCTTTTCTAAGTAGAATCTACACTAAATTTTCTTCGTAACTCAAATCGGGCACGAGCTGAGTGGGCTCATAGCTCAAAATGTTCTAGGGACTTGGAACGTACTTCCTAAGAGCTGATACATAAAACACGTTGTGTGCAGCAGGTAGCTGAGGAGGTAGTGCTAAGCGATAAGCTAATGTACCCACTCTTACCAAATCTCGTCACTTTCTCACTTGCATCAGCACAACACCCAATCCTAGCGTGGACGCATCCGCGAAGATAACCTAGTTCCTTGCCCCGGTGGCATGGTTAACACAGGGTCTTACTCTAAGGCTTGTTTCAATATTTCAAACTCAGCTGACAATCAGGGATCTAATCGTACTTGACATGTTTCCTGGCCAAGGGGTTAATGGAACTGCTGCTTTGGAAAATCCTCTTATGAATCGATGGTAATAGCCCGCAATTCCTAAAAAGATACGGACCTCACCAACGCTCTTGGGCACAAAAAAGTCCTGAACTGCTTCCTCCTGAGCTGGGTCAACTTCTAATCCATCATTAGAAATTATGTGACTTAATAATGTAACCTTAACCAGAATTTACACTTACTGAAATCAACAAAAAAATTAACTGCCATTCGCTTAAAATATGCAACACTGTCCTAAGCTGATTCGAGTCCTAAGCTGATTCGAGTGCTTTATACTGTTCTTAGAGTAGATCAACATGTCATCTATAAAACTATTACAAACTGATCTGGATAAGGTTGGAACACTCTACTTCTAATCAATGAACGCTGAAAGTGCATTCGTTAATCAAATTGGTATCACTAAAACTCGTACTGACCCTAACGTGTTCTGAAGGCAGCCTTGTAAATATCCGCTTCTTCAATCTTCAGCTGGTGGTACCCAGATCGGAGACCAATATTTTGTGAACATTGTTGCTCCTGGAAGTTGACCAATAGATTTTTGATTCTCGGAAGGGGATACTTCTTCTTCACCGTCAGCTTATACAGCTCCATGTAGTCTACACACAACCTCAAGCTTCCATCATTCTTCTTAACAAATAGCACGGGTGCTCCCCAAGGTGAGGTACTAGGACGTATGAAGCCTTTTTCTAAAATATCTTGAATTTGATCCTACAATTCTCTCATCTCTACAGGCACAAGTCTATATGGAGGTTTAGATATAGGGGTGGCACAGGGTACCAGCTCGATCACAAACTCAATATCCTGATCCAGGGTAGACCTATGATTTCACCTAGAATTTGTTTTTGGTTGGGGAAGGCTTTCATTACTACCACATTCATCATATTCAGTTTCCAGTAATCAACTATGGATGAAATTCTAGCCAAAAATCCTAAATATGTTTTTCTTCTCAAACATCTTTGGGCTTTCAGATCTGAAATCCTACGAGGGATTCACCTAATATGGTTAGCTTCAAACAGAAACTGATTCTCTCGGGGTGATTTAACTTCTACTGTCCTTAGTTTAAACTCAATAACTACCCCATACTTAGTTAACCAATCCAATCCCAAAATTAGATCAAACTTAGGCGTGGGTGATATGATTATGTCAGTAAACGCTAATTATCCTTGGAGCCTAAGCTCTATGCTATGAAATATACTATGGGATACAAGTCCCTCTCCTGAAGGTATAGTCTCCCAATAACCTACTGAAAATCGTTAAGGTTGTATGGGTAATTTCTTAACAAAGGATTCTGATATAACTAACGGATGGCTCCCAAGTCTAACAAAGCAATATAAGGCATACCAACAACAATAATTTTACTCGTAACTTTTGTGGTATCTGGATTCACTTGATCTGCCGTCATCACGCATACTCCGTGGTTGTAAGCTGCTCCATTGGGGAAATTCCTTTACAAAGTGACCTGGAGCGCCGCACTTGAGGCACACACCCTGTCCATATTTGCACTGACCAGCATGCTTCTTGCGGCATTTTGGACAAGACGATTTGTTTCTTATCTTGGGAACTCGGTTGAGTGGTTGAGGTTACTGCCCTTGGGGTTTCTGCTAATCGGTCTTTGGTCGATTGGACGACCTCCGATCTCTGAGATGAAAAGCCTGTTTTTTATGTTTGCGCCTAAACCTCTTCTGAGGATCCTCATGGATAGATCCCCGGCCTGAAGATCGACCACTCCCCTGACTCTATTGCTCTACCAACTGCTCTAACGGTGGGGCCATTCCTACTAAAACGCATGCATTACCATCTGAGCTGATGTCTTCAGTGGTGTTGTCCCTTCTCCCTCTACCTATACCTCTTCCTAAACTATCTAAACTCAAGCCCAAATCCACCATGTTTAACATCAAGAAGGAATGATTTAAACTTTAAATTAAACTTTACTCTATAATACTGAAAATAAAACTCACAGACTGGAGAAACCGGCTGACGAGAACTGCCTTAGACTAGAGGCAAGTGTTTGTCTCAAGGACCATGCTCTGATACCAAGTTGTGGCGTCCTGTACACCAATTTTACAAAACGATCTCTCGTGAGTTAGTTGGTGGCTTGCCCAAATTAAAATTTTCAAAAGACAATATTTGTTCTGCGTGTCAGCTGGGAAAAAATATAAAATCTAATTTCAAAAATAGAGGCATTAATAAAACCTCTCGAAAGCTGGAGCTTTTACACATGGATCTTTTCGGTCCCATACCTATAACCAGCTTAGGGGGAATGAAGTACACCCTTGTCGTTGTTGATGATTTTTCAAAATTTACTTGGGCGTTGTTTTTAAAATCCAAAGATCAAACTCCGACCAGCTGATAAAGCTTTTAAAACTTTTACAAAATTTCAAATCTTGCAATGTTAACCAGATAAGAAGTGATATAGAAACTGAGTTTTTAAATTTTAAACTATCCTCTTATCTTGATGACATTGGAATCAAGCACGAGTTGTCTGCAGCTAGAACACCTCAGCAAAACGGGTTAGCTGAACGTAGAAATCATACTTTAAAAGAAGCTGCTACAACAATGATTTCTAATTATGGTATTTCAAAGAAATTATGTGCTGAAGTAGTCGACACATCTTGCTATACTCAGAACAGATCGATGATTAATTAGCGTCATGGTGTAACCCATATGAGATCTGGAATGGCAAGAAACCTGATATTTCTTATTTTAAGGTGTTTGGATGCTGATGCTTCATCCATAACAACAGTAAAAATTATCTAAGAGCTTTTGATGTTAATCTGATGCAGGTATCTTCCTAGGATATTCAGATGTGAGCAGAGAGCATACAGAGTTTTCAACAACAGGATGCTAACTATTGAAGAATCAGCTCACGTGGTGTTAATGAAACCAGATTTAGATCAACATCAGTTGCCAAACTAAATGACTTGTGCACTCGTCTGGAGTCAACTAACCTGGATGAATCAAGTGACGGCACAGAACCGATTCCAAGATGGAGACCAGCACGCATCGGACATATCGATTACAAATGCTGATATTCAAGATGTTGTGCAAGCTGGTGTCCCAGGTAACATTGAAGTCATTGATTGACTAACATTGACTCCGTACAGGACCAACGAGCAACAGGTGTGCCAGCTGTGAGTGTCGGTTCAAGCAACGTTGATCCAGATCATGCACAAGCTGATCCAGATCACGTACCAGCTAGTGGAGAACGTAAACTAGCTGATAATCCAACAAGTGGTGTTCAAGAAGATCCAGCAGGACTGTAGGGGGAACCAGATGCAATTAATGATACTCAGAACGAAGCATCAACCTCATATAGACTAGGTTTCCGGTAAAATAAGAATCATCCACCCGAGCTAGTCATCGATAACCCTTCTGCACCCCTTAGGACACAAGGCCAGATGATAGACGAGAATTTTAACTCTGCATTCACTTTGCATATAGAACCTAAGAATGTAGATGATGCCTTAGTTGACCCAAGTTGGATAGAGGCTATGCAGGAAGAACTTATTCAATTTGAACGTAGCAAAGTTTTTCATTTAGTTCCTAGACCTACTAACCAGAACGTAATAGGTATTAAATGGTCTTTAGGAATAAATTAGATGAAAATAAAAATGTCGTAAGAAATAAGGCAATATTAGTGGCTCAAGGCTATAGGCAAGAAGCAGGCATAGATTTTGAAGAATATTTTGAATCTGTAGCTAGATTAGAAGACATTCGCATAATTCTTGCATATGCTGCATTCAAAAATTTTAAAGTTTATCAAATGGATGTTAAAAGTGCTTTCTCAAATGGCATCCTGAATGAGGAAGTGTATGCTGAACAACCTCATAGCTTCATAGATCATACCAAACCAGACTTCATGTATAAGCTTGAAAAAGCTTTGTATGGTCTGAAACAAGATCCTAGAACTTGGTATGATACTCTGTCCAAGTTTTTAATTGATCATGATTTTTCATTGGATCTATATATAAGACCATGTTTAAATTTGTTAAAAATGAGCATGTCTTATTAGTACAGATATACATTGATGATATCATATTTGGCTAAACTAATCTGAAGCTTTGTAATAAATTTTCCAAGCTTATGCATGACAAGTTCGAGATGAGCATGATGGGAAGCTGACATTTTTCCAAGGACTACAAGAGAAGCAGCTTGGGATGGAATTTCAATCAATCAAGTGAAGTACACTAAGGAAATTCTCAAGAAGTTCGGGATGGAAAAGTGTTCTTCAGCAGCGACTCCGATGAGTGCTTCAATCAAGCTGGACAAATATGAATCTGGAACTGGCGTTGTGGTAACCATGTATCGTGGATGATTGAATCTCTCTTGTACCTTACTGCTAGCAGACCGGACATTATGTTCGTTGTTTGCATGTGTACGAGGTTCCAAGCTTATACAAAACAGTATCATTACATGGCAGTTAAATGCATTATTAAATATCTTAAGGGCACACAGAACGTGGGTCTTTGGTATCCTAAAGACTCAAGTTTCAATTGATTGGTTATAGTGATGCAGATTACGCAGGTTGCAAGATTTACCGGTGTAGCACAAGTGGGACTTATCAGTTCTTGGGTGACAGATTGTTCTCGTGGTTTAGCAAGAATTAGACATCAATCGCAACGTCTACAGCTGAGGCAGAGTACCTAGCAGCTGGAAGCTGTTGTACTCAGATTTTATGGAATTCAACAACAGCTTAGACACCATGGCATTGGTGCAGCTGAGGCACCCATTTTCTGCGACAAAAAAAGTACGATAGAAATCACTCAGAACCCCGTGATACACTCTATTGATATCATACATCATTTAATAAGATACCATGTACTGAAGAAGGACGTTCGGATGGAGCATGTGCCAACAGATCAGCAAGTAGCTGATATCTTTATAAGACCTCTATCGGACGCTAAGTTTTCTTATTTTAGAAATATTTTAGGTCTCTTGGATATGTCTTGATTATGCTCTGCATGAACTTGTTCAGGGAGAACAAAATAATTCAATAGATAATGCCAAAGTCTACTGTTTGTCTCCGATCTGGTCAGCTCGTGCTGATCTGGTCCAGCTTAGGGACATATACAGTGTGATATTATCATGATGTTTGAATTAACGTTTCTGTGCTTATATATTGAACAAAACGAACGGATGAGATTGTTCAAATTCTTTTTAAAATCGGACGGTCATCCTTTTAGAATTTCAAATGTCTTATAAAATCTGAGGATGACACTTGTCCACTTAAACCTTCTCTCTCATCGCTCATACATACAAAACCTTGATTTTCTCCTTTCCAGTACTCTTTCAAAATCTCTCAATCATAGCAGTTTATTGCTATATTTTGAAATATTTCTTTCAAATCCTTCGTTACTCAAATCTACTATATCCCTATACTGTCAAATGGCTTCTTTCACTATCAACGCATTGCAGGTGAACTTTGAATCCGTGCTGAGCATGGATAACATAGAATTGGTGAAGATGTTCAGGTCGTTGGAAGAATCAGGACTTCGGGGATTTTTAGGTGTTTCGGGATCAGTTTTTGAGGGATCTTTGACTGATTTTTTCGCCAATGCGTCATTTATCACTGGTATGATTGTCAGTATAGTGGTGAAGAGAAAGATGGTGGTTACGAAGGATGTTTTTGTGTAGGTGTTTCAACTTCTGACCGAGGGAATGGTCACTTTTTCTGAGCTTTCGGCCAATTCAGTGGCTGAGATGAAGGTGTTTTTTCAGCCACTGGTGTTCCATTCAGGCCACAAAACAAGAAAAAGAGCATGAAGGTGGAATACCGACTGCTCCATGACATTGTGGCGAAGTCTTTAAGTGCCAAAGCTGGATCGTTTGATGTGGTGACCACTGGAAATCTTGAGATTATGGTGGCGACCAGCACCGGGTTGAAGGTGAACTGGGGGCATACTAGTTGCCATGGTCTCTCTGTCTGGCAAGCAATCACAAGGGATAGGGGCTGGGAGCCAAGCTGGTCTAGCCAAGTCCAAATATGTGACCAGCTCAGATGAGGATACGCGTCCTTTGAAAAATTTAGGCACAGTTAAAACAGGTGGAGCTGGTGCAAAATGCAATATCTCCATCTGATTCAGAATCAACAGTGTCTCTTCCTCTAGTGGAAATTAAGAAGTAACATAGGATGAAGAGACCTAAGCAGTTGAAGCCAACTGTTGATGACCAGGCTGAATCTAATCCTGCCTCGATTCCTGATATTCCTGCTGAGGCTAAGTAGTGTCTACTTCTGTTGCACAAGAACAGGATATGTAAACCCAGAAATCCTGATTACGTGAATATGAGTGCATGACTATGGGAAAAATTATTTTAGAAAATTATGTGTCATTTTATGTGATTTAAATGATAGTTTTAATGTTTATGATGTGCATGACATGTTTTTAGCATGATTAAGTTCCGGAAGCGTGGACGAGACTAGGGACGATCGAGATGAAAATTATTTGGAATTTTTAAGCCCTCATTGTGAGTAAAAATTTATATTTTTAAGCATTATTTACGAAAAAAGAGATTTTTATGTATATTTGTCGAGGGGAACCCATTTTTCACCTCTACAGGCTGTTTTAATGGACTTTTATATATTTTAAAAATTAGGAGGCTTTATATTACGAAAATTGGAGATTTAAAGCTTAAGTTTAGAGTTTTATTTAACATAGTGAGGGGTTAGTATAGGAAAACTACCCTTATTTTCCTAATTAAAAACTATTGGAGGGGTCATTTGAGACATCACTCATTTTCTTCCTACCCTAATTTTCGAAAACCCTAGCTCTTCCCCTCTCCCCCTAGACGCCTCCTTCTCTTGGTGCCCAAGGCTCCATCAATTTTCTCAAAGTTTCTTGGAGATTTCAAAGGTTGATAGTCCCATCTCTTGTCCTCCGCTCCGGTAATGTGTAGCACTCGTAGTTCTTATAATCAAGGCATGTTCTACCTCTCTTTTCTCACAATTTAAATCATATTAGACTGTTTTTAAATTATGATTGCATGAATTGTATGTGTTGTGATTAGATCTATGTTTATTGTTTGAGAACCACACATATATCATGATTTTCAACACATGTTTGATCCGTTTCTTGTCTTGCTTCGGTCATGAATGGTTCTTGAGGCTGGGGTTCGGTCCTAGGGAGTCCAGTGGTGGTCCATGAATGAAGGGTTGGAGGCTCGATCATGGCCGAGCCTTGGTCGGACGTGCGACCATAATGGAGCGATGCACGATCGCTAGTTCTCGCGTCTCGACCGAACGAGGTAGCCCTTGATTCGAGCCATGGTTGGTCTAGTAGGGCCGGTTGGACCTGGGGATGGTCCAGCCTGCAGGGCTCCGGCTATGGGCGACCGGAGCAGGGCGGCCGATGTGAAGAAGCCGTGGGCGTCGCGTGTGGTTTCTCATGGGCTTGGGCCGGTGGGTTGATTCAATCGGACCAGGTTGAGTCAGTCGACGGTCGGGTCAAATATTTTAAGTCTGGTCATAGTTATTTTATTTTTGGACCGAGTATTTTGTTTTAAATATTTCAGTCCAATTTTAAGAATATTATGTCAAACATTTTAATTCAAGTTTTAATGTCAAACTTTTGAGTATTTTATGGCCCTAATAGTTGTATTACAATTTTAAAGTCCAATGTTTGGTCAACGAGACTTTTATCTAGTCAAATTTTAATTTCTTATTTTGAAGCGAAGGACCGAGTGTGTTATAAACTTTTAAAGTCTAATTTTAAAGTTTAATGGGTCAAGTCATGAATAAGGTTAAGTTTCATTTTAAGGTTAATTCTAGGCTTTTGGTCTAGTGGGCCAGAAACTTGAACCATTCCTTGACGGAGGAGAAACTGTAGAAGCCCATGAATATATATTTAATTATATATGTAGTATTTTATGTATCCGAATATGATGATGTTTAAATGAAAGAATTAAATATATATTTATGGGCTAATCCTTTTTTTTGCATGTTTTATGAAGTACACACATCATGAAAGTTTTATGGAATGTTAAAGGCATGTAAGAAAACAAAATAATTTTGAGGGATTGAAGTGATTTGTGGCAAAGTGGACAATGAGCGGATCCGGGATGCCGGGCCCGGTGAACCTCTGTTAATGTTAAAATGATAGACGATGAGCGGAATCGGGATACCGGGCTCGGTGAACCTCTGTTAATGTGATAATGGATAAGGTTGGGTGAACCGACCATCATGTACGTTGGTTTCTTATGATTGATCAATCGTTAATGTAACGACTCACACATCATGGATACGACTCACATGTTTTTATGTTATGCTATGTCATGCCTTATTATGTACTGTTATACGATTATGTAATGATACGACTGATTTATGAATCATGTTTTACGATAATTCATGCACGCATATTTTTAAGGTTATTTACGATATGCTATGTGCTTGCATGTGGTTTTATTATACGTACTTTGTTATTATCAGATAGAGCATGCTGGACCTTTAGGCTCACTAGGTTTAAATGGTGCAGGTGAGCTTGCTGATGACTTTATCCCTACTGGTAGTGAGGACCTCTGAGCGTCCGCTACAGCTGCTACCCCGTGACCACATAACTGTCTTTGTCTTATTTTGAGACACGTTCAGTTTCCGCATTATTTATTTACTCTGGTTTTAAGACAAAATGAATGATTTAATGTTTTTGATATATTTTCATTTATGTTTTATGTTGAGAAAAGTTTTTAAGGGACGAGCTATACTTTAAAGAATGTTTATTCTGCATTTTATTTTAAAAAAATAAATTCTAGAGTACGGTTCGTTTCAGTTGGTATCAGAGTGGTGGTTCTGGTGGGGTATTAGCCTGCTGCATGGAGCTCGGAAGTCGCACTTCCATTTGTAAGTTTAAGATGTTTACGATTCTTATTTTTGCATTATGCATGTTACTGTATGAGTTTCATCTTAAGAGTTTAAGAGTTAGACGCCTAGTCATGCACTGGGATTTACGTGAATGGGTTTTGTGTGCCAGTATGCCTCACAGACGTGACAGGAACCAGCAGAATAATGATACGCCTCCTCCTCCTCCCCCACCTCCACAGTTGACTCCATACGAGAGGGCTAGTGTGGATATGCTAGCCGGGATTACCAGGATGCTGGAGAGATATACGGAGCGTCCTGGGATTTCTCACGAGGAGGACGTGGCTGAGAGGTTCTGCAAGCAGGAACCTAAGGAGTTGTCAGAGACTACTGATCCGCTCGTCGCTGAGGAGTGATCCATTCGCTAGAGACCATCTTTGCTTATATGGGCCTTCAAGATGCTGATAAGGTTCGATGCGCCATCTTCATGATGAGGGCGGATGCAGCTCTTTTGTGGGAGAGCATCGTGGTTGGTCTGTTTCTGGAGAGCTTGACCTGGGAGAGGTTCAAGGTTATTTTCTTTGAGAAGTATTTCACTGCAGACGCTAGGAGCCAGCTGATCAGGGAGTTTATGAGATTTCAAAGGTTGATAGTCCCATCTCTTGTCCTCCGCTCCGGTAATGTGTAGCACTCGTAGTTCTTATAATCAAGGCATGTTCTACCTCTCTTTTCTCACAATTTAAATCATATTAGACTGTTTTTAAATTATGATTGCATGAATTGTATGTGTTGTGATTAGATCTATGTTTATTGTTTGAGAACCACACATATATCATGATTTTCAACACATGTTTGATCCGTTTCTTGTCTTGCTTCGGTCATGAATGGTTCTTGAGGCTGGGGTTCGGTCCTAGGGAGTCCAGTGGTGGTCCATGAATGAAGGGTTGGAGGCTCGATCATGGCCGAGCCTTGGTCGGACGTGCGACCATAATGGAGCGATGCACGATCGCTAGTTCTCGCGTCTCGACCGAACGAGGTAGCCCTTGATTCGAGCCATGGTTGGTCTAGTAGGGCCGGTTGGACCTGGGGATGGTCCAGCCTGCAGGGCTCCGGCTATGGGCGACCGGAGCAGGGCGGCCGATGTGAAGAAGCCGTGGGCGTCGCGTGTGGTTTCTCATGGGCTTGGGCCGGTGGGTTGATTCAATCGGACCAGGTTGAGTCAGTCGACGGTCGGGTCAAATATTTTAAGTCTGGTCATAGTTATTTTATTTTTGGACCGAGTATTTTGTTTTAAATATTTCAGTCCAATTTTAAGAATATTATGTCAAACATTTTAATTCAAGTTTTAATGTCAAACTTTTGAGTATTTTATGGCCCTAATAGTTGTATTACAATTTTAAAGTCCAATGTTTGGTCAACGAGACTTTTATCTAGTCAAATTTTAATTTCTTATTTTGAAGCGAAGGACCGAGTGTGTTATAAACTTTTAAAGTCTAATTTTAAAGTTTAATGGGTCAAGTCATGAATAAGGTTAAGTTTCATTTTAAGGTTAATTCTAGGCTTTTGGTCTAGTGGGCCAGAAACTTGAACCATTCCTTGACGGAGGAGAAACTGTAGAAGCCCATGAATATATATTTAATTATATATGTAGTATTTTATGTATCCGAATATGATGATGTTTAAATGAAAGAATTAAATATATATTTATGGGCTAATCCTTTTTTTTGCATGTTTTATGAAGTACACACATCATGAAAGTTTTATGGAATGTTAAAGGCATGTAAGAAAACAAAATAATTTTGAGGGATTGAAGTGATTTGTGGCAAAGTGGACAATGAGCGGATCCGGGATGCCGGGCCCGGTGAACCTCTGTTAATGTTAAAATGATAGACGATGAGCGGAATCGGGATACCGGGCTCGGTGAACCTCTGTTAATGTGATAATGGATAAGGTTGGGTGAACCGACCATCATGTACGTTGGTTTCTTATGATTGATCAATCGTTAATGTAACGACTCACACATCATGGATACGACTCACATGTTTTTATGTTATGCTATGTCATGCCTTATTATGTACTGTTATACGATTATGTAATGATACGACTGATTTATGAATCATGTTTTACGATAATTCATGCACGCATATTTTTAAGGTTATTTACGATATGCTATGTGCTTGCATGTGGTTTTATTATACGTACTTTGTTATTATCAGATAGAGCATGCTGGACCTTTAGGCTCACTAGGTTTAAATGGTGCAGGTGAGCTTGCTGATGACTTTATCCCTACTGGTAGTGAGGACCTCTGAGCGTCCGCTACAGCTGCTACCCCGTGACCACATAACTGTCTTTGTCTTATTTTGAGACACGTTCAGTTTCCGCATTATTTATTTACTCTGGTTTTAAGACAAAATGAATGATTTAATGTTTTTGATATATTTTCATTTATGTTTTATGTTGAGAAAAGTTTTTAAGGGACGAGCTATACTTTAAAGAATGTTTATTCTGCATTTTATTTTAAAAAAATAAATTCTAGAGTACGGTTCGTTTCAGTTGGTATCAGAGTGGTGGTTCTGGTGGGGTATTAGCCTGCTGCATGGAGCTCGGAAGTCGCACTTCCATTTGTAAGTTTAAGATGTTTACGATTCTTATTTTTGCATTATGCATGTTACTGTATGAGTTTCATCTTAAGAGTTTAAGAGTTAGACGCCTAGTCATGCACTGGGATTTACGTGAATGGGTTTTGTGTGCCAGTATGCCTCACAGACGTGACAGGAACCAGCAGAATAATGATACGCCTCCTCCTCCTCCCCCACCTCCACAGTTGACTCCATACGAGAGGGCTAGTGTGGATATGCTAGCCGGGATTACCAGGATGCTGGAGAGATATACGGAGCGTCCTGGGATTTCTCACGAGGAGGACGTGGCTGAGAGGTTCTGCAAGCAGGAACCTAAGGAGTTGTCAGAGACTACTGATCCGCTCGTCGCTGAGGAGTGATCCATTCGCTAGAGACCATCTTTGCTTATATGGGCCTTCAAGATGCTGATAAGGTTCGATGCGCCATCTTCATGATGAGGGCGGATGCAGCTCTTTTGTGGGAGAGCATCGTGGTTGGTCTGTTTCTGGAGAGCTTGACCTGGGAGAGGTTCAAGGTTATTTTCTTTGAGAAGTATTTCACTGCAGACGCTAGGAGCCAGCTGATCAGGGAGTTTATGAGTCTCCACCAGGGAGACAAGTCTGTGGCCGAGTATGTGCTGCAGTTCGAGTGGGGGTGTCACTTTGTGCCCTCGATCGCACATGTGGAGAGTGAGAAGTTGAGGCAGTTTACAGATGGACTGAGACCAGACATCCACCACGATGTCAATATGGCGGACGTGGCTACGTATATGGCTGCGGTGAACCGAGCTTACCGGTCTGAGAGCGGTCGTAAGGACATGATGGATGAATTACAGAGGAACTACAGCAGCCCGTCAGGGGACAGTCTTCGCAGCAGCCGGCGAAGAGATCGTTCAGGGGCCTCCTAAAGGCCCAAATCCTTAGGGGCCACAGCAGTAGAGGCCGCAAGGCCAGCAGAGGCGACATTAGCAGGGGGCTAATGCCCCTAGACCTAGAGGGGTACCGATGTCTCATGTGTGCCATAAGCATCATCCCGGACAATGCATGATGGGTTCAGGCGGGTGTTATCACTACAAGGAGCCGGTGCATGTTTCTAAGGATTGCCCTAGGAGGAGACAGTCCACTGGTCGTTTCTACGTGATGCAGGCGGAGGCTGTAGATCCAGACACGACATTGCTCACAGGTATCCTACTTTATAATTTTCGTCGTTTCCGTGATTTTGGTATGATGGTATTTGGGTGTTTTAAATATTGCATGCTAAGTAGAGCACTTCCAGGAGATTCTATGCCTTAATTTATCGAGTTCAATCTGGTAGAACTGTTTGACCTTCTAGAACTTGCCTTGGGAACTTAGACGGGTAGGACTAGCGAACCTAGAAATGTTTTAGGCATCTAAACTATTTTTGGGAATCTAGAAAAATTGTAAACGCCTGCCTCTGTAATGTTTTGATTTCAGGCGAGATCCGTGTTTTGTGTGTCACTACCCTTGCCTTGTTAGATTTAGGGGTGACTCACTCATTCATCTCGAGTGCGTTCATTCAAAGGATGGGTATTATTCCGGAGAGCTTGGGTGTAGCTCTCGCAGTGACGATTCCGTCAGGAGAGGAGATATCGACGGCTAGTGTGGTTCAGGGATTGGTGATGATGTTCTAGGATCATGCAGTCAGGGCCGACTTGATCGTTTTGCCGATGTCAGGATTTGACCTCATCCTAGGTATGGATAGGTTGATGGAGCATGGAGCAGTGATTGATTTCCAGCAGAGGTCAGTACGATCAGGCGCCAGGACAGGAGACTTTCCTATTTGAGGCAGCGAGGAGACCGCGGAAGCTCAGACTTATCTCTTTTCTGCAGACCATGAAGCTAGTTGAGCTTGGATGTCAGGCGTTCTTGGCCAGTTTTACCACTTCAGGAGATACAGCAGGCCCTTCCCTGTCTGATGTGGAGGTAGTCAGGGACTTTCCAGATGTTTTCCTTGATGACATTGTGGGAGTTCCACTGGAGAGAGAGGTGAAATTTTCGATTGAGCTGATGCCAGGTACAGTACCTATCTCTAAGGAACCATACCCACTGGCTCCTACCGAGATGAAGGATATGAAGGAGCAGATTCAGGAGTTTCTTGACAAGGGATTTATTCGCCCTAGTTATTATCTATGGGGCGTGCCAGTTCTGTTTGTGAAGAAGAAGGATGAAAGTATGAGGTTGTGCATCGACTACCGGGAGTTGAACCGTGTTATAGTGAAGAACAAGTACACACTCCCGAGGATAGAGGATTTATTTGATCAGTTGCAGGGAGCTTCGGTTTTTTCCAAGATCGACTTGAGATCTGGGTAGTTGCGGGTTAGAGAGGAGGACGTGTCCAAGACTGAATTTCGGACACGTTACGACCACTAAGAGTTTTTGGTGATACTGTTTGGACTGATGAATGCCCCAACGATCTTCATGGACTTGATGAACCGGGTTTTCAGGCAGTACATAGACCAGTTCATCATTGTTTTTATCGACGACATCTTGGTCTACTCGAGGAGCTTAGAGGAGCATATACAGAATTTGCAGACCGCACTGCAGACTTTTAGAGAGCATAGATTGTATGTCAAGTTCAGTAAGTGTGAGTTTTGGCTTGAGCAGGTGGCGTTTTTGGGGCATATCGTTCCTAGAGATGGGATTTCAGTCGACCCATCGAAGGTGGAGGCAGTTCAGAACTGGGGGATTCCAAAGAATGCAGCGGAGATTCGCAGTTTCTTGGGTTTGGCAGGATACTATCGCAAGTTCATCAAGGGCTTCTCTTCGATTTCAATGCCCTTGACAGCCTTGACCGAGAAGAATGCGAAATAGTTGTGGAGTTCCGAGTGTCAGAGGAGCTTCGATCAGCTGAAGGAGGCTCTCACTTCAGCGCCCGTTTTAGCGATGCCCGTGGATCATGAGGAGTTTGTGGTGTATACATATGCTTGCTTGAGAGGTTTGGGTGCAGTTCTGATTCAGGGTGGCAAGGTTATTGCTTATGCGTCGAGACAGTTGAAGAGTTATGAGCAGAACTATCCGAGGCATAATCTGAGCTTGCAGCAGTAGTGTTCGCGACTAAAGATCTGGAGACACTACTTGTTAGAGTAGATGCCCAACTAGCCAACTTGTGGCGTGTGGGTTTTATAGACTCTTGTATATGACAATCTTTATATATGATATTCGCATTTCTTTATGGCATTCTTTATTTTCATTATGTTTATAATGTTAATTGTGTTGGATAAAGACCTAGAATGCACCATAGTGTATGTTAGATGTGATAGTGGATATGATGGCTATCATGAAACACATCTAATAGTCACTGTGTATTCTGAACTCGTTCCTAGTCGATTGGGCCGTCAAAATGAGGATAAGGCCGCCCGAGTTTGAGACTAGCATCTGTGATGCAAAGTACCATGTTTCATTGGTAGGGAACATTGTAATGTTCTGAGCATGCAGATGGATAGTGACCTGGTGATCTATCGAACTACCCTCGTTCGGACTTACCAAGTGGTTACCATTTGTCGAATGGATAAGTCCGAGGTCTTGGTTGTACTTATTAGTCCTCACGACTCGAAACGTCATTGAGACTCTACATGATAGGCGTCTCACTTTGACCCGTTTGCCGACTCACTTGGGGTCATTAGGCGGCGGGATTGGGTGAGATCCCGATGCATGTAGGAGTCGATGCTTCGTTGTCGAGGATTCACCGCTCGCTCTCATGCGTGGATATCCTATACTCTTGGACGAAATTCCTTATTCAAACCGCCTCCTTAGCAGCAGCTGATGCTGCGATGTACTCAGCCTCTTGAATCCGCTCCATCTCGGCTAAGGCTTGTTGTACGTTGAGGAAGGAAGCTGAGTGCTCTTCCTAGGGATA
>KQ999483.1:8310-20387 GCA_001598015.1 Dorcoceras hygrometricum | reverse complement strand
AGATGACAAAGACCTCAAACTCCACGACACTGCGAAGTCTCATGCTTCCCTCCGCACTGTACACAAAACGCACCGCCAGAACTATTGCCACCAGAACTCACAGAACCAGAGGAACTCGAATGCGCCTTATTCTTAAACTATTTGCCTCGCGGCTTGAACCTCTGACGATTCGATTGCTGCGACCCCTGAGGAGACTGAAACGATTGCGACACATCTTGCATCGGTTGAAAAGTGCACCCCACTGACGGCTGAACTGGAGCCTGTGCCTCCAACAAACTCTCCCTAATATCCACAGCCCGATCCACGGCCTCAGCATAAGTCGCAGGTGAACCAGACAACACCATCCGGAACAAATCAGGCCTCAAACCCTTCAGAAACTTATTCCTCTTAGTCCTTTCCTGGTTAGCTACATGGGGAACATACATCAAGAGCGAAGAGAACTTTCTGGCATACTCGGCCACCTTCATATTCCCTTGCTACTCTCGCTCACGACTGTTGTAGTAGGACTCTGGGGTATACTCCTGTTGGAACGCTGCAAGGAAGCTCTCCCAAGTAATCACAGCCCCACTCTCTCGCAAGATACGGGAAGTACCTCTCCACCAGCGCTGCGCATTATCTCTCAACTGCAACACCGCTAGCTTCAATATCTTCTCAGGAGCGTACTCCAAAGTATCAAACATTTCTTCCATCTGAACTAGCCAACCCTCGGCCATCAAACCTCCCTCGATGCCCGCGAACGTAGGGGGATTCGTCCGCTGACACCTTGCTCGAACCAGCTCCATCTCGCCAATCTATCTCGTCACATTCTACCTCTGCCTGTCTCTCTCGATGACGCAAAGGGATAGTCTGTTGAATGCCCTCATCACTATCCGAGGCCCTAGACTCCTCAGTGGAACGTCTAGCTGTCCTACCTCTACCTATTCTCGGCGGCATCTAGACAAATCTCAAGGTAAGGACTAACAGCAGATAATCACAGAGGCAGATATCAAATCAGGCAAGTCACAGAGTCAAGCAAGAAATCAACTCAAAACTCCGTGCCTAAACTCTAGTGTGATCAAAGGAAAATGAGCTTATCCCAGTTTAAGCTCTGATACCAAAATGTCAGGCCCGTGCTAATTAACAAGGATTAATAGCACAATTAAGCATATAAATGTTGAAGCATAAAATAGGGCTAAAAATTTTCGAAATAAAGTTGGGCCTGAACCAAATCATATCTTCAAAATAGTCATAATAAAAATACGAGTTAAATCAAAACTCATACAACGACAGGAAATCATAAATCAAATCAACAACGATCCCCCAAATACATATAACCTCAGGGCATCCCCTGGATCAATACATTATATAATAATAACTGGGACTCAAGGAAATGGGGATCGACCAGCTGAAGTTCCAGTCTGTCCAGCTTGGTTACCTGAAGATCCTGCAAATGGCCAACGCAGACCCAAATAACACAAAAGCAGGAAAATAATACGAGGTCAAGCCTCAGTACGAATGAGCACTAATATAACAGCAAATCATAAACATGCAGTATTCTAAGTCATGAATGCATGTGGCTGTCAAAGAACATCGGTCATCAAGGCCTGCTAATCAGCTGGCAGTAATCTCCATGGAGCCTCTATACCCGCACAGTGTATCAACCGGGGAAATCATTGGTCCGTGATCATCAGGCCCGTCAGCCATCACAGCTCGGTGGTTTTCAGACACAGCTAATCAGTTGGTCACCACTCTGATGATAGCGTTGTACCTTTCAGGCATGACACATCTATCTTCCGGTCACAACGTGGCTCTATCTTAGGTTCTCAATCGATCATAGGCTCAATATGTATGCATGAATGCCATGAAATTCAAATCTGATTTCAACATGCATATAATACATAAACATAACATATCAATTCATTCAAGCTGTTCACGTAAACACATAATTCACATAGCACAGATTTCATGCCTCAAATACTAGCACGCTATGTCTAAGCTGTTAACAAAAGCTCAACTCTTACCTTCAATTCTCAAATTCTACCTCAACAGATCATACTCAGTCACGGCAGCTTCAATTGCTCAAACTGCTCACTGGTCACGGCACACACAACAGGAGGAACTGTCCGGGAGCTAAATCTATCAAAGCATCTCAATATTCAGCTCAAATCCTAGCTTCTACAACATACTGCCTATGGTCAAGAACTCAAATCTGGTTCTACCTATCAATGCAGCTTCCAACAGCTAGAACTAAGCTTAAAACATCCGAAATCACTTACCCAAAAGCTCAAGAGAACTGAAGAACTCTCGGGTCTAACTTGCGAAAACGTTCGAGCAACACTTATTTCCGCAGCGACGGATCCGGATCCCGCTCCTGGGGAGCAGCGGAAGAATTCAAAATTTTGCACCGGGAACGGTCAATACATAACAAATAAACATACATAGGATGTTTGATTTGGTACCTTGCTGGCGTCTAGGCGCCTGGCTCCGACCAAATTCACGAGGAAATTGGCACTTCAACGGTTGGCGGTTGTCGTTCTCCGAATCCGGTCCACGACTGAAATCACGATCCCTTTGTCGGTCTGCACTAGAAAACATGACAAATGTTTCACGGACGGAATCTCCACGTCAAGACGGTCGGAACAAGTCCAACCACGACAGGCGACGGCGCACGATGGCGGGCGGCGGCGCGAGGGAGGGGGCGACGGCCGTGTGGAGAAAGGAGGAGAGGGGGCGGCTACTTTAGGGTTTTTGGAGTAGTAGTGTTGTGTCATGCAAACACTAGGTCATGTATTTAAAGACTTGTGATGGTCTTGAACCGGCCCAATGGGCCTGGGTCAGGCCCAGTCCCGTATGAACATTCGGTTCAACTGCATCACCGTGGCTCCATCATACTTCCGATCGACGATCAGATCGGACCGATCTACACAGTTTACAAAACTGAGTATTATGATGCGAAAACAATTTTTCAGACCACCTAGTCAAAAATTGCAGTTTAGCCCCTCCAAGTTTCAAGGATAGTCAAACTAGCCCAAACTTTAGGGAAATTGAATTTGACCCCTGTTGAATTTTAGGAAGTCGCACTTCCATCCTTCCTCCTCCTATGCTCAACAAATTGAGCTCAATTTCCGTGTGGGAATCGAGAAGCCAGTACTTGTGTGACCCTCAATGGTTCAGGGATACAGCTAGCCGTGGGCCCACAACAATTGCGACTCCGAAATCACAATTTCGGACTGACCCATCGGATCATGGTAAAGCTCCTAGCAACATCGCCCCATGATCCCCTAGGTATCACTGATAGTGCGTGTAAGAACCAGTCGTTCATGGTTAGCGTACAGTACGGTCCTTTCAACACATATATCCCGATCAGATCAACGACCATTGGTAAATCGAGAGTCGCTAGAGATCCAATAACCATGCATACATCTCGGAGATCAAATAGTGACATCGCGTGTGTTACTAGGTAAACCCATTTACCTAAAACACATCTAGTACTCTGGCCAGAGATTTATCACACTATTATCTCCTCAGATAGCATAGGATATCCACGCACAAATGCGAGCGGTGAATCCTCGACAACGAAGCATCGACTCCTACATGCATCGGGACCTCACCCAATCCCGCCACCTGATGACCCCAACTAAGTCGGTAAATGGGTCAAAGTAAAGCACCTATCACGTAGAGTCTCAATGATGTTTCGAGTAATGAGGGCTAATCTGTACAACCAAGACCTCGGACTTATCCACTCGACAAATGGTAACCACTTGGAAAGTCCGAACGAGGGTAGTTCGATAGATCACCAGTTCACTATCCATCTGCATGCTCAGAACATCACAATGTTCCCTACCAATGAAACGTGGTACTTCACATTGCAGATGCTAGTCTCAAGCTCCGGCGGCCTTATCCTCATTTTGAAGGCCCAATCGACTAGGAACGAGTTTAGAATACACAGTGACTATTAGATGTGTTTCACGATAGCCATCATATCCACTATCACATCTAACATACACTATGATGCATTCTAGGTCTTTATCCAACACAATTGTTAACATTATAAAATAATGAAGATAAAGAATGCCATAAAAGAATACGAATTTCATAAATAAAGATCGTTATACAAAGAGTCAATAAGAACCCACACGCCAAAAGTTGGCTAGTTGGGCATCTACTCTAACAATCTCTCACTTGCCCTAAAGCAAACTACTTATCAGACGCAGTCCCAATGTTTCGTGATGTTTTTCAAACAACGGTCCTGGCAAGGGCTTCGTAAGTGGATCAGCAATGTTGTCTGCAGAGGCGACTCTCTCGACTGCTATGTCACCTCTAGCCACAATACCCCGGATTATGTGGTATTTCCTAAGTATATGTTTGGATCTTTGGTGAGACCTAGGCTCCTTTGCTTGCGCAACGGCACCCGTGTTGTCGCAGTACACCGGAACTGGACCAACTCCTTCAGGGATTACGCCCAACTCTTGGACGAAATTCCTTATCCAAACCGCCTCTTTCGCAGCAGCTGATGCTGCGATGTACTCAGCCTCAGTGGTTGAATCCGCGATGGTTTCTTGCTTGGAACTCTTCCAAGAGACAGCACCACCATTGAGCATGAATACAAATCCAGAGGTTGACTTCGAATCATCCACATCACATTGGAAGGTAGAATCAGTGTAGCCTTTCAATTTCAGTTCAACACCCCCATAGACCATGAACATATTATTAGTCCTTCGTAAGTACTTAAAAATATCTTTCACAGCCTTCCAATGCATTTGGCCGGGGTTGGTTTGGTAGCGGCTCGTGACACTCAGAGCATATGCGACATTCGATCTAGTTGAGATCATGCCATACATAATACTACCTATTGTCGAGGCATATGGCACACGTGTCATACTCTCTATCTCCTCATCAGTCTTTGGACACATAGACTTAGATAGAGTGACCCCGCGGCACATAGGTAGGTGTCCTCTCTTGGACTCTTCCATAGAGAACCTCTCAAGTATGGTATCGATGTAGGTGGCTTGGGTGAGTCCGAGCATCCTTTTCGATCTATATCTATAGATCTGTATTCCTAGAATGTAGGATGCTTCACCCATGTCCTTCATCGAGAATCTACTAGACAACCACACTTTAGTTGACTGCAACATTCCTACATCATTCCCAATGAGTAGAATGTCATCAACATAAAGTACAAGGAATGTCACAACATTTTTAACTACCTTCATATACACACATGGCTCCTCGGGATTCTTGATGAAACCAAATTCCTTAATTGTTTCATCGAATCTCAGGTTCCAACTTCTCGATGCTTGTTTGAGACCGTAGATCGATCTCTGAAGTTTGCATACTTTATGCTCACTTCTTGCAGATGTGAAACCCTTAGGCTGCGTCATATAGATCTCTTCCTTAATTTTTCCATTGAGGAACGCAGTTTTCACATCCATTTGCCATATCTCATAGTCGTACTATGCGGCTATGGCTAGTAGGATTCTAATTGACTTGAACATTGCGACCGGTGAAAAGGTTTCATCATAGTCAACACCTTGCCTTTGAGTGTAACCTTTCGCGACCAGTCGTGCCTTGTAGGTCAGTACCTTACCATCAGGCCCAAGTTTTCTCTTGTATATCCATTTACACCCAATAGGAACTATTCCTTCGGGAGGATTAACATGAGTCCAAACTTGGTTCGAATGCATCGAGTCAATCTCAGATTGCATCGCTTCAAGCTACAAATTAGAATCAGCATCGGAAATTGCCTCCTTGAAAGTTCTTGGATCACATCCAATGCATCGAGTCAATCTCAGATTGCATCGCTTCAAGCTACAAATTAGAATCAGCATCGGAAATTGCCTCCTTGAAAGTTCTTGGATCACATCCAATAGTTTGATCACCTTGATCATCTTCAAGTAGGAACCCATATCTCACAGGAGCCCTAGGAACCCTCTTAGATCTCCTAGGTGCGTCCATTTCTGGTATTGGCTCTTGAGGTGTGGGAGATTCACCTCGTACTTCAGATGGTTCTCGAACCTCTTCGAGTTCTACTATCTTGCCTTTTCTATCAAGTAGAAATTCCCTTTCCAGAAAGGTGGCATTTCTAGAAACAAACACTTTTGTTTCATTGGGATAGTAGAAGCAGTATCCAATAGAATTCTTTGGATACCCAATGAAGTAACATAAGATGGATCTATTATCCAGCTTATCTCCCACTGTCTGCTTCACGTAAGCAGGACATCCCCAAATCCTCATGTATGAGTATTTGGGTGGCTTGTGTCACGCCCCGAGACCGAGACTCATGACATCGGCAATATTAAACAATTATAAAAATTGTAAAACATTAAGCCATCATAGCATAGCTCAAACCAGTCTATTAATAATCGAAATATAATCGTTTTTACATCTGAAAATAAAGTTTAAATAACAGAATGCGGAAGCAAAAATACATAATTAAACAGAAATCTGAATCTTCACCAGCCCCAGAATTGTTCTTGCTCTTCTTCTTCTACCTGCTCTTCATTCTTATCTGGGTGGAGAAGTAAGGGGTGAGTGTTTGGGGAAACACTCAGCAAGTGGGGGATACCATCCGAGCAAAACAACAAATATATATACATATTTACCAAAATTCGGAACAGAGCATAACGGAGCATAACAGAGCATGACAGAGCATAACGGATCATAACAGAACATGACAAAACATGACAGAGCATGACAGAGCTTGACAGAATAGCACTGATGATAACTTCGTGTCTATGGTTTACTGATCAGTCCCTAATTTTTATTCCTCTAAGGGGTCGAGGCCATGTGGTTACACCAAGTAACCCAGAGTGCGGAATATTCCGTAGACCCATATTACGACAGAGATATCAGTGCAACACAGAACTTGAACGAAACAGAGATCTGACTTGAAAAAAGTGCTCGAATAGTAGTTCAAAAACCGAAACTTCGATGTGAAGAAAATATATATGTATGTCAAACGAATGTGTTACTTAGCAAAAGCCCACTTACAGTTGAGTCTAAATTTGCGTAGACAATGGTCGGCTAGGTGAAATCTGGATGGTTCCAATGCACAGGAATACTCAACCTTTGCAAGAAATCTGATGCACGAAGTCTGGAAATTTCGTACGAAGCTGGAGTGAAATCTGACAGTAACAATTTGGAGCACGGCGCTAGCTTTCAATCTGAGCAGAAATTCGACTACGAACACAGGTTTTTCAGCGTGAGCTTGCTGCTTTTCTAATTGAGGAATTTCGAATGGTGTGGAAACTCTGAGGTTCTGTCTGTATTTATAGAGTGAAATCTGACAGTAACAATTTGGAGCACGGCGCTAGCTTTCAATCTGAGCAGAAATTCGACTACGAACACAGGTTTTTCAGCGTGAGCTTGCTGCTTTTCTAATTGAGGAATTTCGAATGGTGTGGAAACTCTGAGGTTCTGTCTGTATTTATAGGCGACGAGGGGTGAATCAATCGTCCTCCATTTAAGCGCCCTTAATTCCTCTTTACGTCGACTGTTACAAAATCATCAACGTAGGCATTGATTTGGGTGAGTAATTCGACCATTAATCCTCTAAATCGGCCGTTACAGCTCGTGAATCTGATCTGTATTCGTGTAGAAACTGTTGGAATTCGCGAGCTAAAATCTGAATTTTCGTTGGTCAAAGCTGGGTTGACCGTCCAACAGCTGGTTTGACTTTCCTGCGTCTTGTTTGATCTTCCTGCGTCTGGTTTTTCCTGCATATGGTTTAACTATTCCTGCAACTGGTTTTTCCTGCGTCTTTTTTAAGTCGCAACTATCCAGTCGCAACAATCCAAAACGCGGCGTTTAACTAACTCAAACGACGCCGTAGCGATACACCAGCAAACAACATGTTTCGCATGAAAGGAGACCAAGAGCTGGTATAAATCTCTTCAAACAAACACCAGTCGACTGGTTACGCAAAGTACCACAAAACGACGACGCATCAACTAATCTAAACGACGACGTTACACACGCGAGTATCGCTACCAGCAGCTGGTCACCCAGTCGCAACACAATTCCTCCCGCGACTGGTTCCAGACGCAATACTCAAAACGCATCGATTCACTAAATCAAACGACATTGTAAGGGTTACGTCAACATTGCTTCCACCTGCTGGATCTCCAGTCGCAACGCATTGCTCACAATTCCCCTCGCTGCTGGTTCCAAAACGCAGCGTTTCAACTTAACGAAACGACGTCGCTCCACTTCTTCGACTGTTTTCCCAAACCAGCAGCTGGTCACTCTAAACTCGCGCATCTGCTGATCCATGAAACGGTGGCGTTTCACTCTCGTGCAATCAACTGCTGAATTTCGACCAGCAGGAAAATATAATTTTATTTTATTTTATTTTTTTTTGGTAGTTGAAATTTTCGGTTTTCACATCCCTCCCTCCTTAAAAGAAGTTTCGTCCTCGAAACTTTGGTCACCTTCTTCGTCAAAAAGGTAGGGATATTGGCTTCGCATATTTTCTTCCACCTCCCAGGTGGCTTCTCTTTCGGTGTGGTTGGACCACTGGACCCTGACGTAAGGAATCGTTCTTCGCCGTAGTACCTGGTCCTTTCTGTCCATGATTCTAATCGGGACTTCTTCATAGTTCAGTCCTTGGGTCAGATTTCCTTCCACAAGGAGTGGCCCTTCATCAAGAACATGACTAGAGTCTGGGATATATCTCCTTAGTTGAGATACATGGAAGATATTATGTATTCTTGACATACTGGGTGGTAAGGCCAGTCTGTAGGCAAGTGTTCCTACTTTTTCCAATATCTCAAAGGGTCCGACATACCGGGGGTTTAGCTTTCCGGCCTTATTGAATCGGACTACTCCTTTCATTGGTGAAACCTTAAGGTACACTTTTCACCTACCTCGAATGCCAAAGGTCTTCTCTTTAGATCTGCCCAGCTCTTCTGTCGATCCTGGGCTGCCTTCAGTCTCTCCTTGATAATGGCTACCTTTTTCACTGTCTCTTGAACAAGCTCAGGTCCAGTGATAGCCTTCTCTCCGACTTCATCCCAGTATAACGGCGATCGACATTTCCGTCCATAAAGAGCTTCAAATGGCGCCATTCCGATGCTGCTGTGATAGCTATTGTTGTATGCGAACTCTATTAGGGGTAGATGTTCGCTCCAATTGCTACCAAAGTCTTGTGCGCAGGTCCGCGGCATGTCTTCTAGGGTCTGGATGGTCCTCTCAGTTTGACCATCTGTTTGCGGATGATAAGCAGTACTGAGAGTAACCTTACTTCCCATGGCTTCTTGGAAGCTCTTCCAGAAACGAGATACGAACCTTGGGTCCCTATCTGACAGGATGCTTGTTGGAACTCCGTGCATCCTGACGATGTTGTCCATGTACAACGAAGCTAACTTGTCCAAGTCGTAGTTCATTCGGACAGGTAGAAAATGCGCGGATTTTGTTAACCTATCCACGATTACCCATATTCCGTCGTGGCCTAGTCTTGTCTTCGGTAGACCAACTACAAAGTCCATGGATATGTTTTCCCACTTCCATTCTGGAATTTCCAGTGGTTGTAACAATCCTCCAGGTCTTTGATGTTCGGCCTTGACTTGTTGGCATACATGGCATCTTGCAACAAAATCAGCAACATCTCTTTTCATCCCATTCCACCAAAAGTGTTCCTTCAAATCTCTGTACATTTTTGTACTCCCCGGGTGGATTGAGAATTTGGACTTATGTGCTTCAGACATCACTTCCTGACGGAGGTTATCGACGTCAGGTACACATAGTCGTCCATTCATCCAAAGATCCCATCTCGATCCGTTCGGAAATCAGGCGATTCCCTTTCCTTGATCTGCTCTTTCAGCCTCATTAAACCGGGGTCTTGATCTTGTTTTAGCTTGATCAATTCTTTAAGGCACGGTTGGGCTGAGACTGAAGACAGTATCACCTTGTTCATGTTCTTCCGACTTAGCGCATCGGCCACCTTGTTTGCCTTTCCTTGGTGGTAGTTGATCGTTAAGTCGTAGTCCTTTAACAGCTCGAGCCATCTCCTTTGTCTCAAATTCAATTCCTTCTGTGTGAAAATGTACTTGAGACTTTGATGGTCGGTGAATACTTTGCATTTTGCATCGTAAAGATAGTGTCGCCAAATCTTTAGGGCAAAAACCACCGCTGCAAGCTCTAAGTCGTGAGTCGGGTAGTTGCGTTCATGCGTCTTCAGTTGCCTTGAGGCATATGCAATTACTCTGCCATCTTGCATGAGCACACACCCTAATCCTTCTTTTGATACATCGCTGTAGACGGTAAAGTCTTTGTCTCCCATCGGTAGCGTCAGAACAGGGGCAGATGCAAGCTTCGTCTTCAGAGTCTCGAAGCTTGTCTCACACTCTTCGTTCCAGTTGAACTTGAAGTTCTTCTGGGTGAGTTTAGTGAGTGGCAAGGCTATAGAAGAGAAGCCTTCTACAAACTTTCGATAGTAGCCGGCCAACCCCAAGAAACTTCTAACCTCTGTCACCGTCTTAGGTGCAGGCCAGTCCATTATGGCTTCTACCTTCTTTGGATCTACCGATACGCCAGCTTCGGAAATTATATGGCCTAGGAATGCCACACTCTTCAGCCAGAATTCACACTTCTTGAATTTGGCGTACAGTTGTTTCTCTCGCAGGGTCTGGAGAGTAACTCGGAGATGTTCCTTGTGGTCTTCTTCACTCGATGAATATACAAGTATATCATCTATGAAAACCACCACAAATTTGTCGAGGAATGGTCTGAATACACGGTTCATGAGGTCCATGAAGGCCGCTGGTGCATTGGTTAGACCAAATGGCATCACTGTGAATTCATAATGACCATACCTTGTCCTAAACGCAGTTTTGGGGACATCCTCATCCCTGATCTTTAGCTGGTGATAGTCTGACCTCAAATCCAGCTTGGAGAAGGTTGTAGCTCCTTTGAGTTGATCGAAAAGATCGTCAATTCTCGGAAGGGGTATACTTGTTCTTGATCGTGATCTTATTCAACTCTCTGTAGTCGATACACAATCTCATAAGTTCCATCCTTCTTCTTGACGAATAAGACTGGAGCTCCCCAAGGTGACACACTGGGTCGGATCTGCTTTTTGTCCAGCAGTTCCTGTAGTTGATCCTTGAGCTCCTTGAGTTCTGCAGGTGCCATTCGATAGGGTGCCTTGGATATTGGAGCCGACCCTGGCACTAGGTTGATCTCGAACTCAATTTCTCGATCAGGCACTTTTCCAGGTAAGTCATCTGGAAATACATCTGCAAACTCTTGTACCACTGGGATGTCTTCTATCTTGAGCCCGTCTCCTTCTTTTATTTCTTGGATCATTGCCAAGAAAACTTCTGCTCCGGTCTTCATGGCTGTCCATGCTTGGGCCGCAGAAAGTAGGGACTTTCTCTCCTTGTTGTTACCAAGATATACCAACTCTTCTTGATCGAGGGTTTGGAGCTTCACGCTCTTACCTCGGCAATCTACTAGTGCATGGTGCTTAGATAGCCAATCCATTCCTAAGATGGCATCAAATTTGACCATGTTGAGTTGTATCAAGTTTGCAAAGAATGGCCTATTGCTGATCGATAACTCGCAGTTTCGATGGAGTTTATGTGTTTCGATGGTAGCGTTGGTAGGAGTTGCTACTCTATAGGGTTCAGATAGAATTTCAGGTTCTAACCCTAACTTCTTAGCAAACCTCCTAGACACGAACGAATGCGTAGCACCACAATCAAACAACACATAAGCAGGTAGCTTGTTGATGAAAATGGTACCTGTCACCACGTCGTTGGCGTCTTCAGCTTGCTCCTGTGTCATTGCGAACACGCGAGCGTTGGGCTTGTCCTCTCGGGGCTTTGGCTTGTTCGGAGCGGCATTTCTTGATCCAACCTTTGGACTTTGGTTCCGGACATTCGCATCCGGTGGTCCACTTTCCACACTTGAAGCATGCACCGCTCTGCTTGCGGTAGTCTCCGCTATGACGTTGGCCGCAAGTGGAGCAAGCGGGCAATGCCGGGTTATTCTGTGCAGGAGCTGAGCCGCGGTTGTTGAAGTTTGGCCGCTTCCTAGGCCCACCTTGCTAAGTCTGAGCATTGAGGGGGCGCTTGTTTTTGTTGTCCGCTTCCCGCCTC
>KQ999482.1:26589-41668 GCA_001598015.1 Dorcoceras hygrometricum | reverse complement strand
TGGATACGAGATCCATCTTATGTTACTTCATTGGGTATCCAAAAGAATTCCATTGGATACTACTTCTACTATCCCAGCGAAACAAAAGTGTTTGTTTCTAGGAATGCCACCTTTATGGAAAGGGAATTTCTACTTGATAGAAAGGGCAGAATAGTAGAACTCGAAGAGGTTCGAGATCCAATCGAAGTACCAGGTGAGTTTCTCGCACCTCCAGAGCCAATACTAGAAATGGTCGCACCTAGGAGATCCGAAAGGGTTCCTAGGGCTCCTGAGAGATATGGTTTTCTCCTTGAAGATGATCAAGATGATCAAGTTATTGGATCTGATCAGAACTTTCAAGGAGGCAATTTACGATGCCGATTCTAATTTGTGTCTTGAAGCAATGCAGTCTGAGTTTGACTCAATGCATGCTAACCAAGTTTGGACTCTTGTTGACCCTCCCGAAGGAATTGTTCCTATTGGGTGCAAATGGGTATACAAGAGGAAACTTGGGCCTGATGGTAAGGTAATGACCTACAAGGCGCGACTGGTCGCGAAAGGTTACACTCAAAGGCAAGGTGTTGACTATGATGAAACCTTCTCGCCAGTCGCAATGTTCAAGTCGATTAGAATCTTATTAGCCATAGCCGCATGGTACGACTATGAGATAGGGCAAATGGATGTGAAAGCTGTGTTCCTTAATGGAAACATTAAGGAAGAGATCTATATGACGCGGCCTGAGGGTTTCACATCTGTTGGAAGCGAGCATAAGGTATGCAAGCTTCAGAGATCGATCTACGGTCTCAAACAAGCATCGCGGAGTTGGAACCTGAGATTCGATGAAACAATTAAGGAATTTGGTTTCATCAAGAATCCCGAGGAGCCATGTGTGTATAAGAAGGTGGTTAGAAGCGTTGTGACATTCCTCGTACTTTATGTTGATGACATTCTACTCATTGGGAATGATGTAGGAATGCTGCAGTCAACTAAAGTATGGTTGTCTAGTAGATTCTCGATGAAGGACATGGGTGAAGCATCCTATATTCTTGGAATACAGATCTATCACGATAGATCGAAACGGATGCTCGGACTCACCCAAGCTACCTACATCGATACCATACTTAAGAGGTTCTCTATGGAAGATTCCAAGAGAGGACACCTACCTATGTGCCACGGGGTCACTCTATCTAAGTCTATGTGTCCGAAGACTGATGAAGAGATAGAGAGTATGACACGTGTGCCATATGCCTCGGTAATAGGTAGTATTATGTATGGCATGATCTCGACTAGACCGGATGTCGCATATGCTCTGAGTGTCACGAGCCGCTACCAGGCCAACCCCGGCCAATTACATTGGAAGGCTGTGAAGGATATTCTTAAGTCCTTGCGAAGGACTAAGAATATGTTCATGGTCTATGGGGGTGGTGAACTGAAACTGGAAGGCTATACTAATTCTAGCTTCCAGTGTGACGTGAATGATTCGAAGTAAACCTCTGGATTTGTATTCATGCTCAATGGTGGTGTTGTCTCTTGGAAGAATTCCAAGCAAGACACCATCGCGGATTCAACCACTGAGGCTGAGTACATCGCAGCATCAGCTGCTGCTAAGGAGGCCGTTTGGATAAGAAATTTCGTCCAAGAGTTGGGCGTCATTCCTAATGGAGTTGGTCCAGTCCCGGTGTACTGCGACAACACGGGTGCCGTGCGCAAGCAATGGAGCCTAGGTCTCACCAAAGATCCAAACACATACTGAGGAAATACCACATAATCCGGGATATTGTGGCAAGAGGTGACATAGCAGTTGAGAGAGTCGCCTCTGCGGGCAACGTTGCTGATCCACTTACGAAGCCCTTGCCAGGACCGTTGTTTGAGAAACATCGTGAAACAATGGGACTGCGTCTGATGAGTAGTTGGCTTTAGGGCAAGTGGTAGATTGTTAGAGTAGATGCCCAACTAGCCAACTTGTGGCATGTGGGTTCATAGACTCTTGTATTAAATGATCTTTATATATGATATTCGCATTTATCTATATGGCATTCTTTACTTTCATTGTGTTGTATGATGATTAACAATTGCGTTGAGTAAAGACCTAGAATGCACTATAGTGTACGTTAGATGTGATAGTGGGTATGACGGCTATCAAGAAACACATCTAATAGTCACTGTGTATTCTGAACATGTTTCTTGTCGATTGGACCGTCAAAATGAGGATAAGGCCTCCCGAGCTTGAGACTTGTATCTGCGAAGCGAAGTACCATGTTTCATTGGTAAGGAACATTGTGATGTTCTGAGCATGCAGATAGATAGTGACCTGGTGATCTATCGAACTACCCTCGTTCGAACTTTCCAAGTGGTTACCATTTGTCGAGTGGATAAGTTCGAGTTCTTGGTTGTACTGATTAGTCCTCACGACTCGAAACGTCATTGAAACTCTACATGATAGCCGTCTCACTTTGACCCGTTTGCCGACTCACTTGGGGTCATCAGGCGGCGGGATTGGGTGAGACCCCGATGCATGTAGTAGTCGATGCATCGTTGTCGAGGATTCACCGCTCGCAGACATGCGTGGATATCCTATACTATCTGAGGGGATAATAGTGTATAAATCTCTGGCCAGAGTACTAGAAGTGTTTTAGGTAAATGTGTTTACCTAGTTACACTCGCGATGTCACTATTCGATCTCCAAGATATATGCATAGCTATCGGATCTATAGCGACTCTCGATTTACCAATGGTCGTTGATCTGATTGGGATATGTGGATTTAAAGGACCGTACTGTACGCTAACCACGACCGACTGGTTCTTGCAGGCACTATCAGTGATACCTAGGGGATCATGGGGCGATGTTGCTAGGCGCTCTTACCATGATCCGTTGGGCAAGTCCGGAATTGTGATTCCGGAGCCACAATGGTTGTGGGCCCACGGCTAGCTGTATCCCTGAACCATTGAGGGTCACACAAGTACTGGATTCGAGATTCCCGCACGGATACTGAGCTCAATGTGTTGAGCATAGGAGGAGGATTTTGGAAGTGCGACTTCCTAAAAGTCAACAGGGGTCAAATCGTGATTTCCGCTGTTGAGGGGCAAAACGGTCATTTTGCACTGGGGTTCTGAAAAATGGTTTTTCAGATCATATTATTCAGTTTTGGAAACTGAATCGATCGGTCCGATCTGATCGACGATCGGAGTTACGAGAAGTCACGGTGATGGGGACTGAACTGAATGTTCATCCGTTGGACCCGGGTCCGTTGGGCTGGTCCAAGTCCATCATTAAGTCTACTTAATGTAGACTTAAGCTTCATAATAACTAACAACACAAAAAAACCCTAACCCTCGCTCTAAGTGGCCGCCTCCCTCCTCTCTCTCAAAGCCGCCGCCGCCGCCTTGCCTCGCCGGAAATTGTTCCGGCCAACTTGACGAGGAGAATCCGTCCGCGCTGATCTTGTCAGGCCTTCTAGTGCAGGCTGTCGAAGGAGTCTCCCTTCCGGTCATGGACCTGATTGATGTAATCTACCGCCGCCTACCGTAAAGTGCCGATTTCCTCGCGAAACTGGTCGGATCCAGGCACGAGTTGCCAGAAAGGTAACCCCGAGAAACACCCTATGAATGGTCATAGCATGATTGATTATGAATTGTATTGATCGTCTACCGGCCAAATTTTTGTTCTTCCGCTGCCTCGCCGGGAGGCGTGATCCGGATCCACCACGGTTCCCCAACATGTTGCTAGGCGCTTTACCATGATCCGTTGGGCAAGTCCAAAATTGCGATTTCGGAGCCACAATGGTTGTGGGCCCACGGCTAGCTGTATCCCTGAACCATTGAGGGTCACACAAGTACTGGATTCACGATTCTCGCACGGAAACTGAGCTCAATGTGTTGAGCATAGGAGGAGGATTTTTGGGAGTGCGACTTCCTGAAAGTCAACAGGGGTCAAATTGCAAGCCAATTGCAATTTTGGACTAGGTGGTCTGAAAAATTGTTTTCGCATCATAATATTCAGTTTTGGAAACTAAGTTGGTCGGTCCGATCTGATCGACGATCGGGATTATGATGAAACCACGGTGATGGAAATGAACCGAATGTTCATATGGACCTGGGCCTAACCCAAGTCCATTGGGCCTGTTCAAGTCCATCACCTATTTATTTAAAGAGAGCTAGGGCTACATGACAACACTTGAACTCTCATAACCCTAGCCTCCACCCCTCTCCTCCCAAAACCTCACGGCCGCCGCCTCCATCGCCGCGCCGTCGCCGCTGTGATCGGACTTGTTCCGATCGTCGTGTTGAGGAGATTTCGTTTGTGCCAAATTCGTCAGGCCTTCTAGTGAAGGATGACGAAGGAGTCGTGTTTCCGGTCGTGGACCTGATTAAGGAGGATCTACCGCCGCCTACCGTGAAGAGCCAGAATTCCCTGTGAATCTGGTTGGAGCCAGGCGCCTAGAGCCAGCAAGGTGACACTCTATAAAACATCCTATGTATGATTTATAGATTATATTTGATGTATTGAACGTTTTTCGGGACAATTTTCAAACTTCCGCTGCGCCCTCGGGAAACGGGATCCGGATCCGCCATTGTCGCCAACACGTGCATGATCTTAAAACATTTCATCATGTAATCATATCATATATCATATAAGGCATGGCATAGCGAAATATGAAAGAAAGCGTATGAGTCATATCAGTGGATGTGAGCAAAGTGTGATTGATAAGTCGTAATAACCAACGTACGTGACGGTGTGGTTCACCCGACCTTACCTCGGGATCCCTATATGTCACACCTCTTGAAAACTACCACTTCACCCGACCTTACCTCGGGATCCATAGGTCCTGAAATCCTGAAATCATTCCTAAAACAGGGGATCCTCGGGCCCGGCTACCCGGTTAACTCCTATCGTAGACTTACCACATCACTTCCATTCCTCGGATTTTTAACTTAAAAAGGACATGCCTGATCGTTTCATAAAATCTCATGATGCGTGAATTTTCTTAAATCATGCAATTTAAAAGCTTAGCCCGTTAATGGATAACTAATTCTTTTCTTTAAAACCTTTACGTACATAACATACTACATATATGATTCATTTTGAATTTATGGGCTTCTATATTTTTCTATTTCGGTCAAGGGTTGATTCCGGAGCCTGAATCCTACTTCTAGACCAAACGTCGCTTTAAAAACGGCCGATGAAACGAATGTTCACCGCTTTTTCCCATTATTGCCTAATTTCTTTAAATTTGATTTCTTAAAATCATGACTAAAAAGGACTAATTAAAATAAATTTTGAATTCTAAAAATCAATTTGGTACTTATTAAAATCGATTTTGACCTTTAAAATCAATTTTGATCTCGAAGCCGATTTAGACCAAAAGACTGATTTTGACCAAATTATATCCCAAAAATTGATTTTAACTCCAATTAAAATCCCCAAAGCCATAATTTCGACTAAAAACTTAAAATTAAACATAACTTAAAGTATTTAAAAAGGTTTTACTCAATTTGGACCTTCCGGCTATTTTCTTCAAAATTGGACCTTCAACATATTAATAAAAATAACAGGTCCCTAAATAAAATAACTTGACCCAATTTTAAAATATTTGACTCGAGACTCAAAGAACAATCAGGTCCATCCGAACTGGTTCAGTTAGACCGAACCATAGCAACATTAAGCCCTAAACCTAAAATACACACACCCGAACATGCTGCCGCCGCGACCAGCAGGCAATCCTCACGACCGTTCTCCCTGCTCCGGCCACCACTGCCGGAGCCCTTCCGCCAAGACCACTCCCAGGTCCAGTTGGTCCTATTCTGACCGACCTTGGCTCAAACCGTGAGCTAACCATGGAGAACTGGTCGCTGCAAGTGGACGCTCCAGCAATGCTGCGCCGTCGCGACCACCTGCTGGTCATCGCTTTCGCTCTCCATGCTCCGGCCACCATGGCCAAAGCCCTTCCGGCTGGACCACCCCCAGGTCCAGACGGTCCTAACCTGACCAACCTTACCTCAAACCGTGGGCTATCCATGGAGAACGAACCGCTGCAAGTGGACGCCCCAGCCCAGCGTCGCGATGCGCCACTCACGACTTCTACTGCAAGATCTGGTTCACCCGAACCCTTAACCACTATCCTCCCATGATCTAGACCACCATGAGTCCCCAAGGAACACGAACCGCTGCAAGTGGACGCCCCAGCCCAGCGTCGCGATGCGCCACTCACGACTTCTACTGCAAGATCTGGTTCACCCGAACCCTTAACCACTATCCTCCCATGATCTAGACCACCATGAGTCCCCAAGGAACTTCTAGAACCGAGCCATCACCCCTGTAAATTACCATGACCGAAGCCTCAAGAGGAAAATGCGAGACATGTCAAAAACCGTGAATTGCATGCATTTGATATGAACATAGATGTAAAGATCCGAAGCATACACACAAAATCCATGCATAATTTTCATAAAACAGGTTATTATGATTTAAATGGTGAGAAAGAGAATTGATATCACATGTCTTGGTTGAAGAAAACTTTGATCTGCGAGATACGGACGTTGTAGGTGCGAGATCGGGACGCCGCCGGAATTGGATCACCAAAATCCTTCAATGGCTGTAAAATTTCGAAGCTTTGTGTGTTATAAGAGTGGAGGGGAAGGCTGGTGCAAGTGTTGGAGGCTAGGTTGTGTGCAAGATGTGTTTAACAATTAATGAAAGTGCCTATAATGACCCCAATGGATTTAAATTAAAACGATTACAATCTTGTCCCTCTAATTAAATAAAAAATGTTTAAAAACTCATAATTGGGCTTTAATAATAATAAAGTTTCGAAATCTAGGCCTCCTAAAATTTTAAAATGCTTTAAAACTCAATATACCAGCCCGTATAGGCGAAAAACGGGTTTCTTTCAAAAATACCAACCAAAATCCCCATTTTCTGAAATTGTTGCTTAAAATAAAATAAATTCATTCTTAAAAATCTAATAACTTAAAAATCTCAAATTATTTTCATTCCGATCGACCCTAATCTCGTCCACGCGTCCATAACTCAAGCAGGCTGAAAAACAAGACATGCACACCATGCAACATAAAATCATAAATAAATCAAATAAGATGGCATGTAATCATCTAAAAATAATTTTCCCCTTGTCATGCACTCATTTCTACGTAATCTGGATTTAGGGGCGTTACAATCTCCCCCTTTATAGAAATTTCGTCCCCGAAATTAAGTTACGTACCGATAGCACGTCTGGGAGGCATACATGCACACCAAAACCTTATCACGTAAATCTAAATACATGACTAAGCGTCTAATTTTAAAACTCTAAGGCAAAAACTCATGCAAGGCTAAAACATGCAGTATACTAAAATAAGCATAAATAATAAAATAATTAAACTCACAGACTGATAGTGCGACTTCTGAGCTCCACGCAGCAGGCATGTACCCCACTAGAACCACCGCTCTGATACCAACTGAAACGAATCAGACTCTAAATTTTTTTTTAAAATATTTTCGGAAGCATAAACTTTAAATATGGCTCGTTCCCTTCTAAAACAATTTCTCAAAATTTTTTAAACTTAAATAAAGGAATATTTAAAAACGTCAAACATCCAACATCGTAAAATCATCGAGTAAAAAGAATAAATGAAAGCCAACAGGTTTAAAAACCAGTATCTAAAACTGTAACATAACAGACTGAATCATAAAGTCGGTCATGGGGCACTGCTGCAACCGGCGCTCAGAGGTCATCACTGCCAGTCGGATCATACTCATCGACGGGATCATCACCTGCACCAATATTTTCGGAAGCATAAACTTTAAATATGGCTCGTTCCCTTCTAAAACAATTTCTCAAAATTTTTTTAAACTTAAATAAAGGAATATTTAAAAACGTCAAACATCCAACATCGTAAAATCATCGAGTAAAAAGAATAAATGAAAGCCAACAGGTTTAAAAACCAGTATCTAAAACTGTAACATAACAGACTGAATCATAAAGTCGGTCATGGGGCACTGCTGCAACCGGCGCTCAGAGGTCATCACTGCCAGTCGGATCATACTCATCGACGGGATCATCACCTGCACCATTTAAACCTAGTGATCCTAGAGGCTCAGCATGCTCTATCGTAATACATAAAAAAGTATATACTAATAAAAGCGCTGCAAGCACATATTGTAATTAAAATAACGTAAAGATATGAACGCGTGCATGATCTTAAAACATTTCATCATTTAATCATATCATATATCATATAAGGCATGGCATAGCGAAATCTGAAAGAAAGCGTAAGAGTCATATCGATGGATGTGAGCAAAGTGTGATTGATCAGTCGTAATAACCAACGTACGTGACGGTGTGGTTCACCCGACCTTACCTCGGGATCCCTATATATCACACCTCTTGAAAACTGCCACTTCACCCGACCTTACCTCGGGATCCATAGGTCCTGAAATCCTGAAATCATTCCTAAAACAGGGGATCCTCGGGCCTTGGCTACCCGGTTAACTCCCATCGTAGACTTACCACATCACTTCCATTCCTCGGATTTTTAACTTAAAAAGGACATGCCTGATCGTTTCATAAAATCTCATGATGCGTGAATTTTCTTAAATCATGCAATTTAGAAGCTTAGCCCGTTAATGGATAATTAATTCTTTTCTTTAAAACCTTTACGTACATAACATACTACATATATGATTCATTTTGAATTTATGGGCTTCTATATTTTTCTAATTCGGTCAAGGGTTGATTCCGGGGCCTGAATCCTACTTCTAGAGCAAAGGTCGCTTTAAAAACGACCGATGAAACGAATGTTCACCTCTTTTTCCCATTTTTGCCTAATTTCTTTAAATTTGATTTCTTAAAATCATGACTAAAAAGGACTAATTAAAATAAATTTTGAATTCTAAAAATCAATTTGGGACTTATTTAAATCGATTTTTACCTTTAAAATTAACTTTGATCTCGAAGCCGATTTTGACCAAAAGACCGATTTTGACCAAATTAAATCCCAAAAATCGATTTTAACTCCAATTAAAATCCCTATAGCCCTAATTTCGACTAAAAACTTAAAATTAAACATAACTTAAATTATTTAAAAAGGTTTGACTCAATTTAGACCTTCTAGCTATTTTCTTTAAAATTGGACCTTCGACATATTAATAAATATAACAGGTCCCTAAATAAAATAACTGGACCCCATTTTAAAATATTAGACTCGAGACTCAAAGAACCAATCAGGTCCAGCCGAACCAGCCGAACCGGTTCAGTTAGACCGAACCATAGCAACATTAAGCCTTAAACTTAAAATACACACACCCGAACATGCCGCCGCCGCGACCAGCAGGAAATCCTCACGATCGTTCTCCCTGCTCCGGCCACCACTGCCGGAGCCCTTCCGCCAAGACCACTCCCAGGTCCAGCCGGTCCTATTCTGACCGACCTTGGCTAAAACCGTGGGCTAACCATGGAGAACTGGTCGCTGCAAGTGGACGCTCCAGCAATGCTGCGCTGTCGCGACCACCTGCTGGTCTTCGCGTTCGCTCTCCATGCTACGGCCACCATGACCGAATCCCTTCCGGCTGGACCACCCGCAGGTCCAGACGGTCCTACCCTGACCAACCTTACCTCAAACCGTGGGCTATCCATGGAGAACGAACCGCTGCAAGTGGATGCCCCAGCCCAGCGGCGCGATGCGCCACTCACGACTTCTACTGCAAGATATGGTTCACCCGAACGCTTAACCACTATCCTCCCATGATCTTGACCACCATGAGTCCCCTAGGAACCTCTAGAACCGAGCAATCACCCATGGAAATTACCATGACCTAAGCCTCAAGAGGAAAAAGCGAGACATGTCAAAAACCGTGAATTGCATGCATTTGATATGAACATAGATGTAAAGATCCGAAGCATACACACAAAATTCATGCATAATTTTCATAAAACAGGTTATTATGATTTAAATGTTGAGCAAGAGAATTGATATCACATGTCTTGGTTGAAGAAAACTTTGATCTGCGAGGTACGGACGTTGTAGGTGCGAGATCGGGGAGCCGCCAGAATTGGATCACCAAACTCCTTCAATGGCTGTAAAATTTTGAAGCTTTGTGTGTTATAAGTGTGTAGAGGAAGGCTGGTGCAAGTGTTGGAGGCTAGGTTGTGTGCAAGATATGTTTAACAATTAATGAAAGTGTCTATAATGACCCCTATGGATTTAAATTAAAAAGATTACAATCTTGCCCCTCTAATTAAATAAAAAATGTTTAAAAACTCATAATTGGGCTTTAATAATAATACAGTTTCGAAATCTAGGCCTCCTAAAATTTTAAAATGCTTTAAATTTCAATATACCAGCCCGTATAGGCGAAAAACGGGTTTCTTTCAAAAATACCAACAAAAATCCCATTTTCTGAAATTTTTGCTTGAAATAAAATAAATTCATTCTTAAAAATCTAATAACTTAAAAATCTCAAATTATTTTCATTCCGATCGACCCTAATCTCGTCCACGCGTCCGTAACTCAAGTAGGCTGAAAAACAAGACATGCACACCATGCAGCATAAAATCATAAATAAATCAAATAAGATGGCATGTAATCATCTAAAAATATTTTTGCCCAAGTCATGCACTCATTTCTACGTAATCTGGAGTTTGGGGCGTTACAATCTCCCCCTTTATAGAAATTTCGTCCCTGAAATTAAGTTACGTACCGATAGCACGTCTAGAAGTCATACATGCACACCAAAACCTTATCACGTAAATCTAAATACATGACTAAGCGTCTAATTTTAAAACTCTAAGGCCAAAACTCATGCAAGGCTAAAACATGCAGCATACTAAAATAAGCATAAATAATAAAATAATTAAACTCACAGACTAGTAGTGCGACTTTTGAGCTCCACGCAGCAGGCATGTACTGTTAGAGTAGATGCCCAACTAGCCAACTTGTGGCATGTGGGTTTTATTGACTCTTGTATATAACGATTTTTATATATGATATTCGCATTTCTTTATGGCATTATTTATTTTCATTATGTTATATGATGTTAACAATTGTGTTGGATAAATACCTAGAATGCATCATAGTGTATGTTAGATGTGATAGTGGATATGATGGCTATCATGAAACACATCTAATAGTCACTGTGTATTCTGAATACGTTCCTAGTCGATTGGGCCGTCAAAATGAGGATAAGGCCGCCCGAGCTTGAGACTAGCATCTGCGATGTGAAGTACCATGTACTCGAAACGTCATTGAGACTCTACATGATAGGCGCTTCACTTTGACTCATTTATCGACTCACTTGGGGTCATTAGGTGGCGGGATTGGGTGAGGTCCCGATGCATGTAGGAGTCGATGCTTCGTTGTCGAGGATTCACCGCTCGCTCTCATGCGTGGATATCCTATGCTATCTGAGGGGATAATAGTGTATAAATCTCTGGCCAGAGTACTGGATGTGTTTTAGGTAAATGAGTTTACCTAGTAACACTCGCGATGTCACTATTCGATCTCCAAGATGTATGCATAGCTATCGGATCTCTAGCGACTCTCGATTTACCAATGGTCGTTGATCTGATCGGGATATATGTGTTGAAAGGACCGTACTGTACGCTAACCACGACCAACTGGTTCTTGCAGGCACTATCAGTGATACCTAGGGTATCATGGAGCGATGTTGCAAGGCGCTTTACCATGATCCGATGGGCAAGTCCGAAATTGTGATTTCGGAGTCACAATGGTTGTGGGCCCACGGCTAGCTGTATCCCTGAACCATTGAGGGTCACACAAAGTACTGGATTCACGATTCCCGCACGGAAACTGAGCTCAATGTGTTGAGCATTGGAAGGGGATTTTATGGAGTACGACTTCCTAAACGTCGACAGGGGTGAAATTGCGATTTCCCAAAGTTGAGGGCCAAAACTGTCATTTTGGACTAGGTAATCTGAAAATTTTGTTTTTCGCATCATAATGTTTAGTTTTGAAAACTGAGTCGATCGGTCCGATCTGATCGTCGATCGGAGTTATGATGAAACCGTAGTGATTTAAATGAACCGAAAGTTCATATATTGGACTGGACCCGCCCCAGGTCCAGTGGGTCGGTTCAAGCCCATGTACCATCTTTAATTACTTAAGTTGGTCTAGGGCTAAAATGATTACAATTAACTCACAACCCTAGCCTCCACACTTCACACTCGGCCGCCCCCTCCTCTCAAACCTCACGCACGACCGCCGCCCACCGCCGAGCCTCCGTCGCGCCGCCGCCGTCCGTTTGTCATGTGATCGGACTTGTTTCGATCACCACGACGAGGAGTTTCCATCCGTGTCAGAATCCATCAGATCTTCAAGTACAGATTGACGGAGGAATCTTGATTCCGGTCGTGGACCTGATTTACGATCTACCGCCGCCTACCGTTTGAAGTGTCGGTTTCCTCGTGAAACTGGTCGGAGCCAGGCGCCTAGACGTCAGCAAGGTAACGATTCTATGAACACCCTATGAATGTTTATAGAATGATTTGAATGTATTGAACGTTTCTCGGGGCAATTTTGATTTCCGCTGCGCCCCCGAGAAACGGGATCCGGATCCGCCATTGTATGCCAACAGTGGTATCAGAGCACAGGCTCGGATCCTTCAATACATATTGTTGCCTGAATTGCATAGATCTCAAAATTTTGAAATCAAAAACAAAAAAAAAATTTTGTCAGCACTCCGGCCGCGGCGCCGCCGGGCATTGCGGCGCCCCCTCCCCCACGCGCATATGCGCGCGCGATTACATGCGCGTTTTTCGCGCATCGCGAGCGGATGGTCGGCCGCTACACCGCGCGATGGCCGTCGTTGGCCAGCGGCCCATGCGCAATCTGTTGCGCGATGGGTTGGGCGCGATGCAAGGCAGCGCCGCGCGAGAGATGCCGCGCTTGGCACGGCGGCGTGCGGCCATGCGCCGCACGCAATGTTGGCGACGGCCGCCGTCCGGCGAACTTCCCGGCAGCGTTGCGACGGCTAATTTTCTTCTAGGTTTTGTTCGGGCCTGTCCCGGGCAGCCCATGAAGTTTTTTGGGCCAATATTCAATATTCGGTTGGAACACCCTTTAACGTTGGCTCATATTATTGGGGACGTTAAGGGGACCGTCCTTCACGACTCAACATTGATGGATCATCTTGACACGTGATAGTAAACGGCGTCATATTATTGGGCCCTTACTGGACGTGAGGTAAAATACATGGAGGTTTCACCGGTTGCAATTGAACTCTACCTTTTAAGGGTCGTGGTTGGCTGATATTATTCGGGACCATGATCGCTTGATTGGACTCCGTGTGTCTACTAAGGAAACTTGTTTTCCCGATTTCATTAGAGGGTGGTGAAATCGTTTAAATAGTGGGAGGGTTTATGTCTTAGCGTTTTTCATATATAGTTAGTAATGCATGTCTGTTTTTCTTTTCAGTATAAACTGCTTATAAAATGTCTTCGATCAAAACCCACTTGCAGCTATACTGGATAGCAACAAGTTCACCGGTCTGAACTACCAAGACTGGCTTCGAAACCTCAACATTGTGTTGGCTTCGGAGAAACTTCTCTATACGATAGAGAAGAGCCCTCCGAAGGAAGCCCCTGTCGATCAGCCCTGAGGAGCTGATTACGCTTCAACAATGGTGGGACGAAGAGCTTAAGACTCGATGCTATGTGATGGCATCGATCTCCAACGAAATGCAACGGCGCTTTGAGAAGACGAAATATGCTGCTGACATACTCTTTCATCTCAAGGAACTGTATGGGGAGAACTCTCGACATGAGAGGTTCACCGCTGTCAAGGAGCTTATGACGAGCCGTATGCGCGATGGGACTTCGGTCCGCGAGCATGGGGTTCGTATGATTGGGCTCGTTGAAAAGCTGGCGGGCCTTGATATCACACTTCCACACGAGCTGTCTGTGGATGTGCTTCTCCTCTCACTACCCGCTGCATTCGACCCCTTTGTGGTCAACTTCAACATGAACAAGCTGACAGCCACCCTTGAAGAGGTGGTTAACATGCTGGTCGTGTTTGAGGGAACCATAAAGAAGGACAAGCCCGTCCTCCTTATGGGCTCTTCTTCCTCTGCGAAGAAGGGGCCCAGATGCAAGGGTAAGAAGCGTCCTGCCCCTGCGAAGGACGAAAAGCCCACTAAGAAGCCCAAGGCAAAGGCTTCCAAGCCAAACAAGTCCGAGGATGTTTGCCACCACTGCCAAAAGCCTGGGATTGGAGGAGGAATAGCAAGGAGTACCTCGAGCAGTTGAGAACTGCAAAAGGTATGTTCTATATCGAAATAAATATGTCTCTTAATTCGACTTCTTGGGTACTTGATACCGGATGTGGATCTCATATCTGCAATGATTTGCAGATGATGACAAGAAGCCAACGTCATAGAGAGGGTGAGACCCACTTGAGGCTGGGCAATGGAGCAAGAGTTGCTGCAGTAGCTATAGGAGATGTTTATTTATTTCTATCGTCAAAATTTAAGTTATTGAAAGATGTTTTATTTGTTCCCGAATTAATAAAGAACATTATTTCTGTTTCTATGCTTGATAGTGATGGATATTCTTGTATGTTTGCTAATTCGATTTGCAATATTTACAAGAATGAATGTTTGATTGGTATTGGGGTACGCGAAAACGATCTATACACCTTAAAGTTAAAACCAGTTCCAACTCGCGATGTGGAAACACATACAACAACAATTAAAAGGAAATACGATAGCTTGAACCCAGCACAACTTTGGCACGCTAGGCTAGGTCATATTTCTCTAAGAAGGATGAACAAGTTAGTTAGGAGTGACATGTTTGATTTGTCAGACATTAACTCCCTACCGACTTGTGAGTCTTGTCTCAAGGGAAAGATGACTAAACAACCCTTCAAGGGCAAGCCTGAACGTGCCCAAGGCCTATTGGATTTGATCCATACTGATGTGTGTGGTCCGCTTAGTATTGGTACTAAATACGGTCACACATACTTCATCACATTTACCGATGATTATTCTAGGTATGGGTACTTGTACTTAATGAAGCACAAGTCTGAATCCTTTGAAAGGTTCAAAGAATTCAAGGCTGAAGTACAAAATCAATTAGGCAAAAGTATTAAAGCA
>KQ999481.1:5471-27398 GCA_001598015.1 Dorcoceras hygrometricum | reverse complement strand
TCATTTTGATGGCCCAATCGACTAGGAACGAGTTCAGAATACACAGTGACTATTAGATGTGTTTCATGATAGCCATCATATCCACTATCACATCTAACATACACTATGGTGTATTCTAGGTCTTTATCCAACACAATTGTTAACATTATAACATAATGAAAATAAAGAATGCCATAAAAGAAATGCGACTTTCATAAATAAAGATCGTTATACAAAGAATCAATAAAACCCACACACCACAAGTTGGCTAGTTGGGCATCTACTCTAAAAATCTCCCACTTGCCCTAAAGCCAACTACTCATCAGACGCAGTCCCATTGTTTCGCAATGTTTTTCAAACAACGGTCCTGGCAAGGGCTTCGTAAGTGGATCAACAATGTTGTCTGCAGAGGCGACTCTCTCGACTGTTATGTCACCCCTAGCCACAATATCCCGGATTATGTGGTATTTCCTCAGTATATGTTTGGATCTTTGGTGAGACCTAGGCTCCTTTGCTTGCGCAACGGCACCCATTTTGTCGCAGTACACCGGGACTGGACCAACTCCTTCAGGGATTACGCCCAACTCTTGGACGAAATTCCTTATCCAAACCGCCTCTTTTGTAGAAGCTGATGTTGCGATGTACTCAGCCTCAGTGGTTGAATCCGCGATAGTGTCTTGCTTGAAACTCTTCCAAGATATAGCACCACCATTGAGCATGAATAAAAATCCAGAGGTTGACTTCGAATCATCCACGTCACATTGGAAGCTAGAATCATTGTAGCCTTCCAATTTCTGTTCACCACCCCACTAGCTTATCCAAACCGCCTCTTTTGTAGAAGCTGATGTTGCGATGTACTCAGCCTCAGTGGTTGAATCCGCGATAGTGTCTTGCTTGAAACTCTTCCAAGATATAGCACCACCATTGAGCATGAATAAAAATCCAGAGGTTGACTTCGAATCATCCACGTCACATTGGAAGCTAGAATCATTGTAGCCTTCCAATTTCTGTTCACCACCCCCATAGACCATGAACATATTCTTAGTCCTTCATAAGTACTTAAGAATATCTTTCACGGCCTTTCAATGCATTTGACCGGGGTTGGCCTGGTAGCGGCTCGTGACACTCAGAGCATATGCGACATCAGGTCTAGTTGAGATTATGCCATACATAATGCTACCTATTGCCGAGGCATATGGCACACGTGTCATACTCTCTATCTCCTCATCAGTCTTTGGACACATAGACTTAGATAGAGTGACCCCGTGGCACATAGTAGGTGTCCTCTCTTGGACTCTTCCATAGAGAACCGCTTAAGTATGGTATCGATGTAGGTAGCTTGGGTGAGTCCGAGCATCCTTTTCGATCTATCCCGATAGATCTGTATTCCAAGAATATAGGATGCTTCACCCATGTCCTTCATCGATAATCTACTAGACAACCATACTTTAGTTGACTGCAACATTCCTACATCATTCCCAATGAGTAGAATGTCATCAACATAAAGCACAAGGAATGTCACAACATTCTTAACTACCTTCTTATATACACATGGCTCCTCGGGATTCTTGATGAAATCAAATTCCTTAATTGTTTCATCGAATCTCAGGTTCCTACTTCTTGATTCTTGTTTGAGACCGTAGATCTATCTCTGAAGTTTGCATACTTTATGCTCACTTCCTACAGATGTGAAACCCTCAGGCTGCGTCATATAGATCTCTTCCTTAATATTTCCATTAAGGAACGCAATTTTCACATCCATTTGCCATATCTCATAGTCGTACCATGCGGCTATGGCAAGTAGTATTCTAATTGATGAACATTGCGACTGGTGAAAATGTTTCATCATAGTCAACACCTTGCCTTTGAGTGTAACCTTTCGCGACCAGTCGTGCCTTGTAGGTCAGTACCTTACCATCAGGCCCGAGTTTTCTCTTGTATATCCATTTGCACCCAATAGGAACAATTCCTTCGGGAGGATTAACAAGAGTCCAAACTTGGTTCGCATGCATTGAGTCAATCTTAGACTGCATTTCTTCAAGCCACAAATTAGAATCAGCATCGGAAATTGCCTCCTTGAAAGTTGTTGGATCACATCCAATAACTTGATCACTTTGATCATCCTCTGGTTACGCATGCATTGAGTCAATCTTAGACTGCATTTCTTCAAGCCACAAATTGAATCAGCATCGGAAATTGCCTCCTTGAAAGTTGTTGGATCACATCCAATAACTTGATCACTTTGATCATCCTCAAGGAGGAAACCATATCTTTCAGGAGCCCTAGGAATCCTTTCAGATCTACTAGACGCGACCATTTCTGGTATTGGATCTTGAGGTGCGGGAGATTCACTTGGTACTTCAGTTGGTACTCGAAACTCTTCGAGTTCTACTATCTTGCCTTTTCTATCAAGCAGAAACTCCCTTTCCATAAAGGTGGCATTTCTAGAAACAAACACTTTTGTTTCATTGGGATAGTAGAAGTAGTATCTAATAGAATTCTTTGGATACCCAATGAAGTAACATAAGATGGATCTATTATCCAGCTTATCTCCCACTGTCTGCTTCACGTAAGCAGGACATCCCCAAATCCTCATGTATGAGTATTTGGGCGGCTTGCCCATCCATATCTCATATGGAGTCTTATTCACCACCTTGGTGTGGATATTGTTCAACAACATTATCTCTGTTTCGAGCGCATAGCCCCAAAACGAGGTAGGAAGTTCAGTGAAGCTCATCATAGATCGAACCATGTCCATCAAGGTTCGATTACGACGCTCCACTACACCATTGAGTTGTGGTGTGGCCGGAGGGGTCCACTGAGAGAGTCCCATTCTCTTTAAGATAGTCTTGAAATTCAGCACTTAAGTATTCTCCACCTCGATCGGATCAAAGTGCTTTAATACTTTTCCCCAACTGATTTTCTACTTCAGCCTTGAATTCTTTGAACCTTTCAAAGGATTCAGACGTGCTTCATTAAGTACAAGTACCCATACCTAGAGTGATCATCGGTAAAGGTGATGAAATATGTGTGACCGTACTTAGTACCAATGCTAAGTGGGCCACACACATCAGTATGGATCAAATCCAAAAGGCCTTGAGCACGTTCAGGCTTGCCCTTGAAGGGTTGTTTAGTCATTATTCCCTTGAGACAAGATTCAAAAGTCGGTAGGGAGTTAATTTCAGACGTATCAAACATGTCACTCCTAACTAACTTGTTCATCCTACTCAAGCAAATATGACCTAGCCTAGCGTGCCAAAGTTGAGCTGGGTTTAAGCTATCGTTTTTCCTTTTAATAGTTGTTGTATGTGTTTCCACATCGCGAGTTGGAACTTCTTTTAATTTTAAGGTGTATAGATCGTTTTTGCGTTCCCCAATTCCAATCAAACATTCATTCTTGTATATATTGCAAATCGAATTAGCAAAAAGACAAGAATATTCATCACTATCAAGCATAGAAACAGAAATAATGTTCTTTATTAATTCGAGAACAACCAAAACGTTTCTCAATAACAGCTTAAAATTCGAAGACAGAAATAAATAAATATCTCCTATAGCTACTGCAGCAACCCTTGCTCCATTGCCCAGCCTCAAGTGGGTCTCACCCTCTCTAAGACGTCCGATTCTTGTCATTACCTGCAAATCATTGCAGATATGAGATCCACTTCCGGTATCAAGTACCCAAAAAGTAGAACTAAGAGACATATTTATTTCAATATAGAAAATACCTTTTGCAGTTCGCAACTGATCGAGGTACTCCTTACAGTTCCTCCTCCAAATGTCCAGGCTTGTGACAGTGGTGGCAAACATCCTCAGATTTGTTTGGCTTTGAAGTCCTTGACTTGGGCTTCTTGGCGGGCTTTTCCTCCTTCACAGGGGCAGAACGTTTCTTACCCTTGCGTTTGGCCCCCTTCTTCGCAGAGGAAGAAGAGCCCATAAGGAGGACGAGCTTGTCCTTCTTTATGGTCCCCTCGAACACTACAAGCATGTTCACCACCTCTTCAAGGGTGGCTTCCAGCATGTTCATGTTAAAGTTGACCACAAAGGGGTCGAATGCAGCAGGGAGTGAGAGGAGAAGCAAATCCACAGACAGCTCATGTGGAAGTATGATATCAAGGCCCACTAACTTTTCAATGACCCCAATCATACGAACCCCATGCTCGCGGACCGAAGTCCCATCGTGCATGCGGCTCGTCATAAGCTCCTTGATAGTAGTGAACCTCTCAGTCCGAGAGTTCTCCCCATACAGCTCTTTGAGATGAAGGTGTATGTCAACAGCATACACCGTCTTCTCGAAACGCCGCTGCATTTCATTATAAATCGATGCCATCACATAGCATCTAGTCTTAAGCTCATCATCCCACCATTTGTTCAGCTTTGTCAGCTCCTCAGGGCTGAGGTCGGCAGGGGCTTCCTTCGGAGGGCTCTTCTCTAACGTGTAGAGAAGTTTCTCCGAAGCCAATACAATATTGAGGTTTCAAAGCCAGTCTTGGTAGTTCAGACCAGTGAACTTGTTGCTATCCAATATAACAGCAAGTGGATTTTTGATCGAAGACATTATAAAGCAGTTTATACTGAAAAGAAAAACAGACATGCATTACTAACAATATGAAAAACGCTAAGACATAAAACAATGTCATTTAGTTTTATGAATTACCCTCCCACTATTTTAACGATTTCACCACCCTCTAATGAAATCGAGAAAGCAAGTTTCCTTAGTGGGTACACAGAGTACAATCAAGCGATCATGGTCCCGAATAATATCAGTCAACCATGACCCTCAAAAGGTAGAGCCCAATTGCAACAGGTGCAACCTCCATGTATTTACCTCACGTCCAGTAAGGGCCCAATAATATGACGCCGATTACGATCACGTGTCAAGATGACCCATCAATGTTGAGTTGTGAAGGACGGTCCCCTTAACGTCCCCAATAATATGAGCCAACGTTAAAGGGAGTTCCAACCAACTCACTGTTAGAGTAGATGCCCAACTAGCCAACTTGTGGCATGTGGGTTTATAGACTCTTGTATATGACAATCTTTATATATGATATTCACATTTACTTATATGGCATTCTTTACTTTCATTGTGTTGTATAATGATTAACAATTGCATTGAGTAAAGACCTAGAATACACTAAAGTGTATGTTAGATGTGATAGTGGGTATGACGGCTATCATGAAACACGTCTAATAGTCACTGTGTATTCTGAACATGTTCCTAGTCGATTAGGCCGTCAAAATGAGGATAAGGCCGCCCGAGCTAGAGACTAGTATCTGCGATGCGAAGTACCATGTTTCATTGGTAAGGAACATTGTGATGTTCTGAGCATGCAGATAGATAGTGACCTGGTGATCTAACGAACTACCCTCGTTCGGACTTTCCAAGTGGTTACCATTTGTCGAGTGGATAGTCCGAGGTCTTGGTTGTACTGATTAGTCCTCACGACTCGAAACGTCATTGAGACTCTACATGATAGGCATCTCACTTTGACCCGTTTTCCGACTCACTTGGGGTCTTTAGGCGGCGGGATTGGTTGAGACCCCGATGCATGTAGGAGTCGATGCATCGTTGTCGAGGATTCACCGCTCGCAGACATGCGTGGATATCCTATGCTATCTGAGGGGATAATAGTGTATAAATCTCTGGCCAGAGTACTAGAAGTGTTTTAGGTAAATGTGTTTACCTAGATACACTCGTGATGTCACTATTCGATCTCCAAGATGTATGAATAGCTATTTCCAGAGCCACAATGGTTGTGGGCCCACGACTAGCTGTATCCCTGAACCATTGAGGGTCACACAAGTACTGGATTCGAGATTCCCGCACGGATACTCAGCTCAATGTGTTGAGCATGAGAAGAGGATTTTAGGGAGTGCGACTTCCTAAAAGTCAACAGGGGTCAAATCGTGATTTCCCACTGTTGAGGGGCAAAACGGTCATTTTGCACTGGGGTTCTGAAAAATGGTTTTTCAGATTATGGTATTCAGTTTTGGAAACTGAGTCGATCCGTCCGATCTGATCGACGATCGGAGTTACGATGAAGTCTCGGTGATGGAGATGAACTGAATGTTCATCCGTTGGACCCGGGCCCGTTGGGCCGGATCCAAATCCATCACCAAGTCTACTTAATGTAGACTTAGACTAATTAACTCACAACACAACATAACTCTCCTAACCCTAAACCTAAGCAATAGCCGCCGCCCCCTCTCCTCAACCCTCACGCCGCCGCCGCCGGTGCACGCCGCCGCATCGCCGGAAATCGTTCCGGCCAATCTTGACGAGGAGAATCCGTCCGTGCCGATCTCGTCAGGCCTTCTAGTGCAGGCTGACGAAGGAGTCTCGCATCTGGTCGTGGACCGAATTGACTTTATCTACCGCCGCCTACCGTGAAGTGCCGGTTTTCTTGAGAAACTGGTCGGAGCCAGGCACGAGTTGCCAGCAAGGTAGCAATCTAAACACCCTATGAATGTCATAGTCTGTTGTTTGTATCGAACTGTATTGATCGTCTCCCGGCAATTTTTGTTCTTCCGCTGCCTTGCCGGGAGGCATGATCCGGATCCGCCGCGGCACTCCAACAGTGGTATCAGAGCCAGGTTTTCGGATCTGATCAATACAGAATTGCCTTATTGTATCTAATCTCTTGAATTTCAGATTAGAAATCGAATCAAAGTTTTTTTCGGACAGTCGGCCGCCGCCGCATGCGGCGGCGCCAACATGAGCGCGCGATGGCGCGCACGGCCGCACCTGGTCGCCGATCGAATTCGCTGCTGTCTCGCACGAGCGTCGCGTGAATTGCTGCCTCCCTCGCGCGAAGACGTTGCGCACTGGTTGGCGATCGTGGGCACGCCGCTAGAAGCATGGTGGCCGACTGCTAGGCACTGTTTCGCGCATGTAGATGCGCAAGAGATGGCCGAAGTAGCTGCTGCTTTGCACAAGCGATGCGCGGCCCTACACCGACCGGTTGCTGTCTCTTAAGCGCACTGGTTGCACGACACTAAGGAGGAGGCGCGCTGCCATGCGCCGCCATGGGCGAAGCCCTGCCGCGCTTGTCGCTGCCGCGTGCGTGGCCCTGCGCCGCGTGTGTTTGTCGTTGTGGCGGGGGGCGGTCGAGAGCCGTGCCCAATTTGTTAGGTGTATGTGATAGGTTTTTGTGATTCGGTTTTGTATTATATTTTGATCATCATTTAAAGTGGTCCTGTTTGTGGCCCGTTCCCACCCCTTGATAAATGTATCCCTTGTATGTCATGTTATTTAAATGTAAATTACTAGATTTAGTGGGAGGACATCCGAAGACGGTGGACAATGACGATCAAGATATTGAAGACCGAAGATCTGTAAAACCGGAAGCTTTGTAATAGGATTGCATTGCATATTGCATTACCCCTAGGATTGGACCCAGGTCCGTGACTGGCAACCACGGACCGCATAGCTCTCGCGATCGATCATCCCAATGTTTCTTTATATATGTTGATATATAGTTAATTGAATCCGCATGTTGCATGTTTTAATTTGATTTAAAATAAATGCATGAGACCAAAGTTTTTCAAAAATAAAATCTCTCATTTTAAATATGATTTAAAACTTATATCAAGATAAAATGTTTATTCGACAAACTAAAGGGTATTTAAATCTGTTTAAATTTCCCTACCTTCCATCAACAATGGGTGTACGTCGATGCTACCCGTATACATGGCCCGACTCATATTATTGAGGGGGTCATGTATGCCGGAAAGCTGTCCACGCCATTGACAACTGTTGTGAGTCGGTGGGAACTCACACCTTAAAAACATAGCACATGTGTTTTAAAATCAGTGCTCGTTCAAGAACAACCTGCTCTGATACCAATTGATGGTCCGAAAAATAAGATCAAAAAGATCAGCAGCCGCTGTTTAAAGGACATTAAAAATTTTGCGCGCTGCTAATACACTGGAGCTGCAATAGCTCGATGTTCTTGAACATATAAAATAAAAACTCACCAGAAGAAGAGCACCGGAAACAGATCTGGTATGATTTAAAAATCATGCGGAAAATACCAGAACTGAATCCTAATATTTTAAAACCAATCAAACAGATTTATGTACAACATAAATCTGTTAGACTTGTGCTTGTGTGCTGCTGAAATGATATGTGATGCTAAGTAAAGAGCAAGTGCTGATTTGTTATGCGTGCGTGCTGATTTTTGTTTATGCGTGCAATGCTAAGTAAAATATGCGAGTGCTGAATTAATAAAGAACACGATACTCAGCAGGTTTGTTTCTGGAAGTTCGGACCTCAAAGTCCTACATCTCCCCTTCTTCCACCTCGGAAGGCTCCACTAGAAGATTTGATCTTACAAATTCGTGTACAGACCCAATCCCACAACCAGCAGCTGTGAGAACTCCTAGACTCCTCAAATGCACAACAGCCTCAACTGTGTGACTAACTACATACACAAGTTTAACGTCATCGTGCTTGGACGGGAACTGTACAACGTTTTGAGATTCATTCACCAATAAAGTGTGAATGAATCTCTGTGTGTGAGATTTGATACAATGAAGCTCTCAACTCTCTGTTTTTCTCACACACTAGGGAAAGGTTCTAACAAGCTAATTCTAGCTCCACTGTCAACTTCAATTAAGCTCTCTCTCTTGAATGGTAATTGACAGCTTCACTTCAGATTCATTTTTCCCTCTGTTGTTGTCTTCTATTGATTTTCTTTTCTATGCAACAACAACTCTCACTGCCTCTGCCTCGCAGTTACGCAGCCTCTTCCAGTCTCCTCTTCAATGGCGCTCTTGAAGTATATAAGCCTCTGTTTAGATTTCTTCCCGTTGGACACAACTTCTTCCCGTTTGAAATGTGTCTTGTAAAGTACCGACAGGGAATAGTACTTGCGTCCTTTTCTTTTGCAGGCTTCTTGTCGTTTTCGCCATTTGAATTGAGCTCAGCAGTTGACATCCAACTCTCGTAAATCGTCAACTGATTCGCTACTGATTAAGCTCTACTACTGCTTTGCGCTTCTGCTGAGTTCTTCAAATATTGCGACTGGAATCTTGCGTCTGTTTGCCACGCTTCGCTACTTCTTCTTTTCTTTCGTCTGGGATTCCAAGTCGACTGGGTATACAATAACACTGAAGCTCGCGACTGGATGCTGCTGTTGCTTGTGTCTGGTTGTCCAGCTGGTATAAAACATATGCTTCCAGCTGGTATCTTGCGACTGGTTATCAACGCAAAGAGCATCTGCTGAATCTTTAGCGCAAGAGCAAAACGCTGTCGTATCAACTTATGTAAACGACATCGTTTTGCTATCGCTATCTCCAAATAGCATCTGCTGGTGAACAGTAGCTTGCGACTGGATATCTCCTCTACGACATCGTTTCTCTCTTGCGTCTGGATGTACAAGCTACCTGCTGATTCTTGCGACTGCTCTCTCAAACCATCTGCTGATTATGATGACGTCACCGATGACGTCATCAACGCTAATCCATCTGCTGATTCTTCAGCACGACGTTGCTTCATCTCTTGCGCTACTCTTCATCTGCTGATAGCTTCCTGCTGAACACTGTAGCTTCCTGCTGAATGATGACGTCACTGCTGATGTCATCTATACTTAGCGCTCCAGCTGCTTTCTTCATCTGCTGATTGACATTAGCTTCCTGCTGATCTTCTTTGGTCCAGCTCCATCTTGCGTATTCTTCTTAGCCTCTTGAATGCGACTGTCAATAGATTCATCTCGTTAACAGTAACTTGCGCCTGGAATCTTTTCTTCGATCTATTTCTCCAGCAGAATTCTCAATACATGTTCCAGCTGGTTCACTTCGCTTTTAACGCTTGCAGCTGGTTGTCATCGTTCCAGCTGGTTTATTATGCTCCAGCTGGTTCAACTTTGGCCTCCGCCTGATTACGAACAGCTGATTCAACTTTGGACGTCTCCATTGCTAATCCAGCTGCCGCTTCCATGAACACCAAACCAACTGCTGATTGTTTATATTGTGAACCATCGGCTGGACAGATTCTTCGACTGTTCATCATCTTCTTCGATAGCTAGAATCTGTAAACTCAAGTAGAATTGTTAGAAACACAATAACAGGTTTTGTGTAATTCAAAACTTAATCAGGATCTGTCAAAACAGATCCATCAACTAGGTAAACCCATTTACCTAAAACACATCTAGTACTCTGGCCAGAGATTTATCACACTATTATCTCCTCAGATAGCATAGGATATCCACGTATAAAAGCGAGCGGTGAATCCTTGACAACGAAGCATCGACTCCTACATGCATCGGGACCTCACCCAATCCTGCCACCTAATGACCCCAAATGAGTCGGTAAACGGGTCAAAGTGAGGCACCTATCATGTAGAGTCTCATTGACGTTTCGAGTAGTGAGTACTAATCAGTACAACCAAGACCTCGGACTTATCCACTCGACAAATGGTAACCACTTGGAAATTCCGAACGAGGGTAGTTCGATAGATCACCAGGTCACTATCCATCTGCATGCTCAGAACATCACAATGTTCCCTACCAATGAAACATAGTACTTCACATCGCAGATGCTAGTCTCAAGCTCGGGCGGCCTTATCCTCATTTTGACGGTCTAATCGACTAGGAACGAGTTCATACAAAGAGTCAATAAAACCCACACGCCACAAGTTGGCTAGTTGGGCTTCTACTCTAACATGATTAATTATCCAAATTAATTAGATTAATTTCTTCACTAATCTTTCGGGTCTCACACTAAGTGTCGAGAAATGACAACGCTTGGTCAAAGTCTAATTATATACAACATTTGTTCCCATGATATGATCTACAGTAGCCACCGACCAGCTCAGGCCTCAAAGCCAATATCAACTTGGGATGTCTAGTTCACCTCTAAGCTGCTTCCAACTTAGAAAATCATGCACCACTCTAAGCTTATTCTCCATTTAGTTCTTACCAAATCTATACGCTAAAAATATCACAGCGTCAACAGATCAGCTCAGAGCTTATGTGCTAACAGCACAGGACCAATAGATCGTATCAGCAGATCAGATCGTGCACTGTTCAGCTCACGCACTCCAAATAGCTCTCGCCCGATGTGAAATCCACAAACAGCTCTCATCGAAACTGTGTATCACCATCAGCTTACGATTAAGCTGATTTCACCAACTAGTGCGGCACAAAACCCGTGATCTGACTACTCAGCTCAGGTCACCAAGTACATCCCAAGATGAATCCAGCTCACGTTCAAACTCAAATCAGCTTACACTCATACAACATGTCCCGAAAATTCTCAATTTACGTTATTTTCCTCAGAACAGATCGCGATAGAAAAAACCAGCTCAGCGGTCAATATAGCGATTCAGCTCTGAACGGTTCCACTCAGATCAGCTCACGCATGATCTGATCCATACTAAACCCGACTAATCAACTTAAATATTCCATACTAATCTTCTAGACTTCACACCATCTCTTGTCACTATCAATAGAGTCTTGCGTAGTTGTACTATCAATGTTCCTAGGAATTATCATAGTTTCTTTTGCTCTTCATGTCAACTTGGAAAGAATCATCTACTTCCCTTCCCTCACTCTGTAACTAAGTATTCTACACCCTTTGAGGTTATACACTCTATTATTCGGGGACCGTCTCATATCCCGTCCCGTAATTTATCTCGATATTATATAAGTTTTGTGGATTCTTATGCTCATCATACATGGATTTACTTCCTTAAGTTAAATCTAAAGCGACTCTGTTAAGATAAAATTTATAAGTTTTGGTGATAAAAAAATAAGACTAAGAACTGATCTTAAGTTTTCGCAGAGGATTTCAGATTCCATGACGTCATACAAGAGTATTGAGGATTTCAGATTCCGTGACGTCATACAAGAGTATTGAGGATTTCAGATTCCGTGACGTCATACAAGTGTATTGAGGATTTCAGATTTCTTGACGTCATACAAGTGTATTGAAGATTTCAGATTCGAGAGTTCTAAGTTGCATTGACATCTATGTTGACTTTTCGGGAAGTATTCAAAACTGAGCAGAGTTAAGTTTTCAGAGATTCAGATTCTGTCATCGGGTTGATGCTTTCGAATCAGATTTGGTTATTTGGATCAGTTGAGTATTCGGGTCAGTTAATTCAGATATCGTGACAGTTCATTCAGACTTGATTCAGGAGCTACAATAAGAGATCTGTTGTTAGAGCAAAGTTTATTCAGACTTGACTCAGAGGCATTAGTAACGGATTCCGTTATAGATTCAAGTAATATTATTCAGATTTGAGAGCATAAACAGATCCCACTCTAGTTACTTCAGATCTCAGTATTTCAGAAGTGGTTACAGAATGCTCAGTGAGTATAACAGATTCGAGGACAATTCAGATTTGACTACAGTATTTTTGCAGATTCTCTAAGCATTCAGATTTGACAAAATTGCGAGCATACTCAAGTGTGAGCTTCGATTCTCTTCAGAAGTTATCAAAGAACTACTTAAAGAGAATCAACGATCAAATTTTATATCGTATAAAAGGCTGGAATTAAGGAGACAAGATCAGAGCTATTTTGGATAAAATTGCACAGTGCGCAGAATGCTTGATACGTGATTACCAGCTTTGGTATATAAGTCAATTTAGCCCTGACAAGCGCAGTTTACCTTTTGCATGGCATTAATGGAGCACTAAATGCTATGATACGATGAAGATATGCGAAAGAGCTTATCTCTACTGGCTACATTTAATGACCGTTGAAGACAAAGAGTATAAAAGGCTGAAGAACTCAAATGAAGAAGCTCTCTCCGTCTTCCGTGTCTTCTGCTCCTCTATGCTATCAGTGTTTCAAAAAGCTCTCAAATACTCACTGGAACAATTCTGCAAAAACATTCTAAGTCCAGTATTACAACTCGAAGAACAGTCAAGTTTATCCTTCATAGTTTAAACTTCGAGTTATCTTCTGGTTTAAATTTATAAACAGTTCTTGTTGATAAAAGAACCAGAAGATCTACAGTACTCAATAGCATCGTATTTCATTGTAATATTTATCTTTGAGTCTGTAAAAGACTTGCTGTGTGAAGCAGTCTTGAAAATCACATTGATTGTATTCAGCGGTCGTATCTGCTTGTAGTTGAAGTTGCTAGGAGTTCATCTTGAGCGAGGCTCGGTGACTGGGTGTAGACAGAAGCTGTGTGCATCAAATTTCTTTTAGTGGAACCTTCCTGCAAAGGAAGAAGGGGAGACGTAGGATTTGATATCCGAACTTTCATAAACAAATTCTGAACCTTGCACTTTTACTTTACAGTATCGCACTTACATTTTTACTTTTCACTGGTTGATCGACTTCTTTCCGCACATTTACTGTTAGTCGAGAAATCATATTTCGAACTGAGATACCTCAGATCTGGTAACTCAGATCTGAGTTGAGTAAGGCGCTTGTAAAATTATTTTAAAGGTTTCAAAAATTTAAAATACTAAGAGTTCATTCAACCCCCCCATGAACTCTTAAGACATTTTCGATCCATATTGATCCTATCACACTCAAACCTTCCTTAACTTTCAGAAATATGTTGAAGACTTCAATGCTAAAATCAAAACTCTCCAAACTGATGGAGGTGGTGAGTTTCGTCCTCTCACTACTCACTGTCACCTCACTGGAACTTCTCATATGTTTTTATGTCCCTTTACCTCTTAACAAAATGGTGTCATCGAACGCAATCATATACATATTGTCGATACGGGTATTTCCCCATTAGCTCATGCTTCTTTAATTTTGAATTTTTGGAAGCTGCTTTCTCCTCTATTGTCCATCTCATCAATCATCTCCCGCCATTTCTCTTCATGACAAATATCCCTTCTCATGTCTATACAACCAGGATCCTGGTTATTCTCATATTCCATATTATCGCCCACTCAGGAAACCAATAGCGAAATGTCCCTCTAATAATTCATTGCGTTAACCAGACACAGTCAAAACATACATATATCCACACATATATCCATTATCGATATGCTTTTAGAGATTACACATTATCATATTTGATTATGCATCTTTCCGAAAAATCACAAAAAAAAAAAATAAAATTTGATTTTTGCTATATTTACATTTTGACAAAAAAGTACTTAAAAAAATAAATAAATAACCTGTGCAGACCACGTGTAAAGAGTCTGTCTATATATATATATATATATATGTATATTTATTTTACAAAATGATTACAGTGACACGTTTACAGCCAGATTAAAGCAACCTAAATCGTGTTAGCACACCTAAAAAGCACTGTAATAATTTCTGTTGGCTCGAACTGGATTGGGCGACGCTAGATATGCTCAGCTGCTGTATTAGCAAGGCTGCAAGGGTGTTGCCCATACCACAAACCAACCAAAATACTTTCTTCGGAGATAGCAGACAATTGTGCTTGTTGAAGATTTCGTAGCCGGAGCTGATCCCTGCAACCTACTGACCAGCAAAGGCAAGTAACTATGTTTCTTGCTGCTTCGGTGAAAGCATAGTATTGTTCTTTCATTCTGCGTGCTTTCTATTGCTTTTGTTTCAGAGTTTGAGCATCGTTTTAAAATTGTGCAAATGATGTTAGGATCTGTATGTTTAAGCTATTTCGAAAATTTTCTTATTTAAAACGTTTGACAGCAAAGTTCCGCGACAGTGAGGTGTCGGCACTTTCAAAATGTCTGGGTTGTACAAAGGTAACTGCAGCGTAGAATTTCTTTTGTGCTTCCAGAATATAGGTTACACTGATTGATAGTGATGAGGTTCTGGACCGATAGGCGGAGCTGGTCTGGCTGGGACTCTGTTCTGACATGGTAAGCTAAGCTAAGTTGTTCGGACTTCTCTAAGCTGATTTTGATACTGGTGCAGAATAGCTAAGGATGAATTTCTGAGCAGATAAGAAGAGCTGGTTTAGTTAGAATACTGTTCTAACCTGATAAGCTTAGCTAATATGTTCGAAATTCTCCAAGCTGTTGTCAGCACTCGTGCTGGATACCTATGGATGGGGTTCTGAACTGATAGGAAAAGCTGGCCTAGTTGGAACTCAGTTCTGAACGGATAAGCTTAGCCAATCTGTTTGAATCTCTGAGCTGGTTTTACGTCCCTAAGTTGTTATCTTATTTTTTGAGCTGGTTTAATGTTTCTAAGCTGTTATATTATTCTCCGAGCTGGTTTTATGTTCCTAAGCTGTTATGTTATTCTCCGAGCTGGTTTCATGTTCCTAAGCTGTTATCTTATTCTCTGAGCTGGTTTCATGTTTCTAAGCTGTTATCTTTTTCTCTGAGCTGGTTTCACTTTCTTAAGCAATAATTCTTCTCCGAGCTATTTCCTCGCTCGTAAGCTGTTCTCCTTACCCAGAGCTGTTTTGTGACGCCCAAACCCCATGGGAGTCACGGGATCGAAGAAGAGGAAATAAAAGGGGAAAAATAAGGGCTGAATAATAGATAGAACAAGCTGTATTGCCTTGCTCAAATAAAAAAATCGAAATAATAAGCGTTGGCGCCAAGAAAATAAAATCAGATTTCATTACAAATTTCGAAGTACAAAATGCAAAATGACAATATTACAACTACTGAACTCTATTTGAATTCATCTTTGTTGTAACAGATCTCAATACAGATTTGTCTAAGATCAAGGACAACAAAACAGCAAATACAAAATGAACATCGCTGAAACACAGGCCTTCGATAAACACTCACACGCCGCTACTGGTTCACACTCCACCAATAATCTGCTCCGGTGCGGACTCACCTGCACCAAGAAAGCTAGTGAGCCTAGGGGCTCAGCAGGCAAAACTGGGACTAACAAAACACCATATATGCAGGCGCAATACATAAGACATCATAGTTTAACGGAAGGCATTAAAATATCGTTCATCATAAACATCTGTTCCGAGAATAAAATCAGATCCCAGCGTTATCATTTTCATTAGACTTATGGCTCAGAAGCTCTACTTAGGTCCCGTTGCACTCGATCGAATGAGCACTATCGCTATTGGAATCAGGTATTTACTGTGGGCGAGGTGCTGTTGTTGGGAAATCAGACGTTGCTAAATAATAGTACTATGGGTGCAAACAGGCCAACGGAATACCAGTGAACGAAACAGTTGCAACTAGGAAATACTATTTGAACAGGGAATAGCTGTTGAGAATTGAACGCGATATGAACAGTGAACAGCTGTTGGTAACTATTGCGACAGCTGATGAAGAAAAATTCCAACAGCTGATGAAGAACTATTGCAACAGCTGATAAAAACAATACAACAGCTGACAACAGCTGAATGTGAATCAATACTACAGCTGAACACAAATGAACAGTACCTAGCTGACAACAGCTGAACACAAATGAACAGTACCTAGCTGACAACAGCTGAACACAAATGAACAGTACCTAGCTGACAACAGCTGAACACAAATGAACAGTACCTAGCTGACAACAGCTGAACACAAATGAACAGTACCTAGCTGACAACAGCTGAACACAAATGAACAGTACCTAGCTGACAACAGCTGAAATGGAAACTACTGGCTTAAAGATGAAATTCAGCCGTGGATATAGGAAACCAAAATCTGACTATATCTTAGTGTTGTATACATCAAAACGACAGCTACACTACCAGTTGTTGCCTATCAAACCAGACTTTATACTGATTCGACTAACAACATCCGATTACATAGCGTCACATTCAAATGTTACCAATCACTAGAAGAAGAATTTCGAACTTTTACGATGGACTGGAATCTGAAATGCTCAGTGGGTTAAAATCAACATCTACAACATCAACTTCATAAAACGGACTTTTAGTTTCAAACAGAAACCATCCGTGAACCCGAACATTAAACATACACTTCAATATCAGCAGACACGAACAAAGGCTGATATTAAACATAACTTAGGCAAGGAATCACGAAACGAAACGAGAACAATACATATGCTTTCATGGCGTAGCAAGAATCAGATTTACTTGCCTCAATAAGAAGAATTCACGAAATGCAGCAGGTCTCACAGAGATTCTTCTCGACCACTTCGATGAGCTTCCTATTTTGTTTGATGAAGAATGAATATTTTCTCGCAAGAAATGAACTTATAGTTCACAAGGACAACAGCATGGGAGTCTGATTTGTAACAGGGGAAAACACTTGAGTAGGCATGGTATCCCACGCCTAAATCTCTAAATTTTACTTAAAATTCCCTGTCACTATTTGATTTGCAAAAGCGTTACATAAATTTGAAATTTAACCATTCTCCCATCCCGGCCATTACATTTTGTAAATTCTGGTAAATGCTCATCTTGCGATCGAAGCAACGTCCAGCAGACCTCATGCACCGCGTGAAATCTGAAAATGGAAAATCAGCTTTTCGAATAAATAAATAATGCTGAAATCTGAAATTAGAAATGGGTCCTTGAATTATAAGGATTAGAATTTGTGGTCCTATGGATTTTGGGGCGCTACAACTCTACCCACCTCATAAAAATTTCGTCCTCAAAATTTACTTACCGAACAAATCTGGGTAATGACTACGCATATCAGCTTCCGTTTCCCACGTAGCTTCTCGTTCGGTTTGATTCGACCACTGAACTTTAACCATTGAGATACTATGGTTCCTCAGCTTTCTAATCTCCCTAAGAAGGATCTTCTCAGGTCTCTCCTCATAACTCAAATCTGGGACTAAGTGAATTGGTTCAGCATTCAATATGTGCGATGGGTGGGGAACGTACTTCCTCAAAGCTGATACATGGAATAATTATGCACTGAAGATAGATGCGGCGGCAGTGCTAATCTATAGGCCAACGTTCCTACTTTGTCCAGAATCTCATAGGGACCTATATATCTGGGACTCAGTTTTCCCTTCTTTCCAAAACGCGTCACTCCCTTCATTGGAGCTACTTTCAAAAAGACGTGATCACCAACGTCAAAACTTAGCTCCCTTCGTCTATTGTCTGCATAGCTCTTTTGTCTGCTTTGAGCAGCTTTCATCCTTTCCTTTATTTTTCTAACAACGTTCACTGTTTGCTCTATCAGGTCTGGTCCTAGACCATCTCGCTCTCCTACCTCATCCCAGTGAAGAGGCGTTCTACATTTACATCCATATAGAGCTTCATATGGAGCCATCTGGATGGAGGCTTGAAAACTGTTGTTATACGCAAATTCCACCAATAGCAATTTCAAATCCCAACTTTCTGAGAAATCTATAATGCATGCTCTGAGTAAGTCCTCTAAAAACTGGATCACTCTTTTTGATTGTCCATCGGTTTGGGGATGAAAGGCTGTGCTAAATGTTAACTTCGTTCCCAAAGCTCGATGCAGACTTCTCCAAAACGCATACGTGAACTTGGAATCCCTATCAGATACAATCGATACGGGAACACCGTGAAGTCTGATGATTTCTTTTATATACAATTTTGCGTATCTACTCACGTCATAAGTCGTCTTCACTGGAAAAAAGTGAGCAGATTTTGTAAGTCTATCTATAATAACCCAAATAGAATTATAACCTTGGATAGTCCTAGGCAATCTAGTCACAAAATCCATGGCTATACATTCCCACTTCCACTCTGGAATGGGCAACGATTTCAACATTCCTGCTGTCGCTGGTGTTCAGCTTTCACCAGTTGACACGTTAAGCATTCAGAGACAAATTTAGCGACGTCTCTATTCATTCCCGGCCACTAATATAACTTCTGAAGATCTTTGTACATCTTAGTGGTTCCGGGATGCACAGAGTATGGAGCTGTATGGACCTCCGTCATCACATCTGATCGCAAGGTTCCTGCTTGAGGCACCCAAATTCTTCCCTGAAATCTTATTATTCCTCCTTCTGAGAAATAGAGGTTGCTGCCTCTTTCTTTATCCTGTTTCACCCATTTCTGGAGCTGCTCATCTATTAACTGTCCTTCACGGATCTCTTCTAACAGATTTGACCTCACAGAGATATCTGCCAAAACTATAGCGCTACCGCTGGGCACTATTTCTATATCAGACTTCTCCACTTCATACGCCAAAGACCTATGGACAGACAGCTGGGCTAAACCCATGGATTTTCTACTTAGAGCATCAGCTACAACGTTGGCTTTCCCTGGGTGGTAGCTGATTGTACAGTCGTAATCTTTCACCAGCTCCAGCCATCTCCTCTGCCTCATGTTTAATTCTTTTCGGGTGAAAAAGTATTCCAAACTTTTATGATCTGTGAATATCTCACATTTCTCCCCATACAAATAATGCCTCCAGATCTTTAAGGCGAACACAATTGCTGTTAGCTCCAAGTCGTGAGTGGGATAATTCTTTTCGTGATTTTTCAGCTGTCGAGAAGCGTAGGAAATCACTCTACGATCCTGCATCAGAACAGCTCCTAATCCCAACTTCGACGCATCTGTGTAAATAACAAATTTCCCTTGATCAGACGGCATAGTTAGCACAGGAGCTTCAATCAACGCCTGTTTTAATTGCTCAAAGCTGACTTGACATTCTGGGGTCCATTCATACTTGCTCATCTTTCTAGTCAGCGATGTTAAGGGAATAGATATCTTCGAAATCCCTTAATAAAGCGCCTGTTATAACCAGCTAACCCCAGAAAACTCCTATCCTCTTTAACAGATGTTGGTATCGGCCAGTCGCGAACGGTTTCCACCTTCGCTGGGTTTTTTCAGCAGTCGAGAAGCGTAGGAAATCACTCTACGATACCTGCATCAGACAGCTCTAATCCCAACTTCGACGCATCTGTAGTAAATAACAAATTTCCCTTGATCAGACGGCATAGTTAGCACAGGAGCTTCAATCAACGCCTGTTTTAATTGCTCAAAGCTGACTTGACATTCTGGGGTCCATTCATACTTGCTCATCTTTCTAGTCAGCGATGTTAAGGGAATAGATATCTTCGAAATCCCTTAATAAAGCGCCTGTTATAACCAGCTAACCCCAGAAAACTCCTATCCTCTTTAACAGATGTTGGTATCGGCCAGTCGCGAACGGTTTCCACCTTCGCTGGGTCTACTTCCAATCCATCTTTGGATATAATATGCCCGAGAAAAGACACCTTCTCCAACCAAAAATCACACTTGCTAAACTTGGCGAACAGCTACTTGTATTTCAAAATATGAAGCACTGTTCTCAGGTGGTTTGCGTGCTCAAGTCTGTTCTTGGAATACACTAAAATATCATCGATGAACACCACTACAAACTGATCTAAAAATGGTTGGAAAACTCTATTCATCAAGTCCATAAAATCCAAGGGGGCATTAGTGAGTCCGAAGGGCATTACCAAAAATTCGTAGTGGCCGTAACGTGTTCTAAAGGCTGTTTTGTAAATGTCTGCTGGTTTTATCTTCAATTTGTGATAACCATACCTCAAATTAATCTTAGAGAAAACTACTAATCCCTTCAATTGATCAAACAGATCCTCAATTCTAAGCAAAGGATATTTATTCTTAATTGTCAGCTTATTCAACTCTCAATAGTCTATACACGGCCTTAGACCCCCGTCCTTATTTTTAACGAACAAAACAGGGGCTCCCCACGGTGATGTACTTGGTCGTATATAGCCCTTGTCCAACAGCTCTTGTATTTGCTCCTTTAGTTCTTTCATTTCTGATGGAGCAAGACGATAAGGCGGTCGGGAAACTGGTGCTGCTCCTGGCACTAAATCAATTGCAAATTACAGTTCCCTATCAGGTGGCAGTCCGCATATGTATTCTGGAAAAACCTCAGGGAATTCGTTTACTATCTCTACGTCTGAAAGCTGAGGCTTGATAAAAGCTGCTAAGGATGATAGGCTTATCAAAAATCCTACTCCCCCTTTTCTCAAACAACTCTGAGCTTTAAGAGCTAAAATAATGCGAGGAATATTACAATTCTGATTGTCCTCAAACGTGAACCAGTCTCCTCCTGGGGGTTTCACTACCAAAGTTCTAAGTTTGAAATCTATTACTACATCATATCTGGTTAACCAATCCATTCCTAGAAGTAGATCGAACTCAGGCATAGGTAAAACAATTAAATCAGCAGTGACCAAATGCCCTTGAAGCCTAAGTTCTAAGTCGCAAAACAAGTCATGAGATACCAGCTATTCCCCAGAGGGCACCATTACGCAAAATCCCATAGTCATCTGGTCGGGTCTAACAGGTAACTTCTTAGCAAAATCTGCTGCTATAAATGAATGCGTCGCACCTGAATCTACTAAAGCTGATGAGGGCAAACCAGCAATCAAGATCTTACCTGTAACCACTGTGGAATCTAGATTGGCTTGTTCATTCGTCATGACGTAAGCTCTGCTGGTCACCATCTGCTTTGACTTCGGGCAGTCCTTAATAACATGCCCTGGCAATCCACATCTGTAACAAACATTATGTCCCTTTCTACAAGGACCAGGGTGGTTCTTCTGACACTTGGGATACTGAGGTCTGTTGCCAACTGCTGAAACCGTGCTATGGGTTGCACAACCAAAGGTTTCTGCTCCTGAGGTTTCTGTTCCTACGACCGCTGCTGATTCTTATATGGCTTCTTTGGTGGTCACTGGTCTTTCTGTTGAAAGGCCTGCCTCTTCAGCTGTCGCTCCTCCACAACTGCTTTCCAATCTAGATCAGCTCTCAGAGCCTTGTCCACCGCACTTCGATAATCCTTTGGCTCTACCAGCCTCACATCATGCCTGAGCGGTGGTTTCAATCCATCTACAAAATGTCGCAATTTATCCCTAGGATCAGCTCCAATCAATGGTACAAAATAACATCCTCGTTCGAACTTTCGAACATACTCCTGGACAGACATGTCCCCTTGCTTGATCATTAAAAACTCTCTCTTCAGTTCGGATCTCTTATCCTCTGTGAAGTATTGTTCGAAAAACACCCGCTTGAATTTTTCCCAGGGGAGATTCGTCACATCTACTGTAAGCTATGCTCCTTCCCACCAGAGCATCGCATCATCTCTCAACATATAAATCGCACATCTGGATCTTTCTAAGTCGGGCGTCTGGAGATACTCAAATATCACCT
>KQ999480.1:20876-34942 GCA_001598015.1 Dorcoceras hygrometricum | reverse complement strand
CCACTTGGAAAGTCCGAACGAGGGTAGTTCGATAGATCACCAGGTCAGTATCCATCTGCATTCTCAGAACATCACAATGTTCCCTACCAATGAAACATGGTACTTCACATCGCAGATGCTAGTCTCAAGCTCGGGCGGCCTTATCCTCATTTTGACGGCCCAATCGACTAGGAACGGTTCAGAATGCACAGTGACTATTAGATGTGTTTCGTGATAGCCATCATATACACTATCACATCTAACATACACTATGGTTCATTCAAGGTCTTTATCCAACATAATTGTTAACATCATATAACATAATTAAAATAAAGAATGCCATAAAGAAATGCGGATGTCATATATAAAGATCGTTATATACAAGAGTCAATAAAAACCCACACGCCACAAGTTGGCTAGTTGGGCATCTACTCTAAAAATCTGGACAATGTGGCCAGGGATATCCTTTTCAAGACACTAGACAAAAACATGTTCAGTAAGATCAAGACCTGCGCCACTGCCGAGGAAATATGGGAGAAGCTAACCCAAATATGTGAAGGAAATGATGAAACGAAGGAGAACAAGCTGACTGTCACTCAACAGAAGTATGAATAGATCAAGATGAAGGATGGAGAGACCATGACAGAGTTTGATGAAAGATTCAGTGCAGTTGTTATCGAGTTGACGAGTCTTGGCAAGGAGTATAGGAACAGAGAGTTGGCATTGAAGGTGATGAGAGAGTTGCCCAGGGAATGGGACGTGAAGACGATGGAGATGAGGGAATCTAAAGATCTGAACAAACTGGAACTGCATGATCTCTTTGCAAATCTCAAAGCTTATGAGTTTGAACTGGAGACAAGATCTGAAGCTGGACTCTCAACATAACCAACAAAATCACAAGCTGCTACAATGACTGAACAGTGCTCTCCAAGCACTAGCAAGACCGCTGATCAACTCAGCGATGATGTCATATCCCTCTTTGTTAAGAAGTTTGGGAAATACCTGAGAAGATCCTACAACCCTTCTACATCTTACAATAATGTTCATAAAAGTGATAAAGTTGCATCTGATATGAATTGCTTTAATTGTGGATGTCCAGGGCATTTTGCAGCTGATTGTAACAGGCCCAAGAAGGAAGACAAATATAGGAGAGATGAAAATAAGGAGGATCGATACAAACGAGACGAGAAAAATGATGACAGATCCAAGGATAGATCTAATGATAGGAGGATGAGAAGTAGAGGTGATAAAAGGCCCAACAGAAAGAATGACCGAAAGGTGCTGGTTGCTAAAGAAAGCACTAAAAGCTGGGCAAATAATGATTCAAACTCTTCCTCCAGCAGCAGCTACTATTCGAGTGATATTGAACAGGAAGAGGTTCACTGCCTCATGGCTGATCAAACTTCGGAAGATGAGGTATTTGATTTTGCTAACACTGAATTTACACGAGAGGACCTTGTCAGTGCACTTAATGATATGGTCAAAGAGTACAGGAAGCTTTCTCACACATTCGAGGAAGTTAAAGCTGAAAACGATGATTTCAAAAATAGTTCAGCAGAACCAAGTATTGTTGAACTTGGTGAAGCTGACAGTTTAAAAATATAGTTGAGTAAGCTGAAGGCTGAGAATGAATTGTTGAGATCAAAGTCTTGTGAGCTCGAGTCTGAAATTGAAAAATTAAATTTGACAATGAGCTCTTGGACCAAGTCTTCTGCTTCTCTTGATAAGCTGTTTGCAATTCAGAAGCCAGCGAGTGATAGAACTGGCTTGGGTTTCAATGTTAGTGAAAGCGGCTCTGGAGAAACAAGTACTCAGTCATAGCTGGTGTACGACAAGTTCAATAAGATGAGCTTTGTCAAGGCCAGTGTGACATATGACAGTTGTGAGTCGATGACATATAATGACCAGACCTCTCAGAAGTTGAACCATAAAGGAAAAGCTGGTATCGGCTATCAAAGACCTGAGAATTCCAAGCCCAGCTGGCTAAAGAACAAATTGGACAAAGACAAAGCGAAAGCTGGTTCTAAGTCATTTGCTCCTAACCAGCCAAGGCGTAATTCAACGAAGGTAAAATCTGGTTGGAGAAAGGTTCAGCCGAGGAGGGATCTAAATGGTCAAAATATGAAATCAACACTCAACAGATCTCACCATGGTTTTTGCACAGACCCTCACGGACTCTAGTTGTTGGTGATTGATTTGAATATTTGTTTGTTTCTGCCCGTGAGTTTTCCTTTGATTTGGAGGACGAAATCTCTTAAGGTGGGGAGATTGTGAGGATTGAGAAATTCGAATTTAGAGTTTTCAGATTTTGGAATTTCGAATTTTTGGTGAAATCTGATTCTTTGGCGTTTAGAAGCAATACGCCGTCGTTTCGTGAAATGAGACGTCGCACAAATGCAAGGAATCAGACGTAGAGCATTTTAGACGTCAACGCAAGTCAACGGTACTGTAGAGAGTGATCGCTGAATTAGTCATGCGTCGTCGTTTTGTTATTCAGTAGTAGCGCTTGAGGAGGTATCTACTGGAAGCTGAGGCGCGGGTGCGAGAATTGACGAGAACGCGACACGTGTTGGTCAACCTTTTGGTGTTGACTGCTGATATTGTAGCGCTATCAGCTGTTGCATTTGTGATGAGTTGATTTAGTTGAGTGACCAGCTGCTGATGGTGAAGCGACGTTGTTTTGATAAGTTGAAACGTAGCGTTTTGGGTGCAACGCTTTTGATCAGCTGTTGGCAGCGAAGGTGACGTGTTCTTGATACGTCGTCGTTTGAATTGTTTAGCGTGACCAGACGTTCGTTTGATCAACTGTTGGCAGCGAGGATGACGTATCCCTGATGCGACGTCGTTTTGTGTAGTTACGCCTTGAGTTAATAAGCGTATTTCAGCTGTTGATTGTTTTGGTAAGAATATGTCATCAGCTGTTGGAACGCTGCGACGTTATTTTGATTAGTTGATGCGGCGTCGTTTTGGTGCGTGAATAGTAATACAACGTCTGATTGTTGCAGTTGGTTTCGTTGAGAGGAAAAGCTGGTTTCTGGTGTAAGATTCCTACTGTTTCGTCGTCTTATGATTTTGTGTCCAGCAGCTGTTGGAATTCGGAGATATATAGATAAGTGTTGATCGACACTTAGAATTATTCTGAACCCAATATTTCTCATCTCCATCTTCAAACCCTCGTTTTAGCTACTGTTCACCGAACGTTTCTTCCCTAGATTTCTGCCGATTCCAGCCTTTGTTTTTGATGGTTTAGGTGGCGCTGAACTCCGTGCTCTTTCGATTGTTACCAGAGTGAAAGATTGAGACAACGATTTGAGGGATCCCGTAAGATCTGCGTGCTCGTGGAATTTCCTCTACCGTTGCTCATAATCTATCTTCAGCTCTTTTGAGCTTTTGGGTGAGCATCCCTTGCTATTTGAGCCTTGAATTCGTTGTTAATACCTGCGTGAGTGTATGGAACGAGAATGGAGTTCTGGCCATAGGTGTTAAAATGTATAAGTCCAGATTTGTGTCGTATGTTAGTTGTTTTTCGAGGCTCTGTCACATATTTGAGATTTCCAGTAGCCTTCTGCCGTGAATTCCGAGGTCAGAAGGAAGCTGATTTGCGCGTGTTGAGGATCGCCTTTCTTTTGAGGGATCTGTTCGCTTTAACCGTGAACTTGCAGCGTCTGGTGAAATCTGTGAGGTAGTTTTAAGCTGCTGAAGGTACGAATTTGAGCAATTCTGGACAGCTTCGATGCATGAGCATGTGTATATTTCAGGCTGTGAAATCTGGTTGATTTTGATGGCTGTATTTGCGTGAGCAGAATGTGTTTTATTGATTGATTTATGTTCTGTTTCACGTACTGTGACTTGTATGCATTGAGCATTGAATTCTGAATGGCATACATGCATACATCTTGAGCCTGATGTTACAGATTGATTGATGACCTGATTGAGAGCCACGTTGTGACTGGCCAATAGATGTGTCGTGCCCGAAAAGTCCAACGCTATCATCGGAGTGGTGACTGCCGGATTCGGGTGTCTACCATCGAGCTGTGATGGGCTGACGGGCTCCGATAATCATGGACAGATGATTTCCACCGGCCGATTGGCTGTGCGTGGTATAGAGGCCACTTGAGATGATTTGCCAGTCGATATGCTGGTATAGCTATCCGATCCTTGATAGCCCTCATGCATTTCATAGCATTGATTTATACCATGTTAGCTGTTTTGATGGCTCTTCGTACCGAGGCTTGACCTCGTATTTATTTTCTTTGTTTTGTGTTGTTTGTGTCTGCGTTGCCCATTTGTAGGATCTTCAGGTAACCAGGTTGGACCGAGTGGAGCGCCAGCTGGTCGATCCCCTTGCCCTTGAGTCCCAGTTTATTTTATTATGTATTGAACCGGGGGATGCCCCGTGTTTTTATGTATTGGGGATCTATTTCTGATTTGAGTTATTGATGTTACCTGTATTGTATGAGTTTGAGTGAACTCATATTTTAAGTATTGATATTTTGAAAGTATGTTTTGAGTTCAGACCCATTTTATTTCGAAAAATTTTTAAGCCCGATTTCACGCTTCCATGATTATGTGCTTTATTGTGAGTAATTAGCACGGGGCCTAACAACAATAGAACATCACATCCTTTCGAGGTATTCCCCAGAGGCTGCTCTACTGTTTAATATAACTAATATACATAACTGGGACACTCTATCCACCTCCCGTGGAACCTTCAGCTGGGCCATCTCCACGACCAGCTGAGAAACCTGGAAAACCTGAACAACACACAGGAAAAAAAAAACAATCCAGCCTCAGATGGACAAGGGGTCAATCCAGTATGGAGAGAAATATAAACAGCAGATAGATAGCAATAGATATAAATGCACGTGCTATGCATGAAATAGCAGAATGCAAGAACAAGGGACTACAACCGAACATGGAGTCTATGGAGCTCAAGAACCAGCTCAACAGCTGTCAACAGATCGAACAAAGGACAGTGGCCACAATGTGCATGGGAGCATGGTATCTATCCACTCGTCTCAACACACGTTACCAGAGCTTAAGTCAAATCACTCAACCTGTTGTTGCCAAAGCTCATGAGAGCGTTGTAGCTATCCACTCGTCTCATAGCGGCCAACAGATAACCCAACAGGAAGATGAGGAGCACGGTATTTCCGCTCGTCCTCAAAACAGCTCCTGGTACAAACATGTTAGCACAACAACAAAAAATGGCTAACAGATAGGAGCTCAACAGGAAAGATGCGTGTATGCCAATGTAACATCTTACATAAATCAGCACAGAGATCAGAAGTAAGCAACAACGACAACACAACACACAACACACGCAATACCAGCAAGCGTACACATTTATCCATGCCAAATCCCAAAGCTGTAAACAAGCTCAAATCCGTACCTTCACTTCTTGGATACAATTACCACAATTCAAAGTCCCGGGTACTCAAATCTTCCACCTTATTGGCCAAACAACAACACTAAAACTCAGGGACTGTAGCACAAAACTACGAACTGGGAGCTGCGAGCTCCACCAGGTCTATCCTACCCTTCTAGCACAACAGACAGCTCTATTCGAAGCATAAGGGACGATCTAGATCATACCCGAAAGCACTACCTGAACGGAAAATCAAATTTGTCGAAATGCTAACACACTACACAAGGTAGCTTTCTTCGCGATCCTCTCCGAGCTAATCACAACCTCCAAAAGCGGTACAGAACGAAGCGCCTTAGCAAGAGGAACTCAGCGCTACCACTCCTGGTTCAATCGGAGTCTTCTACCACTGGAAATCGGAGAAGATAAGGTTCGGTGAACAGTAGCTAGGGTATCGCGACAAAGTAAGGTCACGGGAAATATTTCTATGTGTCGGGGAATATCACATTCGAATGGTCAAAGTCCCCTATAAATATAACTTAAATTTCCAAAATCTGATGAATAGTAACCACCGACAATACTGGCTCAAAGCTGATATCCACTTAGATCTGAGTACCACTCCAGATCTGAACCATACGCTAAACCAGCGCGCTACTACCAAACGACATCGCACCACAAACCAACTAATCATACACGTGTCTCTCTAAACGGTGTCGCATCGCTCATAGCCAAAACACCCAGATCTGAAATACCAGATCTGATACCAACACTGACCAGCGTTCACTGATACCAAAACGACATCGCACTGCCTTCCGGTCTATACAACCCAAAAATGGTCCACACCAACCCTCGAACCAGGTCGGTTCGCACATTGCTAATAACTTACGCATCTCAAATCTGGTTTCCACCAAACGACGGCGTTTCGCTACCCGCACAGGATATCCATTAGCGAACTCAAAATACTTCGCAACAACCAGATTTCACAACTAGCCTCAATTACAATCAACCAACTCCAAAGCCGAAGTTACCAACCAGCACTTCTCAAATCTCCAAATCTGACTACTACAACGCAGAACTCTACAACCGTCCAAATATGTTCTAAACACAAAATACAGAGAAACCCGATACGCTCACCCAGTATATCAACTCAAGATCCATCCCAGATCTGCTCATGCCAAATCTGGTCTCCACTACACCCGATTAATTAACTCAATTAATCCAATAATCTCTCGGGTCTCACATCTCTCCCCCAACGAAAATAAGATTTCGTCCTATAAATCAAAGAACAACTCCAGAACTGAACAAAACTCAACAAAACAACCAACACTTGGAAACATGATATGCACAAAACAACCAGCAACCTCTAACACGTAACAAAAGGATACTAACCAAGAGTTCAAGATAACTTGATAGGATCAATAGGATAGAAAAACAGCCTTAGGAGTTCAGAAGGGGGGTTGAATGAACTCCTTTGGGTTTTTAAATTTTCGAAACCTTAAAACGATTTTTACAAGCGCCTCGCTTAACTTAAATCTGTGTTACCAGATTTAAGGTATCTCAATTTAAAATCATATTTTCGAATAACAAATAATGTGTGGAATAAAGTCGATCAATCTGTGAACAGTATAATAACAAATGAATGCAGTAAAGTAAAAGTATAAGGTCTAGAGATTTGTTTATGAAAGTTCGGATATCAAATCCTACGTCTCCCCTTCTTCCTTTTCAGGAAGGTTCCACTAGAAGACTTGATGTTTACAGCGTCTGTAACCACCCAGTCACCGAGCCTCGCTCAAGATGAACTCCTAGCAACTCAAATTAACAAGCAGACGTAGCTGCTGAATACAAGTAATGGGATTTTTCGAACTGCTTCACAAAGCCAGTTCGTTACAGACTCAAAATGATAATACAGTGAAATACACAACTATTTGAGACTGTAAATCTTCTGGTTTCTATACTATGAAACACGATTCAACAAGTGAACCAGAAGATAAATCAAAGATTGAAAACAATGAGGGCTAGAACTTGAATGTTCTTTGATTTGGTATAATGGTCTTAGAATATATTTTCGATCAGAATATCCAGTAGCTGTGTGAGCAAAATGTTAGCGTCGAGAGCGAAAGACAGCAGAGAGAATTTGCAGAAGGTAAGCGAGAGCTTCATCATTTGAATCTTCAGCTATTTATACCCTTTGTCTCCAACGGTCATTAAATTTTGCCTCAGGAAACAAAATCCCTTTTTTGAATATATGATCATTGTACAACCGTATATCCTGCTCCACCAAATGGTATTCTGCGCTTCATCAGGGCCAAATTTTCGTATATCCATATTTGAGCAAACGTCGTATAACGTCCTCTTTATACTGTGTACAATCGCCCAAAATAGCTCTGACATGTCTCCTTAATTTCAGGCATTTGTATGATCCAACCGCAACCATTGATTCTTTCCAATTTGAATATATCTTAGTGTTTGAAGCTGTTCATTCCTTACGCCTGAGATTTATTACTGTTAACACATTTCATTCTGCCTTGCAATAAGTCGCTATCTCATCGCTTCTTGTGTATACAAAGCTGTTACAACTGAATATAAAGAGATAACTGTGCACTTGTTACATCCGAATGCAACTACTGAATGCAACAACTGAATGCTTGAGAATTCTTAAAATATACTGTTCCAAAGTCTGAGTCGAACACTTCTGATAACCTCAAATATGAAGTTCACTCATAGCTCTGTAACCACTTCTGAAATACCGAGATCTGAATCAATATACCATACTCTGTTACTCAAGTCTGAATACACTTCGCTCTAACAACAGATCTTCCACTGTAGCTCCAAGTCTGAATAACTGTCCCCGAATGGTCAACTCAGATGTCAACGCTTAGTTCAGAATCTTTCGAGACTTAGAACTTGTTTAAGTGCAATAATTTTCCCTGCTAGGTAGAGCGATCGAAACGTGGCGCTTGTGTTGCTATACGGTTTTAAAGATTGGAGTTGCACCATTACCACCAGCTATAGCTTTTGGTAAGCTCTCGGTCCTACAATTGGTATCAGAGCCAAGGTCATGGGTTCGATTCCCATTGATTGCAAGTAGTGCAATTATTGGGAGGGGGATTGTTGAGGTGCAATAATTTCCCCTGCTAGGTAGAGCGATCGAAACGTGGCGTTTGTGTTGCTATACGGTTTTAAAATATTGGAGTTGCACCATTACCACCAGCTATAGCTTTTGGTAAAGCGGTAAGCGCTCGGTCCTACAGAACACTTCAATCCACTTATATGACGTAACGACTTCTGAATACTTCAATATATTGAGATGACGTCATTACTTCTGAATTCTACAAAACTCTGAGATGACGTCACGACTTCTGGGAACTTCTGCGAAGGCTTAATATCAGTTTCTTGGTCTTATTTTGTTATCAGCGAAACTAATAAATTTTATCTTAACAATTTTCCCCTTTTTGGTGATGACAAAAACTTAGCAGCCTTATGACTTATATAGATAGGCAAAAATAAATTGCACAAAGTTTGCTGAAATTTTATAGATCTCATTAACTGAACACTGTACAGAAGATTTGTACAAGAAAACTGAAAAAATCCTAGAACTGATTCTTTCCATATAGCCACCATTCAGCATTCTTTTTATAAAGTCCAACAATAGTACCAGATCCACCACCAGCACCAGATCCACCACCACCACTGCTGGATCACCTCTTTGAAGGATCCTTTCTTTCATCTCTTCTACTACTTCCACCAGAACCACCACCACCTCTGCTAGGTCTATTCCGATCATCTAGAGTTGGTTGACCTCGGCCATGGCTGCTACTCACTTACCCGTTTTTGTCATAACTGCCCTTAGTGATAAAAGCAATGAGTTCAGCAAGATTAGTACCAAGGGAAGCCAATTGTCCTTGTGTAGCCAATTGTCCTTGTGTTTCCACACGGAACTCCAGTAGGTCGTTACGAATAACATCCATTTTGTCATCAAAGTCCTAAGATAATTCAGCCTTGAGATCCTTGACTTCTTGTCGAACATCCGCTAAGTCTGTTGACAAGATGGCATTTTGAGCGCGGACAGCTTTTAGTGCGATCGACAGTACATCGTTATCATTATGGGCCTCCTGGAAAATACTTTTGATCAAGCCCCAAGGCTTGATTTTGCACAGCAAGACTGTCAAGAAGGACTCTCTAAACATGATCGATTTTGGACATTACTTCTCCATGAGCATCACCCGACCTCCGAGAATCCCTCATATGATTTGCAACAAGTCTGGAGATGTATTCCCGAAGTGTGGCAAAGGAAACAGAGATATCTGTGGCAGTAGAAGGCAAGATAAGCTGGTCATTAGCTGAATCTTCTTCCGTAGGAATGTCATTGGCATTGAAGTGAAAGGAAGAATCAACTGAGGTAGGTGGAGAATTTGGATGTTGGTCCATATCCATTTGTACAATCTCATCCTCCTGTGTACTTGTGTCTGGTAGAAGAAGAACTGGTGCTCTCTGTACACCGGTATCAAGAATATGAACATCCCTCAAAACTGGTTGGACTGGAATTAGAACTGAAAGAAAATTTCTGATATCAACTGATTGTAAACCCCCAAATAAGCTGTATCGAACAAAAGCTGTACAAAGTTGCGACCATCCCAAAGCGGTGATTGTCTGCCTTCGAAAACGAAAATCAGAAACTGACTCAACAACAGCAAGAGCTCGACAAAAATTCAGGGAACCAACCGGTAGGAGTTTTCCAGAAACAAAGAATTCTACAACCTCTATACAAACGTCGGCCCATCTCTTCGTAAGCAATTTAAAGAATTCACTGACTGTAGGAAGTGTATCTACATAAGAGAGCTGAGGAGAAATGGCAATCGTGCTAGGACCAATCTGTTTGGTTATCTTCTTCCAATAATCAGCGCATGGTTCAATCACCCAAGAATCATTGACACGAACCATGGTACGAATCCAGCAAGAAGACTTAAAATGCGTGTTTGATCGGGCAATCACAACACCACGATCACGATGTTTACCTTCAAACAATTTAGAGCAGGACGGAAGTTCCCACTGTAGACCGTGTGATTGCATCTGTGTCTTCAGCTCTTCTATCATAAAAAAATGAAGATTGGATAACATATTTAGCACTTTCAAATCAATGGCTGAAGAGGTATGTCCGGGAACAAAATTTGTCGTTCTGGTCTCCAAAAACTTCCAGAGCAGTAGTTCTCTGTACTTGGTGAGTATGAACATATGCCTCTGAAGTGCAACTCTGGTAGAATCTATTTCTCCCCAAGTTAAAACCTGTTCCTCCTTAGCATAAATATCTTCTATTTTCAGCACGGTCATCTTTTTGAAACTGAAAGAATTAAAGAATTGTTCAACCTCATCGACAACCTGTTCCCACAGCTGTACAAGTACATCAATATTAGCACAAATTAACGAAAAAATTTCCTTCGCTGGATTGCCTTTGATCGGTCGCTTTCCTGGAGGGGCGTCTTCTCTTTAGCAGCAGCAGGAATCTTGGCAAGACTGGCATTGTACCAGTCTCCTTCATTGAATCCCCTGATGGTTATGCTCGTTCCAAACAGTATTTTGTTACTTCCCCAATAGAAGAAGGCAGTGAGCAACCACATGGCATTGTAGACAAAATTTCCTCTAGGGACAAAGACTCATCATCAGTTGTGGGACCCTAGTCCACCGATTTCTCAATAATGTACGAAGAGAAGTGTACAAGTTTTTTTTAACTAATACAAACACATTTGGTGTGATTGTGCGATATAATGAACTGCACGTTTTGCGCATAAGGAAAAAGACTAGGACTGTGGTACTCAGAACTGGAGGGAAAATACTTAAGCTGTTCTCACACAATCCGGGAAACAAAAATTAAAACACTGTCGTTCTATACAAATAGCTAACGGTTCAAAACATCTTAGAATAAACAGATTACAACAGCTTATGGGTTGATGGTACTGAAGACGAGACATGTTAGAACAGAAACACTATTATAAAAATATCATATACAAATGGTGCGAAACAGCTGGGAAACAAATCTGAAACGAGGTGTCAAATACAACTGCAATCACAAAAGAGATAAGGTCTGCAGCAGTAGGAAACTCTGGTTCCTTGATAAACACACTTCCCCAAAATAATTCAACTCGCATCTACCAGATCTCACTGAACAACACTACCTGCACCCGTGGAAGCTAGTGAGCCTAGGGGCTCAACAAGTAATTCTTGAGTAGCAAATGCACACAGTACAGGCATAAAAATGGCTTTTAAAACTGAAAGCTGAAAGCTGCTAACTGAGGGCTCAAAACTTTAAAACATAACTGCAACTGATCAATTGTAAGTTGAAGACATAACTGAACTTGCTTAAACATGCTTGAAAACAATTGAAATAATAACTGGGCATGCTCGAAACATAAAAATTGTTAGAACAGTAAACTGGTATTAAAGGAAGTAAGCTTTAGTTTTCATCCTTTCTTAAACTTTGGTTGTAAACAACCCATTCTCCTTCTCATAAATGTCATTAGGCGCAGAACACCTTCATAGGTCAGTTCGCTTGCACAAGCTCATCTGTACAGAACACCCATTCTCCTTCTGGCGATATCGACGCCCTTATCCATATAGAGGGGCACCCCAGTCCGTCGACTGACATCCACACTCCCATATTTGGAGGGCACACCGGTCCGTCGACCATGGTCCTCACCCTCCCGTTACTGACCGTCTGGGATCTTATACCACAACTTCATTCAGTTTAAAACATTTAGAATCTACTTCCTTAAAACTAGACATATTTTCTCTGCTGAAACAAATCACTTAAAACAAAAATTGTGACGCCCAATCCTCATGGGGGTCACGAGATCGAAGAAAATGAAATAAAGAGGAAATTGAAGGGCTGAATGATAATTAGAACAAGCTGTATTGCCTTGTTCAAAATAAAAATCAAAGTACAACTGCTAGCGCCAATAGAAGGAAACCAGATTTCATTATAGTTTCAAAGTACAAAAGTTCCGAAATCGCGATATTACAACTACCGAACTCTATATGAATTCATTCTTGTTGTAACGGATCTTAATACAGACTTAACTAAGATCAAAGACAACAAAAACAGCAAGTACAACAATAGACATCACGGAAAACGCAGGCCTTCGATAAACAATAACACGTCACTACTGATTCAAACTCTAGTATGCAGGTGTAAAGCATGTATCAACGTAGTTTGAAAAGAAGGCATATAACATCATAACATTCTGTTCTGGGAATAGAATTCAAATCCCAGCGTTAACATTTTCGTTAGATTTATGGCTCAGAAGTTCTTCGTAGGTCCGTGTGCACCTGATCAAGTGACTACTGATATCAGCCTTAGCATAAGCTCGTGGTGAAGGGGCAACTGATATCTAAACAGCTGCTCACCCTTCCATGGTGACCGTATGTTATCTTTGCCATAAATCCTAAAGTTTGAACATTTCCTTCTCTAAACATTTCTGGGAACAAACAAATCTTGATGTCAGGGTTCACTCCATTTAAATCATAAAATCACTTTTCATCAAAACATTTTTCATTGAGCATCCAGTCGAGACATAGGAAATCAATCGCTGGAAGAGTTAATACAGACTTAACTAAGATCAAAGACAACAAAAACAGCAAGTACAACAATAGAAATCGCGGAAAACGCAGGCCTTCGATAAACACTAACACGTCACTACTGATTCAAACTCCACCTCCCATCTGCTTCGGTGCCGACTCACCTGCACCAAGAAAGCTAGTGAGCCTAGGGGCTCAGTAAGCAAAACTAAGAGTAACAAGCACAATATGCAGGTGTAAAGCATGTATCAACGTAGTTTGAAAAGAAGGCATATAACATCATAACATTCTGTTCTGGGAATAGAATTCCAATCCCAGCGTTAACATTTTCGTAGGTCCGTGTGCACCTGATCAAGTGACTACTGATATCAGCCTTAGCATAAGCTCGTGGTGAAGGGGCAACTGATATCTAAACAGCTGCTCACCCTTCCATGGTGACCGTATGTTATCTTTGCCATAAATCCTAAAGTTTGAACATTTCCTTGTCTAAACATTTCTGGGAACAAACAAATCTTGATGTCAGGGTTCACTCCATTTAAATCATAAAATTACTTTTCATCAAAACATTTTTCATTGAGCATCCAGTCGAGACATAGGAAATCAATCGCTGGAAGAGTTAAATGGTCGCAGGTATGAACCAGTTGCATGACACAAGAAATACGCTAACTTTTAAACCAGTCGCAGTGAACAATGCACTGCTGGATTCTAACAAAGAAGGGTACCTGCTGGTTCCTAACAAAGAAGGGTACCTGCTGGCTTCTCACAACGAAGGGTACCTGCTGGTTTCTAACAAAGAAGGGTACCTGTTGGTTTCTCGCAACGGAGGGTACCTGCTAGTTTCTAGCAAAGAAGGGTACCTACTGGTTTCTAGCAAAGAAGGGTACATGCTGGCGAACAGTGCATCTGCTGATTTTATTAAAACGACGCAACTGCTGAGTTCTAACGAAGAAATGCAGTTGCTGGTTTTAACAAGGAAATATGCACCTGCTGATGAACAGTGCATCTGCTGATTTTATGAAAACAACGCAACTGCTGAATTCTAACAAAGGAATGCAGTTGCTGGTTTCAACAAGGAAAGATGCACCTGCTGATGAACAGTGCATCTGCTGGTTTTATGAAAACGACGCAACTGCTGAGTTCTAACAAAGAAATG
>KQ999479.1:16318-38043 GCA_001598015.1 Dorcoceras hygrometricum | reverse complement strand
GACGCATGTACTAATTCAAACGACGTCATTTCATAGACGTAAGCAAAACTGCCAACAGCTGATCTCTAAACACAAAGCTCCAAAATGCAGCGTTTCCACTTAATCAAACGACGCCGCTTCTTAACGCTCTTGCATAAGCGCGCCTGCTGATCAGCAGCAACCAATACAACGCAAATACTACCAGCAGCAAGTAATACGTCACGCCTACGTCACCACATCTATCGATAGCTCTTGCAACTAATTCCACAAGCCATCTGCTGATCACTGCTCACAAGCGCATCTGCTGAATTCAATAGTCAACATTCCAAAATGTTGAATAACACGCGTCACTTCCTCGCTCAATCTCACGCTACGCGCGATGTCTGCCAGCAGCAACTTCAATTCGCACCAAAGTCAGCAGATCTTCATGCGTCACGCTGATGTCACCATATCTGCTGATTCCAATTCCACCAGCAGGAGCTACAGTAACTTTGACCAGCGTTGACTCCGCTACAGTAGCGTGCTATTAACAGCTTTGCACCAAAATTTGCTACGATATAATTCTCCAAAATTCAATGCAACATTCGAGTCGTTTCTGTTTCAGGCTAGATTCGTGTGCTTGGTGTCACTACACTCGCTTTGCTAGACTTAGAGGCGACCCACTCATTTATTTTGAGTGAATTCGCACAGAGGATAAGTATTGTTCCAGAGAGCTTGGGTGTGGCTCTCGTCATGACGGTACCGTCAGAACAGGAGTTGACTACGACCAGCATCGTGCAGGGTTTGACGATGAAGTTTCAGGATCACACGGTCAGAGCAGATTTGGTCGTTTTGCCGATGACAGGATTCGACCTCATCCTAGGCATGGATTGGCTGACAGAGTTTGGAGCAGTGATTGACATTCAGCGGAGGACAGTGTCTATCAGACCTCCAGGGAAGGAGGCTTTATTATTTGAGACAACTAGGAGGCCACGGAAGCCCAGATTTTTATCTTTTCTTCAGGCCAAGAAGCTAGTTGAGAAAGGATGTCAGGCATTCTTGGCCAGCGTTATCGCTCCTGGAGATTCAGCAGGCCCTTCAGTATCTGACGTGGTGGTAGTCAGGGATTTTGCAGATGTCTTCCCTGACGATGTAGCGGGAGTTCCACCGGAGCATGAGGTGGAGTTTCTATTGAGTTGATGCCAGGGTCAGTGCCTATCTCTAAGGCACCTTATCAATTAACTCCCACCGAGATGAAGGAGCTCAGGGAGCAGATTCAGGAGTTGCTCAACAAGGGGTTCATTCGCCCTAGATTTTCTCCATGGGACGCGCCAGTGTTGTTTGTGAAGAAGAAGGATGGTAGCATGAGATTGTGCATCGACTACTGGGAGCTGAAGCGAGTTACAGTGAAAAATATGTACCCACTCCAGAGGATTGAGTATTTATTCGATCAGTTGCAGGGAGCTTTGGTTTTCTCGAAGATTGATCTGAGATATGGCTATCATCAGCTGAGAGTTAGAGAGGAGGACGTGTCCAAGACTGCTTTTAGGACACGCTACGGCCACTGCGAGTTCTTGGTGATGCCGTTTGGCCAGACGAATGCCCCAACAATTTTCATGGATATGATGAACTGGGTATTCAGGCAGCATCTAGACCAGTTCATCACATGGTTCGATGATTAATTGAGCTTCCTCTTTAGGGACTAGACCCGAGGTCCTCCCAAGGGCTTCCGCGACATTCATCGATGACATTCTGGTCTATTCGAGGATCTTGGAGGAGCATAGGCCGCACTTGCAGATGGATTTGCAGACTTTGAGGGAGCATAGATTGTATGCCAAGTTCAGCAAGTGCGAGTTTTGGCTGGATCAAGTGGAATTCATAGGGCATATTGTATCGAGAGATGGGATTTCTGTCGACCCATCGAAGGTGGAGGCAGTGCAGAACTGGGGGATTATGAGGAACTCAGCGGAGATTCGCAGTTTCTTGGGCTTGGCAGGTTATTATCGTAAGTTTATCAAGGGCTTATCTTCTATTTCAGTGCCCATGACAGCCTTGACCAAGAAGAATGCGAAGTATGTGTGGAGTCCCGAGTGTCAGAGGAGCTTTGATCAGCTGAAGGAAGCCCTTACTACAGCACCCATATTAGCTATTCCAGTGGACCACGAGGAGTTTGTGGTTTATACAGATGCTTCCCTGAGAGGTTTGGGTGCAGTTCTGATGCAGGGTGGTAAGGTTATTGCTTATGCTTCGAGGTAGCTGAAGATTTTTTAGCAGAACTATCCGACGCATGATTTGGAGTTTGCAGCAGTGGTGTTTGCGCTGAAGATTTGGAGACACTATTTGTACGGCGAGAAGCGTAAGATATTCACCGATCACAAGAGCCTCAAGTACTTCTTCACTCAGAAGGAGTTGAACATGAGGCAGCGCAGATGGTTAGAGTTGGTGAAGGACTATGACTGTGACATTAGCTACCATCCGGGTAAAGCTAATATAGTGGCAGACGCTTTGAGCCGGAAGACTGTAGTAGTGGCGTGCTTGTCAGTTGAGAGTCCACTACAAACTGAGATTCAGAGATTTCGTTTTGAGTTTTATTCAGGAGGCTGTGCACCGAGTTTGGCAGCACTCACTATTCATCCGACTCGTAGAGAGAGGATTAGAGACGGGCAGGCCTCCGATAAGCAGTTACAGTAGTGGAGACATCAAGATGAGGCTAGAGGTCGAGGTTTGTACACAGTTGAGTATGGGATAGCTTGTTTCAGAGGCCGTATGTGGGTGCCGAGTATTGGACAGTTGAGAGCCGAGATCCTTTCTGAGGAACATACATCGACGTACTCCATCCACCCAGGAGTACAAGGATGTACAGAGATTTTCAGATTTTGCACTGGTGGCCAGGGATGAAGAAGGACATTGGGAGATTCGTATCTGAGTGCTTGACCTGTCAGCAGGTCAAGGAAGAGCATTAGCGACCGGCAGGGTTGTTGCAGCCACTCCCTATTGCTGAGTGTAAGTGGGAGCATATTACGATGGATTTAGTGGTTGGATTGGCCAGGAGTCCCAGAGGGTACACGTCTATATGGGTGATTGTAGACAGACTCACCAAGTCAGCGCATTTCTTATCGGTGAAGAATACTTTCACCCTGATGCAGTACGCAGAACCCTACATCGGAGAGGTGGTTAGACTGCATGGCATACCAGCCTCGATTGTGTCGGACAGAGACACCAGATTCACATCTACGTCTGGAGGAGTTTGCATGCCGCTTTGGGGACTAGATTGTCATTCAATACATCTTTTCATCCGCAGACGGACGGATAGTCCGAGAGGGTCATCCAGATTATGGAGGATTTGCTGAGAGCTTGTGTCATAGATTTTCAGGGTACGTGGGATTCGAGATTGCCGCTGGTAGAGTTCACGTACGACAACAACTTTCAGGCATCGATTGGAATGGCTCCGTATGAGTCGCTGTACGGGAGGAGATGCAAATCTCCAGTGCACTGGGACGAGGTTTGTGAGAGAGTGCTTACTGGTTCGGAGTTAGTGCACCAGACAGCATATTGTGACAGGGATTCGGGATATGATGAGGACAGCCCAGAGTCGTCAGAAGAGTTATGCCGATCAGAGACGACGAGATTTGGAGCTAGCTGTGGGAGATAATGTGTTTGTGAGGATATCACCCATGAAGGGCGTGATGCGCTTTGGCTGGAGAGGCAAGCTTAGCCCGAGGTTTATTGGGTCGTTTGAGATTTTGGAGAGGGTTGGTATTCTGGCTTACCGAGTATCGTTACCACCCAACTTATCAGCAGTTCAAAATGTCTTCCATATCTTGATGTTGCAGAAGTATGTTCCGAACACGGCTCATGTGTTGGATTTTGAGCCGCTCCATTTGGCACCAGATTTATCTTTTGAGGAGCGACCAGTGCAGATTATAGCTAGGGAGGAGCGTAGTCTGAGAGCGCAGAGTATTCCGATGGTCAAGGTCCGGTGGCAAAATCCCTCGGAGGATGAAGCTACCTGGGAGACTGAGGCCGATATGCGGACGCGCAACCCGAAGTTATTTGGTACGTACTCAATTTCAGGGACGAAATTCCTATAAAGGGGGGGAGAGTTGTAACGCCTAGAAATTCCTGCCTACGTAGAAATGAGTGCATGACTAGGGGGAAAATAATTTTAGATAATTACATGCCATTTTATATGATTTATTTATGATTTTATGCTGCATGTTATGCATGTCTTCTTTTTCAGTCTATTTGAGTTACGGACACGTGGACGAGATTATGGTTGACAGGAATGAAAATAATTTGAGATTTTTAAGTATTTAATTTTAAGAATGAAATTATTTTATTTTAAGCAATAATTTCTGAAAATTTGAGTTTTTATGATTATTTTGGAGGGCAACACGTTTTTCGCCTATACGGGCTGTTATATTGAGTTTTAATGGGTTTTAAAATATTAAGAGGTCTTTATTTCGAAAATATTTAATCTTTAAAGCCAAATTATGAGCTTTTAAATTAATTGGAGGGGCAAGCATGTCATCTTTCTCCCCTATTCTTAATTAAATCCATAGGGGTCAATTGTGAAACTCTTTATTTTTCATAACTCAAAATTTAACAAATAACCTAGCCTCCAAATCATACCAGCCGTCCCATCCCTTCTCCTCACACTCAAAGTTTCGAAAATTGTTAGGGTAGGAGAGTGGCTAGATGATCGGTTGAACCAGGTTATGCCGTGGAGGTCGAGGGTGCGCATCGCGCGGCATGGCTGGTGCGCCCAATTCACTCGATTCGATCTCCTCCATACGTCCACGGTTTGAGGAAAGGTCGATCAGGTTAGGACCGGCTGGACCTGGGGGTGGTCCAACCAATGGGGCTTCGGCCATGGTGGCCGTAGCATAGAGGATGGGCGGCGGTAATGGCTGGCTGTCGCGAGTAGGAGGGTGGGGCATGCATGGATGCGTAGGGCTTGGGGGAGTGGTTCGGTCTAGTTGAACCGGTTTGGCTGGTTCGATTGGACTGTATCGGTTCTTCGAATCTCGAGTCAAATGTTTTAAAAATCGATCAATGTTATTTTAATTATGGACCTGTAATTTTAATTTTAAGTCAAAGATCCAATTTTAAAGAAAATAGCCAGATATTTTAAAATTGAGTCAAACTTTTAAAATAATTAGAGTTATGTTTATTTTTTAGTTTTTAGTCGAAATTGGAGTCTTTTGATTTTTATTAAACAAAATTTATTTCTTGGATTTTAAATTGGTCAAAAATCGGTCTTTTGGTCAAAATCGGCTATTGGGGTCAAAAATTGATTTTACGTCAAAATTTATTTTTAAATAAGTCAAAATTGATTTTGAATATGTCAAAATTGAATTAAAAGTAGGCAAGATTTCAAGGGTGAACATTCGTTTCATTGACTAAGTTAAGAGTGATGTTTAGTCCAGTTGTAGTGGGTCGGACTCTTGAACCAATCCTTGACCGGAGTAGAAAAATGTAGAAGCCTGTGAATATATATTTAATCATATATGTAGTATGCTATGTACGTAAAAGTTTTAAAGAAAATGATTAAATATACATTAACGGGCTAAACTTTTAAACTTGCATAATTTTCCGAAATGCATACATCGTGAATGTTTTATGAATGTCAAAGACATGTTCTTTTAAAAGACAGAACCCGAGGGATTGAATGAATTGTGACAACCTATGATGAGGGGATTCGGGATACCGGGCCCGTTGAACTTCTGTGAATGTATTACGAGCTTATAGATCCTTGTGTTGATATCATGGTGAAGTGGTAGCATAGAGGTGTGACATATAGGGATTCCGAGGTAAGGTCGGGTGAACCACACTGTCGCGTACGTTGGTTTATAGATTGATCAATTGACTATGGTCACACTTCAGGATACGACTCATACGTTTTTCATGTTACGCTATGTCATGCCTTATATATGTTATATGTTATGTTACGCTATGAAATGTATGAAGCAATGTTTTAAGATCATGCAGGCATTCATGATTTAACGTTATTTTATTACAAGTATGTGCTTGCATGCGATTTTATTAGTATGTACCTTGTTATGATATAAGATAGAGCATGCTGAGCCTCTAGGCTCACTAGGTTTAAATGGTGCAGGTGATGATCCTGTTGAGTTTACCCCGACTGGCGGTGAGGACCTCTGAGCGTCTGCTGCAGCAGTACCCCGTGACCGCCTTTATGTTCCAATTCAGTTGTGATACATTTTTCGGATGTTGGTTTTAAACAGGTTCACTTTTAGTACTTTTACTCAGTTGATTTTTATTTCGTTTGGATGTGTTAACGTTTAAAATATTTCTTTATAGTTTGAAGTATTGTTGAGTAAAATGATTTAGAAAATGCTTTAAAGGGAACGAGCCACACTTTCAGTTTATGTTTTCCGCACATGTTTTTTTAAAAAATAATATTTCTAGAGTCTGGTTCGTTTCATCTCCGCTGCCTCATGTTCAGCTCCTTCTGTGTGAAGAAGTACTTGAGGCTCTTATGGTCGGTGAAAATCTGACACTTCTCACCGTACAAGTAGTGTCTCCAAATCTTCAGCGCGAACACTACTGCTGCAAGCTCCAGATCATGCGTCGGATAGTTCTGATCATAACTCTTCAGCTGCCTCGACGCATATGCAATAACCTTGTCACCCTGCATCAGAACTGCCCCTAAACCTCTCAGGGAACCATCTGTGTACACCACAAACTCCTCATGATCCACCGGCATCGCTAAAACTGGTGCTGAATTGAGAGCCTCCTCAGCTGATCAAAGCTCCCCTGACACTCAGGATTCCACACATACTTCGAATTCTTCTTGGTCAGGGCTGTCAAGGGAACTGAGATCGAAGAGAATCCCTTGATGAATTTGCGATAGTATCCTGCTAATCCCAAGAAATTGTGAATCTCTGCTGCATTCTTTGGAATCCCCCAGTTTTGAACTTCCTCCAACTTCGATGGGTTGACTGAAATCCCATCTCTAGAAACGATATGCCCAAGAAACGCAACCTGCTCGAGCCAAAACTCGCACTTGCTGAACTTGGCATACAACTTGTGCTCTCTCAATGTCTGCAAAGCCGTCTGCAAATGCTTTCTATGCTCCTCCAAGCTCCGTGAGTAGACAAGATGTCGTCGATAAAAACAATGATGAACTGGTTGAAGTACTGTCTGAAGACCCTGTTCATCAAATCCACGAAGATCGTTGGGGAATTCGTCAGGCCAAACGGCATCACAGAGAACTCATAGTGGCCATAACGTGTCCGAAATGCAGTCTTGGACACGTCCTCCTCTCTAACTCTCAGCTGATGGTAGCCAGATTTCAAATCAATTTTCGAGAAAACCGAAGCTCCCTGCAATTGATCAAATAAATCCTCTATCCTCGGGAGTGGGTATTTGTTCTTCATTGTGACATGGTTAAACTCCCGGTAGTCTATGCACAACCTCATACTGCAATCCTTCTTCTTCGCAAACAGAACTGGCGCGTCCCTTGGAGAAAAGCTAGGGCATATGAATCCCTTGTCGAGCAACTCCTGAATCTGCTCCTACTCCCACAACGTCGTCAGGAAAGACATCTTCAAAGTCTCTGACTACCTCTACCTCAGACAGTGAAGGGCCTGCTGTATCTCCTGTGGCGGTTACACTGGACAAGACGCCTGAAATCCGAGCTCAACTAGCTTCCTGGCCTGTGAAAAGATATGAATCTGGGATTCTGCGGTCTCCTCGCTGCCTCGAATAAGAAGGTCTCCTGCCCTGGTCGCCTGATCGTCACTGACCTCCGCTGAAAATCAATCACTGCTCCGTGCTTCGTCAACCAGTCCATACCTAGAATGAGGTCAAATCCTGACATCGGGAACACGACCAAGTCTGCTCTGACCGCATGATCCTGGAACATCATCGTCAATCCCAGAACAGCGCTGGTCATCGTCAAATCCTCTACTAATGGAACCATCACTGCGAGAGCCACACCCAAGCTCTCCGGCGTAATCCCCATCCTCTGTGTGAATGCACTCGAAATAAACGAGTGGGTCGCCCCTGAGTCTATCAAGGCAAGGGTAGTTACACCAAGCACACGAATCTTTCCTGAAACAGAAACGTCACACAGGCATGTGTTTACGGTCGATCTAGATGCCCAAATATAGATGCCTAATACATTTCTAGATTCTCTAGTCATATCCGTCGATGTTCCCAATGCACGATCTATAAGGTCTACAATTCTACTAGATTCAACCCAATGGCCTAAGGCATAAACATCCTAGCAGTGTTCTACTCAGCATGCAATTTAGAATACAACGAATAAAAAAATTCCAGAATCACGGAAATGGAGGAAATTCAAAAGTAGAATACCTGTAAGCAGTGTCGTGTCTGGGTCTGCGGCCTCCGCCTGCATCACGAAAACATGACCTGTTTCCTGTCTCCTCTTAGGGCAATCCCTAGAAATATGCCCTGGCTCCTTGTAGCAAGTAGCACCTACCTGATCCCGCCATACAAGCTCCTGAATGCTGCTTATTGCACTCCTTGCAGATCGGTGCCCCTCCAGGTATGGGGGAGCTGGGCCCCTGCTCCTACGGCCTCTGCTGGCCCTGAGGTCTCTGCTGCTGCCCTTGTGGATTTGGGCCCTTAGAATGCCCCTGAAAAGAACTCTTCGCTGGCTGCTGCGAAGACTGACCCCTGACGGGCTGCTGTAACTGCCTCTTCCTCTGATAGTCATCTCTCATGTCCTTTCGATCCCTCTCAGATCAGTAAGCTCTGTTCGCTGCCGCCATGTACGTGGTCACGTCCGCCATATTGACATCGTGGCGGATGTCTTGTCACAATCCATTAAACTGCCTCAACTTCTCACTCTCCACTGTCGCAATCAAGGTCACAAAGTGACACCCCCGCTCGAACTGCCGTACATACACAGCAACAGACTTGTCTCCCTGGCGGAGACTCATAAACTCTCTTATCAACTGACTCCGGGCGTCAGCAGTGAAATACTTCTCAAAGAAGACGACCTTGAACCTCTCTAAGGTTAGGCTCTTCAGAATCAAACCAACCACCACTCTCTCCCACCAAAGAGCGGCATCTCCCTTCATCATAAAGATAGCACATCGAACCTTGTCAGCATCCGGGAGGCCCATATAGGCAAATATGATCTCCAACGATCGGATCCACTCCTCAGCTACAAGCGGATCAGTAGTACTAGAAAACCCCTTAGGTCCCTGCTTGTGGAACCTCTCGGCTACGTCCTCCTCGTGGAACTTCCCAGGTCGCTCTGACTGTCTCTCCAGCAGCCTGGTGATCCCGGTTAGCATGTCCACACTAGCCCTCTCATACTGCGTCAGCTGTGGAGATGGGGGAGGAGGAGGAGGCGTACTATCACTACGTGGACTCCTGCCGTGTCTGGGAGGCATACTAGAACGCAAAACCCATTCACCTAAATATAAGTGCATGAATAAGCGTATTACTCTTAAACTCCTAAAGTAAAACTAATGCTGAAAATAGAACATGCATCATGCGAGAATAAATAGGAATCATAAAACTCTAAAACTTACAGACTCGAAGTGCGACTTCCGAGCTCCACGCAGTAGGCTAGTACCCCTCTAGAACCTAGCTCTGATACCAACTGAAACAAAACAGACTCTAGAATTTTTTTTAATGTGCGGAATAAACAATCTTTAAATATATGGCTCGTCCCCTCTAAAACTTTTTTCTCAACATTACCTTAAAACATAAATAAATAAGTATTCCAAAATCTCATCAATCCTTTTTCCTTAAAATCAGAGTAAATAAAAGTGCGGAAAAACTAAAAATGACTGTTAAAATAACTGAAAATGTATCATAACATAAATAATGACGTCGGAGTGGTTACGGGGTACAGCTGCAGCGGAGGCTCGGAGATCCTCACCGCGGGTCGGCATAAAATCAGCAGGGTCATCATCTACACCATTTAAACCTAGTAAGCCTAAAGACGCAGCATGCTCTATCTGGATAATAACAAGGTACATAATAATAAAGTCGCATGCAAGCAAATATGTATAGTAAAATAACTTCAAAACATGCGTGCATGAATGATCGTAAAACATGATTCATAAAGCAGTCGTAAGATATCATCATCGTATAGCATACATAATAAGGCATGACATAGCATAACGTAACGTAAAAGGGCGTGCGAGTCGTATCCATGAAATATGAGCCATAACATAAGTGATTGATTAATCCAAAGAACCGACGTACGCGGCGATGCGGTTCACCCGATCCTACCTCGAGATCCCTCACACCTCTATGCTGCCACTTCACCATGTTGTGATCACATGGATCCATAAGCTCGGAATACACTAAAACAGGGGTTCCTCGGGCCCGGTATCCCGACTAGCTCCCAAAGTAAACTTGCCACACTTCAATCCCTCGAAAATATTTTTCTTTTCTTTCATGGCTTAGCATTTTCATAAAACTTTCATGATGCGTGCATTTCATAAAAACATGGAAATTAAAAGGCCTAGCCCGGAAAATATATATTTAATTCATTCATTTAAAATATTATCATACATAGAATACTACATATATAATATATATTCACGATCTTCTACATTTTCTACTCTGGTCCAGGACTGGTTCAGGTGTCTGGCAAACTATTTCTAAGCCCAAAAGCCTAGACTTAACTTTAAAATAACATCTAACCGTAAAAATGACTTGGCCCATGACTTTAAAATTGAACTTTAAAAGTTTATAAAATACTCACTCCTTTACTTTAAAATCAAGCATTTAAATGTTTGACCGAGTAAAAGTCCCATTGACTAAAATTTCGACTTTAAATTAATAAAATTAATTAGGCCCATAAGTAATTAAAAGTTTGACTCCAAAAATTTGACTTTAAAAGGTTTGAGATAATATTATTAAAATTGGACCTAGAACTTTAAAATTAAAATACCCGGTCCTGAAATAAAATAAGTTGTACCAAACTTAAAATATTTTGAGCCGACCCTCGACTAACCGACCCTGTCCAATCGAACTCACCAAACCGGTCCAGTTGAATCGACCCAAGCCCATGCAAACCCTAGCCGCACAACACACACACATGCGACGCCTGTACCGACCAGCCGTGACTCTTCCTTTTCGGCCGCCCATGGCCGGAGCCCCATCGGCTGGACCACCCCCATCTCGCCGGCCCTACTGGACCAACCCTGGCTCATGACATGGCTCGTACGACTCGGACGAATTGTGCAAAGGGGGCTGGCGACGCACGCTGCATGTGGCCTGCCGATCGATCTTGGTTCAACCAAGATCACACCATCATCCTCTCATCTTTGGACCACTACTAGACCACTCTTGGACCACCACGAACCGAACACAAGCACAAGAACCATCCATGACCGAACAAGACAAGAAACTGATCAAATAATTGTTGAAAAACATGGTAAATGCATCAGTCTCAAATATTGTGCATAGATCTAATGAATCCACATACAATTCATGCAATTATTCATTAAAAACAGTATAATATGGCGTAAATGTGAGAAAAGAAGAGATATTACATGTCTTGTTTGAAGATTATGTAAGAGATACGTGTTGCCGGAGCGGGGGATGCGAGATCGGGACAACCACCTTGAATCACACCAAAAACTTGAAAATTTGAGCTTGAGGGGAGGGAGGAGGTGACATGAAGGTGAGGGAGAGGAGAAGGGAGGAGGAGGCTAGGGTTTACACAAAGATTAGGGTTGAAATAATGAGTGTGTACCCAAATGACCCCTCAAATGATTTAATTAGGAAAATTAAGGGAGTTTTCCAATACTAAACATCACTAATTAAAAATGTTGAATAAAACACTAAAAATAGGCTTTAAATATTGAATTTTCGTATTACGTAGCCTCCTCAATTTTAAAATATATGAAAGTCCATTAAACTGTCTGTATAGGTGAAAAACGGGTTCCCCTCAACTAATAATCATAAAAATCTCAGTTTTCGGAAATTGCTGCTTGAAAACTAATAAATTTGCTCTTAAAACTATGAGGGCTTAAAACTTTCAAATAATTTTCATCTCGGTCGTCCCTAGTCTCGTCCACGCGTCCGGAACACAAATGGACCAAAAACATAACATGCATATCATGAAACATTAAACTATCAATAAATCACATAAAATAGCATATAATTTTCTAAAATAAATTCCCCCTAGTCATGCACTCATTTCCACGTAATTAGGATTTCTGTGCGTTACACTCACACTTCATGCATATGACTCACATGCGCTTTTACGTTACTTTATGTTATGTCATGCCTCAGTATATTACGATATATGAAGTAACGACCCGTACTTTTCTTAGCGGAATTTATAAGTTTTGGGGTTCAAATGAAAGTCGTAAAATTTTCAAACATCGAAATAATGGATCGTTACTAACTTTCTGGACTGAAGTGAGAATAATATTCCAATTCACGAAGTGAATAAGAATCAGGTGTTACAATGGAAAGGCGCGGAAACTAGAAATCTGATAATCATGCAACAAAAAATATATATTACTTCAAGGTGAAGTCTGGACAGATTTCTTCACAATAAATAACTAGAAATTTGGTCTAATACATACAACAGCAAAAAGGGTTCTGTACAATACTATGTAACCCAAAAAAAAAGAACCATGAAATCTGGAACAAAAAGAAAAACGCTGAAGTCTGGTGTCCACGATAAACACTTCCTTCCCTTCTGTTCATTTCCCTCCAGCTCCTAACTGTTCATTACCTGCACTCAATGAAAACTAGTGAGCCAAAGACTCAGCAGGTAAAGTCTAGATATAACGAAAACAAATCATACAATCGTTTAAAAACTGATACATACTGGAGTCTGAACTTTGAATACGCTCAAGAATAAATAAGCATAAAACATAACTGTGAAATATGGAAAGGAACGAAAGCATAAAACATTACTCAATTCTGAAAACATTTTCTTTAAACATACGTTAGAGCTGTGATTAAAATCACTCTTATGCTCTTCATTTCCTTTCTGAAATTATGACAACACTTTAAACATTTGGTCCGTTTCGTTTGATCAAACTCCTGATATCAGTCTTAGCACTATTGCTCATTTTTTGAAGGGTTATATAGATCCGTCGATCCATAATCCTTATAACGAAAGCATAAAACATAACTCAATTCTGAAAACATTTTCTTTAAACATATGATAGAGCTGTGATTAAAAATCACTCTTATGCTCTTCATTTCCTTTCTGAAATTATGACAACACTTTAAACATTTGGTCCGTTTCGTTTGATCAAACTCCCGATATCAGTCTTAGCACTATTGCTCATTTTTGAAGGGGTATATAGATCCGTCGATCCATAATCCTGATCCTTCCTAGGATTTTGAAGGGGTATACAGTCCCTCGACCGTAATCCTGATCCTTCCTGGGGACCCTTTTGTTGTCATAACTTAAAACATTTCTTAAAACCTTTTTGCTCTTTCTTTCTTTCGTGAAATCTGTTTCCTTTCTCTTAAACGTTTACTGGTTTTCTCCTGTCTAATGATGTTCTGGAACTGTAAAGGATTTCCTTGTAATTCTTGCGAAAATGAAAACTGAATAAAAATACTACTTGAATCTGTCAGTTGAATCGAATACATCTTTGAAATGATTCGGAAATGAATAAGGAATCCGAATCTATTCTTTCTGTCTCAATCGAAGAAGTATTGAAGGAGTAAAGGATGAAATATGTTTTAAATGAACAGTAGAAATCTGAATCATATAGATGTATCTCAACGAAGAAGAAATAAAACAGATCTCCTTTGGTCAACCAGATGTCAACGGTCAACTCAGAAGTCAACAATTTATAAAGGAACCTGCTTTATATCAGATCTCATGTATAAAAGAGAGAAATGTGAACTAAAGGAACGGGTGAAATCTGCAAGGACATAAGTATTTCAACGAAGAAGAAACACTTCAGATCTCATGAACATCGATATAAATATGAACTTAACTTAACACGTAAACAGACCTCTACTCTTAAAAATCTGTTCATCATAGAAATTCAGCGATGGTATAAGAAACAGACTTCATAGTTAACCGTATGGATAAACATGAATTATCACGGTTACCTTCTTCTAAAGAAATCAAAATATGTTACGAAATTTCTGGAAAAGATCGAATAAGCTACTTGTGAGCTATTTCGAGGAATGAATCATTTTAAATCTCAAGAATTTACTAGAGGAACATCATTAAACAATTTTCTAAAACATCATTGAATCAAATATACAGTAAACCTAACCTTTGCAAAAACAGAGCATGAACTTCTGGTTTTCTTTGAAGAATAGCCGTAGCTATTTTCCTTTCTTTAAAACCGTACATAATCATAAACACAGAATTGAATATATGCTTTCTATTGAGTGAGCAAGAAACAGAGTTTACTTGCCTGGTTTCTTTAACACAACAACGGCAGTAGATCCAGTGACCTTCCTGCGCACCGCATGTTTCCTTTAAAACGCTTTGAAAGAACTTTGCTCGGTTTCTTAAAAGAGAACACCGATTTAAAATGATTTGTTGTGAAAGTAATGATGCATGAAGCAGCTTAATGTCTTATTTATATGACTTACAAAGTCTAATGAAGGAACACACGTTTAGTCAATATGCCAAATTCCATTAAAAGCGTGCTCTGTTTTTAAAATAAAAAGATGCACATGGAAACTGAACGATTTCAATTAAAACAAAGGATTCAATTGGCTTGCAGGAACCACTAGACATCATCAGTTATTGCATTCTGAAATCTGGTTATCAACCCAAGATATAAGAATAGGTTGATCATTGCGTAAGACATGAAATCTGCACGCGCATAACTTGAAATATGAATGCACGTATCATGAAATCTGAAATTTAACATTTAAATTAAGAACGCCAAACAACACGTGAAATCTGAAACTGAATCTATTCATGGATCAAAATAATAAAGCATTGTAATCCCTCAAATCTCATAAATTACTAGTTGTCGACTATGAAAAGATTTGGTCGTTATATGATCATGTACTATTATGAAGAGTTTCAACGCATGTTTTACGATCATTCACGCATGATTGTTTTAAAGCTATTTTATGATACGTATGTGCATGCATGCGATATTATTAGATGTACCTTGTTATTATTCAGATGGAGCATGCTGGGCCTTTAGGCTCACTAGGTTTAAATGGTACATGTGTTGATCCTATTGATTTCATTTCGATCAGTGGTGAGGACCTCTGAGCGCCCATCGTAGCTGTTATCTCGTGACCACTCTGACGTCTTTAGTTATGCTATGAAACATTTACAGATATTTTATCACTCACGTTCAGTTTTGCAACTTTTACTTACACTGATTTTAAGCCGTGTGGATGACTTTATGTTTTGATCTACTTATTTATTTATGTTTTAAAGTAATGTTTAGAAAAGGTTTTGAAAGTACGAGCCCTACTTTTTATAATGCTTATTCCACACATTATCTTTACTCTAAAAATAATAAAGAATTTCTAGAGTACGGTTCGTTTCATATAGCCTCTGCGCAGATTTGCCCGTTAGAAAAGTATTCTGACACTGTTGTACTTTGCGTCCTTTATCTTTTAATTTGTTGCAGGATTTTACTCACTTTAAGCACGTGGGCATTGTACTTGACAAGACAATACAAGCAAATCAATTTGAATACTGAAAAGCAATCTTCGTATAGTCTTGTATTCAAATCGCTTTGTTCGTAGATTTGAGAGCATCTGTCATGTTATCTGGACTGGTTTGACCTTATTCAGCTTGCCAGCTTATCTCCATTTTGGTTTGTACTGAGCTGGTCTTTACTTCGAGCTGGTTGTTTCTTCAACCTACTACTCTTGTTCGCAACTGATCTTGAGCTGATTTTCAAATTTGCTCTTGTCATCTACTCTTGTACACAACTCTACACTTGATCACCACACTTGTGAACTGCACTTGATTTGTACTTGAACTACACTTGAACACCGTTCTACACTTCAACTACTGATCTGCACTTGCTCTTGATCGCTGCACTGCTCTTGTACCAAGCTGGTGAACCAGCTTGGTTCTCCCTTCACCCAAGAAGTCTTCTGTTGTACCAGCTCTGGCATCCCCTCACTGTTCCAGCAGTGATATCTTCAAATGTTCCAGCTTGGGTGTCCCCATACTATTCCAGTCTGGATATCTCCCTCTCTTCTTAATCAAGTGCACTACACATCGCACGTAAACCGTTAGTAGAATAATAATAGATTATGTGTTAATAAAAATTCAGATTCTGATATGTGATCCAACATTCAGCTCAAGAAAAGCATTTCAAATTTAGTGTTATAGAAAGATTTAAAGGAAGTAAAATTTCAAAGGTTAAAGTGGTTATGGCAAAGAAAGCAGATGGTCAGCAGAAGGAGGGTGAGGACGCTAGCTGATGAACTGGTGTGCCCCTCCATAGAAAGGACAAGGATTATGTTTGACGAACTATATACCCTTCAAGCAAGAATGACAAGGATTATGGGTTGACGAACCTATATACCCCTTTCACATGGTTTGGTATTTATTCCCTAGAGCCTGTATATAGATTATAGCTTATACAAGCTACTGTCCTACGGATAGCTTTGAGCCATAACTCAAAAGAACAAAGAACATGATTGTTTACAACCACAGAAAATGAGAAATGTTTATGTTAAATTTCCTTCCTTTAATATCATTAAATGTTTTAATACCAGTAAAGATTGTATAATCTATCTCGTATACAGTTTCTGCTACCCAAGTGAAATCATTTTGAAAATGTTTGTTTGTATTCCGCACATTTTTATAAGTTCTGCGCTTTTTGCAAATTTGAAACCTGAAATTTCTATAATTTCGTAGTTTATCCCAGAAGTATTTGGTTATTATCTTTTGACCAAGTACAGATTTTGAGTATCATTCATTTTGAACGTTGAATTCATTATAATTACAACCCGAAAAATGGGGTCGTTATAATTGGTATCAGAGCATGGTCCTTGTGATAAACACTTCTTCTAATCTGAGATATTTCTCGCCAGCCGTTTCAGTTAACATCTGAGTTTTATGTTCATGTTCTAGTATACAGTATTCTTTCATGATAGTCCTGTAGTGGATTTGGGTTATAGTTCAGATATGTCAGAAAGATGAAGAGAAAGAGAGAAGCTATAAATGAAGATGTTTGTATTGATAATAATACACAAGTTATAGCAAGCATGACTCGACTGCTGGAGCAACTAGTAGGGCATTATAGCATTGGAAATGGTCAATCTTAAAATAGAGGATTTAGTTACGAGAATCCACAATTTTAGACGGCATAGACCAAAAGAGTTTTCAGGATAGAATCAGATGTGTCATCTACATGTTGAGAAATGACGCGATGATTTTGTTGAAGGATCCAAATTAGCAGTGGTTATAGCCCTCCGAGCTGAAAAGCATTTGAACGAGATAGGAGAAGAGCGACATAAAAAAAATCAAGCCTTTCAACATACGGACCAGAATCAAGCTAAGAGACCCAATGACAACCAGCAGAGGTCTCAGAGACAACGACCCCTACAACCCCAACCGATCAACGCAATCTCTAGAATTGATAACTATAAGGAACGTAATTAATAGAAATGTATTTAGCGATATAATTAGTTCAGAGTAATGGTTAAAATAAATCATGATTGTTTAGATTAGGGAGTTAGCGGCCAAACATATAATGTAACGCCCCAAAAATCCGTAGGACCACATATTTGAGCATTTTCTATTTTAAGGGTCTATTTGATATTGCAGTTTCAGCCTTAAGTTAATTTTAATTATTTTAAAAAGTTGATTTTCAGTTGTTGTTTTGAGGCATGATGCGGACGGTTTCCAGGCAACTGTCGCCCAAGCACAAAGCTGTCGAATCAGATCCACATGATCCTTCATCTGCTGCACAAACTCTAGGGAAGACAGCTGCTTCTCCCCCACTTCTTCCCAACATACTGGCGATCTGCACTTTCTGCCATACAAAGCCTTGAACGGCGCCATACCAATCGTCACTTGGTAGCAGTTATTATAAGAAAACTCAACTAAACACAACGCGTCTTGCCAGCTACCACCAAAATCCATTACCACAGCTCTTAACATATCCTCCAACGTCTGGATAGTTCGTTCAGATTGGCCATCTGTTTGGGGGTGATAGATGTACTCATAGCCAATATGGTACCAAAGCTGCTTGCAAACTCTTCCAAAACCTGGAAGTAAACCTCGGATTTCGGTCAAAAACGAATGAAACAGGCACACCGTGCAATCTAACCACAAAATCAACGTACAGTTTCACCATTTTCTTCAACAAAAACATCATATCATAGGGAATGAAGTGCGCAGACTTCGACAATCTGTCGATAACAACCCAAATCGCATCACAACCTCTACTGGAACGAGGCAAATGCGTCATAAATCCATCGCTATGTGCTCCCAATTCAATTGGGGCACTTCCAAACTCTGCAACAGACCACCAGGTCTCATCCTTTCAGCCTTAACTTTCTGACAGTTTATGAAACGAGCAACAAAACCAGCCACGTCGCTCTTCAAACCAGCCCACCAGAAGTGCGGCTTCAACGCATGGTACATCTTCCGTGCACCAGGATGAACACAGTGTCTACTTCAATGCGCTTCTCTAAGGATCTCCTCCCGAATATCTATCAAGTTGGGCACAACCAACCTACCTCGGAAACGCAAACAACCATCGGACGCAACAGATAGTCCTTAAGTTATCCAGCCCTGACCTCAACATCAACTCGTGGATGGAAGAATCTGTCCTTTGAGCCGCTCTAATGCTCGAAATGATCTGTGGCTCAACTTGGAAAGAAGAAACCACCATATAATCCTCAGCCGGGTAAAACCTCTAACCCGTAGTGCTAAGATGCTCACGGTCTTTAGAAACATATAACGACGCAAGCATATCTCCTTGAGCCTTTCTGCTCAACGCATCCGCCACTACATTAACTTTCCCAGGCTGGTACTTGATCTCACAATCAAAATCCTTCAACAGCTCCATCCACCTATGCTGTCTCATATTCAAGTCAGGCTGTGAAAACAAATACTGCAAACTCTTGTGGTCCGAATACACCACAAACTGCTCGCCATACAGATAGTGGCGCCAAATCTTCAACGCAAAGACCACAGCTGATAGCTCCAAATCATGAACTGGATAACGAGTCTCGTGCGGTTTCAACTGCCGAGAGGCATACGCAATGACTCGTCCATGCTGCATCAACACACAGCCCAATCCATTGAGCGAAGCATCAGAACACACAACAAAACCACCTGAACCAGATGGCAAAGCCAACACAGGCGCAATAGTCAACTTCTCCTTGAGCAATTGAAAAGCATTCTCGCATTGCTTAATCCAAACGAACCGCTTGTCCTTTTGAGTCAACTGAGTCATCGGCCTAGCTATACTAGAGAAACGCTCTATAAAACGACGGTAATTGCCAGCCAGACCCAAGAAACTACAAACCTCAGGTACATTCCTAGGTCGCTCCCAGTTCAAAACAGCATCTACTTTACTGGGATCCACAGAAATGTCATCCGCTGAAAACACATGACCCAAAAACACGACGCGATCTAGGCAAAACTTGCACTTAGAAAACTTGGCATACAGCTGCGAGTTCTCAACGTCTGAAGAAAAACTCTCAAATGCTCCATATGCTCCAAAGGAGTCTTCGAATACACCAAGATATCGTCGACATACGCAATGACTCGTCCATGCTGCATCAACACACAGCCCAATCCATTGAGCGAAGCATCAGAACACACAACAAAACCACCTGAACCAGATGGCAAAGCCAGCACAGGCGCAATAGTCAACTTCTCCTTGAGCAATTGAAAAGCATTCTCGCATTTCTCAGTCCAAACGAACCGCTTGTCCTTTTGAGTCAACTGAGTCATCGGCCTAGCTATACTAGAGAAACGCTCTATAAAACGACGGTAATTGCCAGCCAGACCCAAGAAACTACAAACCTCAGGTACATTCCTAGGTCGCTCCCAGTTCAAAACAGCATCTACTTTACTGGGATCCACAGAAATGTCATCCGCTGAAATCACATGACCCAAAAACACGACGCGATCTAGGCAAAACTTGCACTTAGAAAACTTGGCATACAGCTGCGAGTTCTCAACGTATGAAGAAAAACTCTCAAATGCTCCATATGCTCCAAAGGAGTCTTCGAATACACCAAGATATCGTCGATGAACACGATCACAAACTGATCTATAAACTCGCGGAAGACCCGGTTCATCAAATCCATGAAGACTGCATGAGCATTAGTCAATCCAAAAGGCATTACCAGAAACTCAAAATGCCCGTACCTAGTACAAAAAGCAGTCTTCGCGACATCTTGATCTCTAACTCTCAATTGATTGTACCCTGATCGTAGATCGATCTTCGAATATACAGCAGAACCTTGCAACTGGTCAAACAAGTCCTCGATCCTCGGCAATGGGTACTTATTCTTCACGGTAACTTTGTTCAGCTGACGGAAGTCAATGCACATTCTCATTGTGCCATCCTTCTCTTGACAAACAAAATAGGCGCTCCCCACGACGACATTCTAGGCCTGATGAAACCTTTCTCCAGGAAATCATCCAGTTGCACATTGAGCTCTCTCAATTCAGCAGGCACTAAACGATATGGTGCACGCGAAATCGGAGCTGTGCCAGGCACCAACTCAATGCTGAAGTCAATCTCCCTCCTCGGAGGAAAACCAGGAATCTCCTCCGGAAACACATCAGGAAAATGGCGCACCACTGGAACGTCGCTGAGCTGCACATGCGAAGAAAAAGATGCATCCAACGCGTAGATCATAAAACCAGCGTTCTCCGCCGACAACAAGCTGAACATCTCCATCGCTGAGACTAGCGGAATTTTCAACTGAGAATCCGCACCGTAGAAATTCCATTTCTCACCGGACTGAGGCCTAAAATGCACGATCCCATGGAAACAATCCACAGAGGCACATGCTCGCCAAACCTCAGAACGCCATCCAACAAAACTTCTTGGGAGAACAGGCTAGCACCGACAGGAGTAGAAACAGACACAACATCGCGCAAAGAAAAGGTATGCAGATCATGCTCGGTCACAAAAGAATCAGCAATAAACGAATGCGATGTGCCAGTGTCCAACAACACTCTTGCAGGAAAATCAAAGACAGAACAGTTACCTGAAATAACTCCTCTCGGCGTGCCCTCCGCTTTCTCCCTCTTAATGGCATTCACTTGAGCATGTTGGGGTCCAGAGAAATGCTGCTGAGATGACTGTCCGAAACGCGACGGACCAGGCAACTGAAACGGCCTAAATTGTGTCTCTCCAACCCTAGGCTGCGGGAACTGAGGGGAACGACTCCTAGACGATCCTCCTCGACCCTACGGTGGGGGTGCGGCTTGCTGCGATCCAGCTGATGGACACACCCTCGCGAAATGCCCATATTGTTGCCTCCACAGAAGCCACAAAACTCTACCCTAGAACCACTGCTACTAGAGCTGCCAGAACCAGATGAACCAGAACTAGATCAGCTTCATAAACTTTCTTTCATTAAAATTGGAAATGGGGATGACGACCCAGATCCCATTCTTATTTTCTTATGATTTATGGCTCGGAAATTCTACATTAGGCCCTTTTCTTTTGCACTTAATCACATGACTACTGAATTCAGTATCTAGCATATAGCTCATATGAAAGGGCATCTGACACACAGTCAGTTGCTCACCTTTCCCATATCGACCGTCTGCTATCTTTGCCATAAATCCTTAAATTGAAACATTCTTCTTTTAAACTCATAGCTGGTTGAAATCAGATTTT